>VWZI01023910.1:576138-625004 GCA_013396835.1 Psilopogon haemacephalus | reverse complement strand
GATAGGGAAAGGGAAAGGGAAAGGGAAAGGGAAAGGGAAAGGGAAAGGGAAAGGGAAAGGGGAAAGGGAAAGGGAAAAGGAAAGGGAAGACTTTTCTTTGGCTTACAGCTTTTCTTGAAACCTTGTCTACTTCCTACTATCCTGACTGGTCTTTGAAGAGGTATTATCTTTACCTGTAAACATTGCCTTGCCTTGCCTATAAACACTGCCTTACCTTTATGCTGCGCCCACTACAGCCACATCAAACACTGTTATCAGAAACGTTGCTGCACAACTTGTATCTGCATGAAATGAAGGTCTAAAGAGTAGGCCTTTATGCATCTGTTTATGGGGTACTACAAATGTTAACAGAAGAAGTGGAAAAAAACCCCAAACCAAAGCAACACATGAATCACAAGAGAAAAGGAAGGCTGAGTTAAACTTCTCCATTCTCATTTCCTTCTGGAAACTTGTCCAAGCACTCCCTCCTGAAGAGGCAGAAGGAGTTTGGTAAGTCTATGGGTCCTGACATGAATGCATGACCACCTGCATGTAGAGATGACACATTCAATCATTTCCATGAGTAGGAGACAGTTTCCACACACATAACCTCACCTCCCTCATTTAGGAGTGACACATTTAAACACCTACATGCACAAGTGGCTAATGATGTACAACCTCCCATGTGCAGGTGTGAGCATGCAACACACCTTCACACACACGTTAGTGAAAGCTCAGGATCAACAAACTCAAAATTCAGGTTGTGCAAAATATCTGCAGTTTCTGAACATGGGGATGTTCTTCCAAGTACACCTGGCTGTTTGGGCTCTCTTCCTTTGAACACAGTGATAATGTGATGCTGCAGTTCTGCTTTCCCAGCATCCAATTACAATGTAAACTTTTGCTTTTATTACCAGCTCCGAGCAGGAGCAAACATGGCCTTAACAAAACTTTCAGTGTGGCTGTGGTGGTTTAGCAGTTACCTGCCCCCACCCCACCTTTTGAAATAACCCAGGCTAGGACTCAGTCGGCTGGAAGTTAAGGAAGGAAACTTTATATTTACAGCAATGCACAATATACAAGCAGATATTTACAATGTATGACAGATATTTACAGATATGTACAGTGAAAAGGTAATACAGAAACACCACAGCCCTCCCAGAGATCAAAATCCCTAAGAGGGGTTTCTAACCACCCCTACCACCTTTCCCCCCCCTTCCCCAATCTTATATCACCATCTGTTAATGCAGCAGATAGGTGAAGGTAGATCGGCCAGGGCGGTTAGCAGTAGAAAAATAATTTAGTGGAATTATTCAGAACCAGCTACAAAAGGCAGGGAGATAGGAGCCATGCAAGGAGCAGCCACAGCCCAGAGAGGTCTGAAACCACCTGACTTATCTATATTTGGGTTACAACTCTTAAAACAATTTTGTCTTCCTTCTCAGTAAAGCTGTGAGTGAAGTAGCATCATCTGTTTTCATTTCTCAGCCTATAGCCTAATTTCTCATTCAAATCCTCCAATCACTTCAAGCCAGCACATCCCTTCCTTATATATATATATATATATATATATCAGCAGCTAAAGCCCAGGATAACTGGGATAACTGAATGAAAACATGAGTGCATGCATTCCAGACAACAACCACTAAGAGCAGCTGCCAGAACAGCCTGACTTCAGTGACTCATTACACACATACAAGGGGAAAAAAAAGACAGGAAAAACACATTGGTTCTTTCAAATAAGCAGAGCTCCAAAACTGCCCCTTGGTTAGTGTAGTTCAGATGTGACAATCTGACCAATAACTACTTCTAGTTTTCTACAGCAACCACAGTCAAACGCAGAAGAATAGGAAAACTGCAATTAAGTGTATAATTTACAGTGGAATAGTTTGGGCTAATAAATTCATCACTTCCCCAGGAAAGCAAGCAAGCAAACAAACAAACAAACAAAAAAACCCTGAATGTGGTTCAGCACTGGCGATACACAGGCTGATGCATCAAAAACATACATCTGCTGCAGACAGTAAAACCCCAGGCACACATCAAAGGCCCAGTTTTAGCAACAAGGGCATTTTATAGCTGGGTTTGAGTATTATGGTCAGCAACTGTTAGGAAGTATTTTTAGTGACTTAGTTTCTTTAAAAAAAAAAAAGAAAAAGATGAAGTTTCAAAATATAATAATAAGATCATCTGGCAGCTTAAAAATATCTATCCTGTCTGCTTTATTGCCCTGAAACTCAGGATGGTCACTGATGGTTCTGGGTTCTGCAATCATTGAATAGCTGCAAATATAGCCCTATCTAGTAAAAACCTGCTATTAATCTGTTTTTCTCCTCCATTCAGCCTGCACTGTCTGATCTCCTCTCTCCAGATGCTGTTGGCTCCCTGATAACTTCCTTCCTTCCCTTCTCTGTCATTTCAGACTCCTGAGATGTTCTTGTGTATTACAACATCTTGGCAGGCTCGCTAATCTTCCTCTTACTTATCAGTCATTATCCGTGGTTTCCATTGGAACTTCAAGGACCTTTTAAAATAATGGAAATAACCTGACATGTACTTATAAGCTCAAAGTAAATAAGCCCAAACAACGAGATCCAGTGGTAAATGATGTGCTAGCGCTGGTTAACATCAGAAGAGAGATAAGTTCAGCTATGCACAACATCGTGGCTGAAAACTGCCATTTAGGATAACCTCTTATGAACTAGAACAGACCTGCAGGAGATTCCAGCCCAGCCCTCTGCAGTGGGATAGCCAGATTCCCAAGGTCTGCATACGCAGCTGCTTATCATTTCCAAATTCTTATGTACTGTTCTTCCATCCTATGTACCCTGCTGAAAGATTCATGCACTGCCTGGTTCCAGATTTCAAAGGCCTCCTCGGACAGGCTCTCAGGAACTTCACTCAGCCCTTTTTGAAGCTGCAAGTTAAAAAATGAATATGCTAATTCTCAATCCTTTCTCACTCCCTGTTGGAGTTCAAGGTCTTTGACCCTATCTCGGATGGAAGGAAAAGCAAAGTCTTAATTCTGTCGCAAACCTCTCCAGTTTCTTATTCATTATACATAGAAACATGTTGTAAAGTGCAAAGCCTCCATGTAGCAGCTTTTGCCAGACAGATGAGAGTCTATTGGCTGTCAAAATCTTAGCTTCTTATTATCACCACTAGTGCAAAAGACCGACTGTGTATTTTTCCAAAATTCTGGGTGAATTTTCAAGCTCTTCTTGCAACCACTTCTGCAAAAGAGTAATTCAGACTCTGCCTTCAGTATTATGGATTTTAAAAGGGCTTTAAGGCCCCCCTGCTCATCTCTGGAAGCCTTTCCATTACTTGCAAAGGCCTCTGAATCAGGCTCAAACTGAGGGCAGAATCTTTAGAGAGTAGTATATGAGATGCAGAGTTCCTGCCAAAATAGAAAGGTATGGAGTACTTGCCAAAATGTTGGATTTTTTTTTTTTTAGAAAACCCCACAGCTCTCTGATCCATCTGCTCAGAACTTGCCAGACACGTTCTTCATGCAAACTTGCAAATAAAAAGAACATATTGCACACATAACCCAGGCCCTTTTATATCTGGATGGGCTACAGCTGCAGTAGGATTCTCTTACAGTGCTGGCTGCTACTTGCTTAAAGGTAAAAGAAGGTGAAGCGTGAGGGGGCTAAAGAGATGAGTAGCTAAAGCAGGTCAAAAAGGGATGGGAAATCAAGAATGTCATGGAGTCATTGTGACTGACTCACTGCATCGCCCTGTGGCAAGGGGACGAGCTGTGGGAAGAGAAGAGCTCCTGAGAAGGGATTTCCTCTCCATTTGTTCCCCAAGCAGGGCCTTCCTCCTGCCACTGAAGATACATGTGCAGTGTAAGTTGGAGATATAGCCCTGAGGCCATTCAGTTAAGCAGTCAGGAAGACTTTTTGCATTGTGTAAGCAATAAACAAGAATGGAGGGTCTGGAGTCCTTCTCCTGGAAGATTCTAAAATATTGAGTGCAATTTCCTGCTGTTTAGGAGATTTCAAGATAGCTCAAAAGAAAGCTTTTATATAAAATGAAGCAAAACAAGAGAACTTGGTCTAGCATTTAGCTTTAACTTGCCGGAGGCACATTATGTGTTATTAAAATATCATCAAAAAGGAGCCAAAGTCAACAAAGATAGAGTGGGTTCTTCTGTCTTTGCAGCCAAATTGCCTAGATCCTCCAGGGTACTTCTGTGTTCATCACCCCTTTACATACAGATCTTGCAAGACCTTCCTCTTCCTCAATCCTGTCACTGACAGCCATATCTCATGTTCATGTGCATCTTACTGCAACATTTTGGCACATACTTTTCTTTGCTATCTGGCTATATGGACTTGCTGTTTCTTCTAAGATGCTGTTGTGTTCTGCAAGTCACTCCTCTTTCCCCTTTCTCTTGCCTGCATGGTTCTCCATAAACGACAATTTTCCCTGTGTTTTTCTCTTCCCACCACTTATAGACATCCACACAAACCACTCCTGTCCTCCTCCTCTTTCTTCCATCATTTATTCTTCTTCATATATGGTTCTGTTCAACAGATTATTTCCCACATCACCCCCACACAGCAATATTACCTTCCCCTCTCCAGTGGGCTCCCTAGTTCAAGGCCAGCAAGATAACCTGATGTTCCTCATCACAGTAACTACCATGCTCAGTGTTTGATTACAACTTGCTTGTGTCTCAGTGTAATGTGGGCTTGACTACCCCACCAGACTACAGTCTAAAGAGCAGGAACCCAAACCTAGCAGCTGGTCTCTGACCCACATCCTGCATTCCTATGCTCCCGATAATCACAGAACATTAAGAGGTTGTGAAGGACCTTCCACAGATCACCTAGTCCAGCCCTGTTGCCAAAGCAGGGCAGGCCACACAGGCACACATTCAGGTGAGTTTTGAAAGTCTCCAGAGAAGGAGACTCCACAGTCTCTCCAAGCAGCCTGTTCCAGTGCCCCTCACCATGAAGAAGTTCACTCTCATGTTGAGGTGGAACCTCCTGTGTTCCAGCTTATACCCACTGCTCCTTGTCTTATCACCAGGCACCACCAAAAAGAGACTGTTACCTTCATCCTGCCACCCACCCCTCAGATATTTATAGACATTAATAAAATCCCCTCTCAGCCTTCTCTTCTCAAGACTACACAGCCCAAATTCTTTCACTCTCTTTGTAGGAGAGATGAGTTCAAGTCTACCTTACAGCTCTCTGCTCCACTCTCTCCAGTAGATTCCTGTCTCTCTTGAACTGGGGAGCCCAAAACTGGACACAGCATTCCAGGTCTGGCACCTGGGGGAGAACATGCACTGTACCTGCACTGCAAACAGCAATAAAATCAGTTCAGTGCCCCACACTTCTACACACAGCAGTGTTGAGTTGCAAGTACCTGTTGGCTCATCTCAGTATCTAGTAAGGATATTACACACTTCTTCAAGTCTTCTCCTGTAACTGCTCCAGTCCTGGCAAGAAGTGGCTGCACCTGAGAGAACCTCTCAAATCGCAGTGAATATGGCACAGTGGTCAATATTTTCCCTCACCCAAATTCACAGATTATTTGCTAAAGGTACTCTAGATATGGTCTCCAGTATACTGATTTTATTTTTTTTTTCCCAGGGGAAATAGCACTGCAAACAAACCCAAACCAACCCAAACAAAACACATACGTGCACACACACAGACCCAAGAAAGGATTCTGGAACAAGGAGAAAGCAGCAATTCGACTGAAATATACTGCATATTACCTTCCTCTAGTCCTGGTCTGTGGCTGAGGGGGGCCCAGGAAGGAAGAGAAGGTTGTCAAAGTAGAAAGATATTTGATCCACACTCTATACCAAGCTCAGCACTTCAAAGAGCACTGCACATTTTTCATTCAACATAACCTTGTAACCTCCTAGATAGCAAGAGTCTGGTTTTCAGGACAGCAATACGTAAATTGTGGGATCCAAACAGACTGCTTTAGATGTGGGTCGCAGTGACAGCAGCCAATTAAAATGGAATGCCCCAGGTGATATCTGTAATACAGACATCCTGCACCAGCTAGCGGCCACAAATCCTGCTTCCGACTCATTTTTCCATGGCATTAGAGACAGCATTTTTTTGGCAAGAAAAAAGAGAGCAAGGCCCCTCTGCTCCTGATTATATGGAGATCTGTCTGGAGTAGCTCTGCTGCAGTCAGTGTAAATTGCCTCAGATTTGCACCGTGGAGATTTGGCCTAAGCCTACAGCAGCTCACTCTAAATGTATTCTCTGACTGAAAAAAAAAACAACAAGACAAAACACTGTCTGAATTGAAAGTATTTGAGCAACTGACTGTGGTTTAAATTTAAATCTGACTCATAATGGGGTAATATGTTCCACAGCATCTTCCTCCTCATACCTCCATGCATGGAGAGAGGCCCTTAGAGAAATGGGGTTATCACTGTCTGGAAGGCAGACAATTCTTCCCCAGCCCTAAGCAAGCGCTGCAGGAGCTCTCAGCATGGACCTGCACCCTCCCTGACATGGACAGGCCAAAGCTGATCCTGGCAGGGGAATTATGACTAGATGATCTCCTGAGCTCCTTTCCAACCCTTGCCACCCTGTGATTCTACCATTCTATGAAAAGTCTGCTCCTGCTTGCTTCGAAGTCTTGGACGCAATCTGCTGTCACTTCTGGGCTTTACCCTGGTGCTGTTTGTTTGCTCCACGTCTGTGTTCTGACACATTCTGTAGTGCATTCCCCACCCCAGTCCACAACCTCTCAGGTACACCCACCCACAGCAGCCTCAGAGAATTAAAAAGTGCTTCATCTACAGCTTTTGTGATGTTTTATGATGTGTTAACAAAACACAGGTCACCACTTCCATTGGAAGTAATTACTACTTCTTATTGTTTGACCATTTGTACATAATGAAAATACCTTTAAAACAATACCACAACACTCCCTGAACAACATCTTTTTGCATTGTGAGGGTTTCTACTTATCTAGCTTTGCAGTGGTGCCTATTTATTTTTTGGAATGCTTATTCATAAAAGTCAAGGGGTTTTGGTTTTGGTTTTGGTTTTCTTTTGGGTTTTTTTTTTTTGAGGGGTGCAGGGACTTTATTCATAAATACAGAAGCACCTTAATAAAAGAAAGATGTGATGAAGTCTTCAAAGCAGGCAAGAAAACTGATGAACAAAGACATTCCCATAACAACTGAGCTTTATCTGATCAAATTCCAATAAAGCCTGCATTTGCCATAAATCTTTAAAAACATAGCAAGGGCCGCTGGAGGATGCTAAAACCTGTTTATTTAATATTATTCCTCCTCCCTCCCTCAAAAGTGCTTTATCCTCTTAATATTTTCTGAAGTCTCAGTGCAGGCTGAGAAGCCCATTGAGCAAATGCAGAGCAGTGGAAGGAGAGAAGTGTGGGAGAGCACTCGCTTCTATCGTCCCAGTTCATGCCACTTCCTTCCCTGTGGCTTCACACTCTCTAAAGTGCTGATAACCAGCAGCACCACCAGCAGATTAACCCTCACTTTTTGGGCAGAAAGGACAGTGCCTTGGAAAAAAAAAAAAAAAAATCATTCTCTGTGGCTTCACTTAACTGGAGCCAGGAGCAGAGAGAAGCTTTTATGCCAGCTTTATGAAAGAAACCTAATTCCTACTTCTATGAGCGTTACTATTTTCCATCCCAATAAGTGCACTGCGCTTCTCATCTGCACAGAAACAGAGAGATGTGACTGAGTAATCCTTAAATACCAAGAGAAGTATTCTGGGTGAAAACAGATATTAAAGGAACCACCTCTGCTCATGGGGATTACCACTTGCCCACTGGCTTAGTGGACACTTCCACGGCACCTCCAACAAAATAATCCTCAAGACCTACTGCTTGGAGGAATCTGAGGGACAGCAGGCCTGGCAAGCAGATTCACAAACACTCACTCCCAGCATAAATGCATGAGGTGCTCTCTGCTCCAGCCTTGGTCCTGCTGCTGCTGCTGCTGCAACGGGGGCCAAGAGCGAGGGGCCATGGCCCTGGCTCGCCACACCAAGCAGCCCCAGACTGCCTTCCCGGAGTCAGTGTAAACAAGGGCTGCAGGAAAACACAAAGTTCTTTTCTGATGTGGTTTGGAAAATGAAGCCAAGCATAGCCCAGGGAAAGCTTAGCTGAAAAAGGTGCAGTCTTGCCTTTCTTATTCCGTTTTAAAGGGAAGATCAGTAAGGTCAGAGGACCACACAAAGAATCAATCAGGANTTTTTTTTTTTTTTTTTTTTTTTTTTTGTTCCTATTTACCCAGCACATCTGTCTCTAGCTGTTCCTAAAATAGTCCTTCAGAGTATATTGTCCCTTCTGCACCAGTAGTATATATACTACTACTACTAAACTGCCACTGGAATAAATCACAGAGCTCTCAAGAGAGCCCTTAGGAGACTTGCAGGAGTTCAGGGACAGCCACTTTCTCAGTGAATCACAAGAGAGCTCCGTCTCTCTCCAGAAGACCTCTGCCCCTCTCTTCCTCCTTGACTAAGAAAGATGAGGGAACAACCATTCCCTGAAACTGCAGGTATGAGAAGAATTTCAAAAGCCCTCATCAAGCTCTCCTCAACAAAGCAAACCACCAGGCAACCTGAAACTTGGTGGGAGGGGGAAAAAAAATCCTAATAATTAAATGTTGCTTATGCAAGATGAAAACCCACATTGTTCCTTCTGGGCACAACAGCCCTGGCAAGCCTAGCACATATCTCACAAGACAGGAAGCAGTGATTATTCACAGAGGACAAACTCCACCAGCAATCTCCTGTGAGAGGCTCACAATCCATGTGTGGCTTTTCATGTTGGAAGCAAAGATACTGGATTAAGTCTTAAAACCTTACAGAACATATTTGCCTCTCCTGCTTCCATCAAAATTAGCATCTTGCTCTTTCTTTCCTTTTCCTTTCCATGTTTGTACTTTACAGCTGCATAGCCCTAACTGCACTATCAATATATCATTACACAACCCTGAAGATCCTCTAGCACCACTGTAGAACCAATGCCTCCTACCTCACCTCATCCTTAGATTTTCCTCTTTCTAGTCTCTAAAATCCACTTACTAAGTTTCTGGATGCTTTCTATAGTGCTGTCCTGCAGTACATCACAGAGTATCTCAAGTTGGAAAGGACTGATAGGGATTATGGGCACCAGCTCTTCAGTTTTTTCCTCGTTTTGCTTTTCCTGTTAAAACATGGTGTGCTAATCTCACACATCCTGGAGATTAAATGCAGCAGTATTCGGGGGTTCTGATACTCCTGCAGCAGAGCTAGTGGCAAGGAACCCATGCAGTTCAGACTGGCCACCATAGAGCTAAGATAATACCCCCATACAAGGTTTTGAGGAGAGTTACACACAAGATTGCAAGACAGAAGCATGATCAAAGTGAAGAAAAAAAAAACCAGCATAAGAAGGCTACAGGACCTAGTAAGAAGTAAAGCAGAGAGAGGAACTATCATTATCATTTTAATAGGTATTTTGCAAGGGAAATGCTCCAAAGAGAGCTTGCCTCTATACAGGCAAAGAAGCAAAGCAGCAAAGGAACATGCCAAAAATATGCCTGGCACAAACACACACTCAGAGCTTGCTGCCTTTGGCTTGCATGTTACTTGGTGGAGAAAAGACCTAATCCTACAATAACCTGCACTCATTACTCACCTAACACTTCACTCAGTATGCTCCACCCAGTCTAAATAAGAAACTGCCTTACTTGCCAGCCATATATTTATCTAAAGGACTCAAATACCTGCACTGGATGCAGGTGTCCAATAAACTGCTTAGCTTTCAAACTCCATTATTAATGATGGCTTTTCTGTGAGGAACAGTTAGAAGATTTCTCCTGAACAGAGGCCAGAGAAAAGAATTTGATTTCTATGTAAACTACAGTACAGTCCATGTGCTGGAAGACAAAGATCTAGGAATGACTTATTTGATGTCTTGCTGTCACTTACATGCTGAGATTTTGGAGTCCTGAGGCACAACCACTACAAAAAGTTTGCATATTTCAGCTTTGCACAATTTTGCATGAAGTCCTTTCTAGGAAGGGCAAGGGAAATAGCAGCTACTCTGCCCCAAACACAAGAAGGATATGGAACTGTTGTAGCAAGTCTAGAGGAGGGCCACAAAGATGATCAGAGGGCCGCAGCAGCTCTGCTATAAGGACAGGCTGAGAGAGTTGGGGCTTTGCAGCCTGGAGAAGAGAAGGCTTCCAGGAGACCTTATAGCAGCCTTCAAATATCTGAAGGGGGCCTACAGGAGGGCTGGGGAGGGACTATTCACAAGGTCTTGTAATGACAAGACGAGGGGTAATGGGTTTCAACTGGCAGAGGAGAGATTTAAACGGGATGTTAGGAGGAAGTTCTTTACAGTGAGGGTGGTGAGACACTGGCACAGGTTGCCCAGGGAGGTTGTGGCTGTTCTCTCCCTGGAGATGTTCAAGGCCAGGTTGGATGAGGCCTTGAGTTACCTGTTGTCGTGGGAGGTGTCCCTGCCTATGGCACAGGGGGGTTGGACCTGGATGATCTTTGAGCTCCCCTCCAACCTAAACCAATCTACGATTCTATTTGTAAAGACAGGACTCAACTGCTTCTCCTCCCTGTGGTTCGTTCCACCTGTTAGATGGGTACAAGAGGTGTTTGCTGCAGAAAGCCAGGAGCTGACAGAGATGGGGGTCTCACCATACCTGGTAGAGCTCTATCCGCTGCTCCGAGACACGTGCCTTTGTGTTCTGCAAGCGGAAGACCCTGAACTCAGCCTTCACCAAGTTGGAGGCGTTCTTCTCCATCGCCGAGACATCAAATCTGACAATTCTGAAGTAAAGGCTGTAATAGCTTGGTGGGATGGCATCTGCAAGAAGGCAATGTGATTTCATTATCTTTTTTTTGTTTGCTTGGTTGTTGTTGTATTTTTTTTTAATGATAAAATTACTGTTCCTTCAAGACAAGGCAGCCTCAGTAAGGGAAATGTCTCTAGCTTGATTCAGCATCCAGTGGCCAACTTCGTATTATGAACGATTTAATCAAAGAAAAACCAACTCTGCGTGTGTTTGACTACAGGAACACCATCTTAATAGAGATTAACAACTATTTCCAGCCGTATTTAAGGTCATCTCCTCTTTCAATATACTGCTGGAAAATCCTGGATGCTTACAAATTGCGAGAAAAATCACAGCAGTTGGTATCTGGCAAATGCCTTTGCACTTGAACAGAGTTCACAGGGATCTGCTAAAATGACAAGTAACAGCAATTCATCTGCTCTATGCATTCTCTGAAGCCCATTTCCCCCTAGAATGTGAGCATTAATTAGCCAGCTTCATATTTTATTGGGGAAAAAAAAAATTCATTCTGATTATAGTGATGGGACAGAAATAGAAGAGGAAGAAAAAAGGAAAGCATAAGGCAAGCAGATAGGAGTAATTTTAATTAGAATTGTATGAATATTTTATTGGGGAAAAAAATCATTCTGATTATAGTGATGAGACAGAAATAGAAGAGGAAGAAAAAAGAAAAGCATAAGGCAAGCAGATAGGAGTCATTTAAATCAGAATTGTATTAATATTTTATTGGGGGAAAAAATCATTCTGATTATAGTGATGAGACAGAAATAGAAGAGGAAGAAAAAAGGAAAGGAAAAGGCAAGCAGATAGGAGTCATTTTAATCAGAATTGTATGAATTTAGATCACTTGGAAGCAGTAAAAGCCATAGACATAACTACTTCTCACTATACACCATGTGTGAAGGGACTCAAGTCTCCAGTAACAGTGAATAGAAGAATAGAATAGAATAGAATAGAATAGAATAGAATAGAATAGAATAGAATAGAATAGAATAGAATAGAATAGAATAGAATAGAATAGAATAGAATAGAATAGAATAGAATAGAATAGAATAGAATAGAATAGAATAGAATAAGCCAGGTTGGAAGATACCTCCAATATCCAACTTATCACTCATCCCTAGCCAATGGCACTAAGTGCCCCATCCAGTCCTTTCTTGAACACCTCCAGGGATGGGGACTCCACCACCTTCCTGGGCAGCCCATTCCAATGCCAATCACTCTGTGAGAAACTTCCTTCTAACATCCAGCCTATACCTCCTTCAGCACAACTTAAGACTATGTTCCTTCATTCTGTTGCTGGTTGCCTGGGAGAAGAGACCAACCCCACCTGGCTACAACCTCCCTTTAGGTAGCTGTAGACAGCAATGAGGTCTGCCCTGAGCATCCTCCTCTCCAGGCTGCACACCCCCAGCTCCCTCAGCCTCTCCTCACAGGGCTGTGCTTCAGGCCCCTCGCCCATTTTGTTGCACTTCTCTGGACACATTCCAGTACCTCAGCATCTCTCTTGAATTGAGGGGACCAGAACTGGACACAGTACTCAATACGTGGCCTGACCAGTGCCAAGTACCAGGGAAGGAAAACCTCCCTTGTCCTCCTAGTGTTAGACATACACATCAGTTCATGTTTCAAAACAGTCTCTTCCTCCTTTGTAGCTGTAAACCTGGACTGAGGCTAAGCAGCAAAGTACTTCTTCACAACCTAGGTTATCCTGAAGGGTACAGTGATCATCTGAGACCTTCCTATCTCCATGCTGGCCAGCAGCACAAAGAGGAACCTGCTCTGACTACCCTGTGTGTGTGTGTGACACCCTTCCTCAACCTCAATTGCAGATCCACACTTGGACAGGACTCAAAGTGACTCAAAGGCCTTGATATAAATCTCTGTGCAAACCAAGGGGAAGACCTCCCTGTCTCCCACAGTCTGAGAACTGAAGTGGATAAATTTTAAAAAGAGGAAAATTACATCTGGGATGCTGGGGGTGTGGGGTGTGGATTTTCAGCTGAGGAAGCAAAATCATAGAGGCTTCCCTGGAGTGAGGCCAGCAGGAAGACTTCAGACCATAATTACAAAACATGGGGTTTTCCCACTGGTTTTGCAGCTCAGGATTTGTCATGCAGTGGCAGGAGATGACAGCCTCAGTGTTTAGAGGGGTGAGCTGTTCAGCACCTGTGAAAGAGCCAGGCTGTCTGAAATCCCAGCAAGACCTCCTGCTCTGCTGCCTCCCTCAGCTATCCAGACCATTCATCCACGAATCATGGAATCATAGAACTGCTGAGGTCAGAATATACTTACTAATTGACTAAACTACCTTTCAGATACCTAATTCTTAATAGATGTAACACACAGGAGTTACCACTTCTGTGTAAAGAAATGGGAGAAGCCAACTACAAATACATTTACCTTTACTGCTAACTACTACTGCTTAAAGACAACTGGAGTAAATCCTTAATAAAACGTATTTGCATCCACAAGACATATTAGTAACTTAAGATCTTCTTCCAAGTATCTAGTGTTTCTAGACTGGCTGCTATTACTGGAATGTCTGAGCAATGCAGCAGCTCCTGACTACACAAGGCAACATCGCTCACAGTTATGCTTTTAATAACTGATTTGTTGTAGCTCTTTCAATAATTTTGAATTCAAACTGACTGTAGAATAAATACCAAGTCAGTAAGTCAGTCACACAAAGGATAAACCATATTCTCTCTTCACAAAATTCACTAATATGTTTGAGGTCCCTTTCAACCTAAACCGATTCTATGTTTCCTCTGCATAACTGAGCCCAAATCTCTTTTTCAAATGACCATAGGGAAAAATGACCATAGGTAAAACTGACCCTAGCTATAAGAAAAGATTCAATAACAAAGAAGTAATCTCAGCTTCAACTATAGATGCATTAGAAGTCAAGAGACTGTTAAATTCTCAAAGTACTTAAAGAAATCTACTGAAGGAGCAATTTTCAAAGTAGACCCTTGGTATGGTCAGATGGGCAAGAGGTATAAATGCAAACAAGAAGCCCCAGGCTTCTTTATGGTTATATTTAACTAAAAAACACAAACAAACAGAACCCAAAAGGTTTCTCAGACTTTTGTATCATCAGTGCTTGAAAATAAACCCTCTAAGCATCATCAGGATCCCTGCCTACCGAGCCTACTGACATAAAACTGCTACAATCTTATAAGGAGAACTCAAAGAAAAATGGAATCAAATCGCACCCACACCAGAACTGCTCCTCTCTACCATGAGCAACACATTAGTAATGGTCTCTCTCCAAATGCCAAATGAAGATCTTCTGAGACAAGCTTAGCTTTATGCAATGATGGTCTTAATTTCGTTTTGGAAATTCCTGTAAAAACTACTTGGTTCAGAGACTGCATCTTCATTTAAGAGAGAAATAACCTCCTCAACTTCTTTTTCTGTTATAGGAAACTCCAAGACTACTACTTGTTCTTTGGCCAAACCTAATCCTACTAGGAATATAACTTGGCATAGTAATATGTATATATGAGATTGATTCTTCCAGGATGAGTTGTAAGTTGTCCTTCCCTGTCATTTACTTGAGGCATCAACCTACCATTTCATTCCCCGTGGACAAGCCAAACTAGCAGCCAGCCACTCGTCCTGGCACAGACAAACCCTGTCCATCTTGACTTTATTTCAGGTTGAAAAGTAATATTTAGCTGTCAGCTTGATTTATATTTAACTCCTAACTTATTCTCTGGAACTTTCTTGCGCTATACCTGTGATCTTTCTTTCAGATACTGAATATTACAAAGCTATAAATATTTCTCTGGATGGATTATCCTGAATCATGTCTGCATTTGTATTTTTTCACTTTTTCCTATATAAAGCAGACAGAGAAGGAATACTCTCTCAGTGTACATGTGCTTGCATATGTGCATTCATTTACACAGCAGGAGTATTTCCCTTCCACTGGAAAGCAGGGGTGGGACACCCATCATGAAAAAGAATGAATTCTTGGCTTAAAGAAGCTTCACCTCTCAATATACACCAGGTGGGAAGGGACTCAAGTCTTCAGTAACAGTGAAGAATAGAATAGAATAGAATAGAATAGAATAGAATAGAATAGAATAGAATAGAATAGAATAGAATAGAATAGAATAGAATAGAATAGAATAGAATAACCCACATAATCTCTTTATTCATGACTGTATCCACAGGAAGTCAACTCAGAAAAATGGCTTTATTCATGGACACATGAAATAAACTGTGGGGTTTTTTGCTAGCTGGAAGCCATTCTCTGAAAAGGAATGGCTGACTGCAGAATTAGAGTTTATGTGAAAATTAATCAACATTAAGACTGAGAATTGAGACTTGCAATTTTTAAGAGAACTGGAAGGCCCCTGTGGAATCTGCAGGGTTGTGGATTAGCCTTTAAGTGATTTCAGATGATGCAATTTATCTCTTCTTATGGCTCCACCTTGACCTGACAGTTGTACCAGTTCAGACTCAGTTGGATACCTCTGAACTCTCCTCTGGTTTTGGCCCACTGACTCCATCAGATGCCAGGATGACTGACCAAGTTAGTCTGCAAACACAGTTCCCCTGCCCCAAACCAGACTCCTTAAGTATTCTGTGATCCATTATCATTAATGGGTGGAATTAAATCAGTATGTTTCCTGTAGCTAGGAAAACAGAGATTTCTTTTGGGTTTGAGAGAGGGAATTGTAAATGCAATGAAAGATCCCATTTTTATCATCTTTAAATTATTAATTCAATCCTCAGGAAAAAATTAAGACTTCCAGCTGTAATAATCATAATCAAAATCATGACAGTACAGTTGAGAGAATTTACAAAACACAGCTGGAGAAGGGGAAGGCAGCATCTCTCCTCCTCCTCCTCCTCCCTTTTGCCTGCTGAGCACCAAGCATCACAAGTTTAGATTTTGGGGTTTTTTTGTTGTTCTTTTGGTTTTGTTTTTCTTGAATGAGCTGAAGCTTCACTAGCTGCTTTATACAGGACAGTTTGGATTGCCAGGTTAAAATGTAGTCTGCTGAGTTCTTATATGCACAAAGATGCTGTGGTTTCTTTGCCTCTTAATGACTGTTAAAAGCCTACCATCCTCTGTGTTCCTATGCCCAGCATTTAGGGCAAAAAGCAGCTCTGCTCTGAGAAAGCAGAAAAGCGCTGGTGGGAAAAGTGCAGGAGACCTATCCCAAAATACTCAACAGCAGAAAAGCACTGGTGGGAGAAGTGCAGGAGACCTAAAACAAAATACTCAACAACCAAAGCAGAAAAGCACTGGTGGGAGAAGTGCAGGAGACCTAAAACAAAATACTCAATAGCCAAAGCAGAAAAGCACTGGTGGGAGAAGTTCAGGAGAACTAAACCAAAATACTCAACAACCAAAGCAGAAAAGCACTGGTGGGAGAAGTGCAGGAGACCTAAAACAAAATACTCAATAGCCAAAGCAGAAAAGCACTGGTGGGAGAAGTTCAGGAGAACTAAACCAAAATACTCAACAACCAAAGCAGAAAAGCACTGGTGGGAGAAGTGCAGGAGACCTAAAACAAACTACTCAACAGCCTTTCGTACTGCTCCAGGTTGGAGCACAGTCAGCAGGAGAGTCTGACTACCATCTGAATGACCGTCCAAAATAGCACACAGATCCCCAGGCACTGCTCCTGGGAGGAAAAGTGAGATGAAATCAAGCTTCCTTAAATCAAAACTGGGAAGGGAAGGAGCGTTTCAAACTGAAGATATTGCCCAAATCAAGAATGTCCTGCACCAAAGGGTGATACTTTCGCCTTGCAGAGTTGTGTTAGATGAACTCAGCCCTGTATTTCCCCAGCCTCCCTCAAAAGTACTGTGTGTACTGACATTTCTGAAGAAATAAAACACCGTTTGACACAGCTCGCCTGAGAGTTGGGCTTTCAGTCAGGAGAATGAAAAGGTCTAAATTCAATTGTATCAAAACAAGGTTGGGCTTTTTTTTTGTTTTTTGTTTTTTTCCCCTCTGAATTTTCATTTCTGCTATTGAAACAAACAAATAATAATTAAAAAAAAAAAAATCAATGATATGCACAGCCCAAGTTAGGAAATGTAAACAACTTTTCTTTTCTCATTGGAAGAGGCCAGACAGTTGGACTTCACACATCCACCCACACTGGAAAGGCTGAGAGCTTCAATCTAATCCCTCCATCAAGGGCCTGTAATAAACGCTGCTGAGATTTATTTTTATTCCCTTTTGTGTTTATTAAACTTTGGAGGGTTTTCTCTTCCTTTTTCTTTTCTTTCTGGTGCTTTGCCCATTCTTTATTACAGCAGCTACAAAACATGGAGTGCTCTTTTCTTCTCACTCTCTCTCTTTCCTCTCCCCCACCAACCCCTACTCCTTGTCTTTCTCTGTGCAGTACATGAATGACCGTGTAGTAGGCTTTGAAGCAGCACATGCAAATATTTATAAGAGTAGCTTGATTGTTATTAAATGCAGTTGTTATGCTTTCCACGCTCTGGCAAGCTTCCCTAACCCCTCTAACTATTAGGACCATTTAGGATGTTTAGATTTCAGCTCACTGATAGCAAATTCTACTTTTTTTTTTTTCCCCTTTCTTTTTCTTTTTTTAAACAGGCAGCACAAGATGACATCGTTTCTCCCCCGTGTGAATTTTCTCTCTGTTCCACATACGGGTCTCTAGCAGAGTCTGGGTCAGGCTGCCTTTAAGGACATCCAGACCTGGTAAGTGAAGCAGCATGTGCAGCAGTGCTGGAAGGCAGCTGTAACAGCACATCTTTCCAGCAGGATCTCTTCCTTCCTGTCAGGCACACTCAGGTCACAAATCCTCTCCTCTTTTCCAGGGTAAGTCTCTCCAAGAAATTAGAAACTTGTTTAATGCATCTGGGCTCCCAAAGCCCATGGATAATTACTCTGCTCACCCTTCCTGACCCTGACGTGACTGCAGAACCCTGCTGGCAATGGCCTCTCTGCAATGAAAGGGGATACATAAATACAGTGACCCAAATTACTGAGACCTACAGGTTGTATCTCAGAAGGAGGATTGGCCCTCAGAAGCACATTGGTTGCACAGCAGCTTTCCATTAGCGCTGAAACTCTATCCTGATGTGACATTAAGTTATGAGCACATCCATTAGCTGATCGGTGCTCTTGGACAGGAACACTTGCACTGCTCTCTGCTCAGACATCAATTCCAGTCCCTTGCAGCAAGGCTTCGAAATCAAACAGCACAACAGAGACTTAAGTCCAGTGTTCCAGGTTTTACCTGCAAAGCTGCCAACGAGCTACTACCATCAACCATTTGCTATTGAGCGGGGACACTGGACCGAAAGACAGGAAAAAAAAAAACTGCTGGGAACACAGTGAATAAGGCCTTCAGCTGAAGGCCAATGTCTCTGGAGAAGCTCTTCTTGCCAAAGAGTGTATGTGTGCCCCCACAGCACAATGCAAGCCATCGTGTCTCTTATTGCACCTGTGTTGTGTGAAGAATCCACGCTAGAAACTGTCGGCTAGGAGTCCTCCACTGAACGATCCTGCAGTACTGAAGTTACTCATGGCAAAGAGGCACGGATGGTTCACATGCCCTGGATCAAAAGTGCAACCAGCAGGACAAGGGAAATGATTCTCCCCCTCTGCTCTGCTCTCATGAGACCCCACCTGGAGTACTGCATCTAGTTCCAGGGGCCCCAGCATACCAAGGAGCGAGTCCAGAGGAGAGCCATGAAGAGGATCAGAGGGCTGGGGAACCACCCCTACGAGGACAGGCTGAGAGAGCTGGGGCTGTTCAGCCTGCAAAAGAGAAGAGAAGGCTCCAGGGAGAGCTAAATGGTGGCTTTCCAGTACTTGAAGAAGGTCTACAAGAAAGCCAAGAAGGGACTTGGAAGTAGAATGAGAAGGAATTGATAGAAGCTTGAGGAGGGTCGATTTAGACTGGCTATTAGAAAGACATTCTTTATACAGAGGGTAGTGAGACACTGGAAGAGGTTGCCCAGGGAGGTTGTGGATGTACCCTCCCTGGAGGTGCTCAAGGCTAGGATGGACAAGACTTTGAGCAACCTAGTCTCTTCCCATGGCAGGGGGGGCTGGAACTAGATGATCTTTGAGGTCCCTTCCAACCCAAACCATTCAATGAATCTAGGCATTTCAGTCTTGCCAACACTTAACCAAAGAAACAGACAGAGCTTTCTCCATCAGACAGACAGGAAAAAACCCCAAAAACCAAAAAACAAAACAGGTTGGGAATCCAGCTGCTGGATGATTCTTTTGAGGATCAGAACAACTAACAACTGAAATCTGAAGCTACTTCTCTCTTTTACTAACCCCTGGCCATGTCTCTGCAGTCACACAGGAGAGCCTCAGCACAGCTTCCCTAAACCAGTGTATTTTAAGAGTCCTGAGGTGATTCTCCTTGGAGAAGAACCAAAGAAACAAATTCTCACTCCCACATGGACTTCTGCTGCAGCTCTTTAAACATTACTTTCTTTCAGTTACACTTACAGAAGCCAATCCTGAAGACATTTTCTTACTTCAGTGACTTCTTACAGTCGTTAACTTTTCTTTTCTTTGTAATGAAGACATACTGAGCTCTTGATACACAGCATAGAATCCATACATCTAACTACTATGCCACGAGCTGGCTACAAAGAAGAAATGTCACCTGCGGACTCTAGAGTGCTATAAGTAAAGACACTTGGCAGTGCTCACATAGCACAAATGCATGGTTTTCTGCCTCCACTGTTTCTGTCAAGTTCCACATTAGCAAAAAGCATGCACCAGTGAAGGTCTAGGTAGGCTTTGCTTTAGAAAAGAATGATTACTCAATTACTAGATTTTGTGATGTATTTTCCACCGTTGAACCTCTTAAAACACAGTAAGCTCTGACACCATATGAAAACTAAATCACTCCAGCACATTCTCCAGACTGAAGAGACAGGTACAATGAGGCAAAGATGGGGTTTTCTGAAGACAGGCTTGTGAAAAGATTTTTTTTTTTTTCCCTTAATTAAAATCTGACAAGGGCATTCTGTTTCTGCTGCTAGTTCCTCACTGCTTCACCAAGCCTGAATCAAAAGCTGACTAGTCAAAGCTACGCCTCCAAAAGCAGAATGGTCTGGCAGTCTGGTTCCCACTTCCCAAATATTTAATTCCTTCAAGGTTCTCCCACTGCTCTGGAATTTGGTGGACTTTTATGCTTTCATGTAATTGTCTTTTACACTCTTGATTTCCCTAATGATGAAAGATTTACTGCAGTTGGCTTTGCACTTTGTCTGGAGAAGACTGAGAGTAGGTCTGATCAATGAGGGGTGAGTGTCAAGTGGATGGGGCCAATCTCTTTTTGCTGGTCAGCAGCAATGGGACAAGGAGCAATGGCTACAAATTGGAAGGTAGAAGGTTTCACCTTAACATGAGGAGAAACATCTTTACAGTGAGGGTGGCAGAGCACCGAAACAGGCTGCCCAGAGAGGCTGTGGAGTCTCCTTCTCTGGAGACTTTCAAAACCTGCCTGGATGCATTCCTGTAGGAACTACCCCAGGGGACCCTCCCTTGGCAGGGAGGTGGGATTCAACGATCTGTCCTGGGTGATTCTGATTCTGGGTAATCACAGAGTTACATTAAAAGTCTAGGATAAGTTCTCAGAAAAAAAGAAGTAGTAAAATAAAACTTAAATCACTGGTGGTGTTGTAGCAAAGCTGCTGCATGGGGTTCTTGGTACAAAACAGGTTAAGTCCTGGCTTTGTAAGTGCCTCTTATTATATACTCTCTAATTTGTGTCACTTCATCTTGACTAGCACATGAAAGCTGGTTATGAGTCCTGCAGTGGGCATCCAACTGTGCCAAGAAAAGCTACCATTGCTGTTTTAAGGTTGAAACAATAAAACCCATTTTAAACCTTTTTTTTTGGGGGGGGAGGGTAATTGTTGTCCCTGGGTTAAGCTAAATCCTATTGCAAGCTCAACCTCAACTGTACTTACATGTTGCAACTTAAACTGTCTTTGGATGTTCCATAATTTGGTCTGGAGACCAAGGGCTGTAATTTTCTTGTATCACTGAACTGTCTGAGTTAAGTGAATCTTGTCAGCCAGAAAGTGATCATTTAAAACCTCATTCCCTGTTGAACTTTCTCTGTGTGCCACTCTTCCACAATTATTCTCGTGAAGCTACTAGTACTTGTGGGGCTTTATAGGCTCAGTTCAAAACAGTGTTTAGCCTGAAAAAAATCCATACTACCCATACCAGCTACAAAGAAGGAAGAGAAAATAACCTATTTCAAACAACCAGCTATGGCTTCTTGTCTCCTACCTCTCCCTATGGGAACCATATGGAAAATGTTACACAAATCCTTCACCTTAAATCTTGTCTCCTCACTTCACAAAAGTAACCTTAAAAGCAAAGCACATATGTACAAAAAAGTTAAAAAGCATACCTGCAGGACTAGAGGCCAAGTCACTGGGTGATATTTGCCAAAATGGTAGAAAAGTCAGAAAACCTCCCTGTGCATCTTTCCTCCCCCTCCCTTTCTTTTGATATCACCTATCAGCTACAGCCTTCACCTAAATGGTCCATACAGTACTGGGCCCCTCGTCTGTGCTGGATGTCACTGTGATCAGCTCCTATGTCTTCCTTGACTGGATCTCTAAAAAAGACATACCCCACAAAAGTGATGTGCTGCTACAGCAGAGGCAGCAAGAACTAACCAGGGTGTGATCAAAAACCAAGGCTCACAAAATAACTCTCTTCACAGAATGGAATGGTTTGGGTTAGAAGGGGCCTTCAAATCATCTATTCCAACTGCCCTCCCATGGCCAGGGACACCTTCCACTAGACTCAGCTTTCTCAAGGCCCTGTCCAATGTGGTCTTGAAGATTTGTACAGGCTGCAAGCACCATGGTGTATTGTCCAAATGATGCTAGTCTAACCCTCTCTCCATGCCTCCACTGTTCCCCATCACTGCTCATCTGAAAAGAAGATTAAGAGATCTAAATGTATTTCAGGAATGGAAGAAAACTAGGTAAGAAAAACATGCACAGTCCTTTCAGCAAGCACCGTGGTGTATTGTCCAAATGATGCTCTCTCCATGCCTTCACTGTTCCCCATCACTGCTCATCTGAAAAGAAGATTAGGAGATCTGAATGTATTTCAGGAATGGAAGAAAGCTAGGTAAGAAAAACATGCACAGTCCTTTCAGATAAGCTAAACAATTTATTTCAGAGGAAATCAGTTGCCTGTGCAGGCTGCCCTGAACAAAAAGGAAGCACTCGTGGAATGTCTAGAAAGACACCTGAAATGAAGGACTACAGACTGCACGCACAAGTTCACATCTCCAAATGTATGCTAAGAAAAATAAGCACAAAGATTGCAAAAACTTGTATTCTTACTACTGTACAGCCACAGGCAAGTCCCGAGGCAATTACCAGCCATAATCCTGGTCTTCTATGAACTCTCCTGTCCTGAAAGTGCATTCTGTTGAGTAGGGCTGAATTCCTTTAAAAACAAGCACTTTTCTTCTGCAGCACTGAAGACAGCTAAGACTGCCCCAAAGACCACTTCTGCAAAACTCTCTGAGTATTAACTTACAGATGAGCCAGACTAAGCAGTGAGCCTTGAATCAACTGCCTGCATCCAAACCTCTGAAACTGGAGAAGGATGAAATTGATGGAACCTCTGGCTAAAATGGAAGGGGAAACTGTCCAGTCCCTTTCAGGAAAACAAAACCAAAACCCTAGCCCAGGAAGACATGGTGAGACCATTGCCAATAACTGCAATTTGTTAAAAAGGAGCATGAAGACTCTCTCAGGACAAAGCAGAAAATGGATAGCACAGACCCACACCTGATCTTTCTCTCCCAGACAGAAAGACTATTTGCCTATTTGTAAAAGCTGGAGTAGCTGGAAAGGGGTGAACTCGGAAGCACCCCGCAGCAGCATGGTGCCTCTGCCTTTACAACTCCTTGAAAATCAGTCTCCTGAAGAAAAAATCCCTCACATGAACTCAACCAGACCTTTCTCTCTGCTCGCCTTAAAAGCTTTCTAGGCTGTTGGCTTGTTTTCCCTGATCCAGGCTGAAATGCAGGGGCTGGGTAACATGAACAACACTGAGGCATGACAGGACAGCTATTTTCAGTCTCAATGTTGAGCAATGCTTAATTGGGGTAGCCTAACTCAAGAATATTGAGGAAGGCAGAAAATACTGATTTTTTTCCATTCTGGACCAACTTTCAGCATGTACAATCTCCACACATTTTATAAGGTCAGAAAGGTCTGACCCCAATTCTTTGCTTTTCCAAGCCCTGTTTACACAATAGCTGTCACGAGAAGGAGCCAAGAGGGAATGCAAACACAAACCATACTGCTATCTTTGCTTCTCAACAGAGAAATATTAATCTCATGTCAGATTAAAACATAGGGTGTAAAGAAACAGCACAACATCTTCCTCTCTCAAGCGTAATCCCTCTCTAATGTCACTGTTGCTTATGTAACTTTACAGTTTTAATAGTGAGAGAGTAAACATTGTTGGATGTCTCCCTCTTCCCTGGGTTGGATGCTATCACAGCAATCCTGTGACCATGCATTCCCAACAGGAGCTGACAGATCCTTTTCTGCTAGGAAGACCTACAGCAAGCGAATAGGAAAGCTTCTGTGTCCATCAACACGCATTAGAGTAAGTTTCAGAGTTGCCAAAACCTCTCCAAAACCTGAGTGAAGTTTTGGTCCCATGTAAGTCACCAACAAAACATTCCTAGCATTTTCAAAAGGGCCAGGAATTTATCCCCACATTTATAGGCACTTAGAGGATTTTCAGCACAAAACCCCCCCTGTCTCCAGCCTCTCTGCCTCCTATTCTCTGTGAATTTAGCTTGCCAACAAAAGGTCCTTCAGCTTTCAGCAGTTATTGCACGAGCATTCAGGGAAGAAGAACTCCTTTCAAATCCCCATCAGGATCCTTTGAATGAAATCCCAGGTTATCATGTATCACCGCTGAAATCAAATATGTAAATAGATGTGTGTTGTGTTTGGAAACTTCTCAGCTATGTACTTTGCTATGCTGCTTACAGTGGAAAGTAAGAAAAGTACTCTTAGTGTCTTTCATCTCTCTCCATGAAGGGCTGCTCCTCTTTCAGCTAGCAAACACAAGCAAGAATTGCAAGTACAATTGTCTACACCTCCCCTTTGATAAGGAGGGGAATAAAGCAAACAACAAACAAGCCAGAAAACAACAACCACCACAAAACACACACAAAAAAAGGACGATGAGGGCAAAAAGAAAACCTTTCTGAATAGCAAAGTAAGACCTGAGTTGCTGGCACTGTTCAGCTGAGGTTTTATGCCCGCAGTGGCCTCAGTGACTTAAACCAGATTGGATTAACCTTCTGCCGTTCACAAGACTGCCCAACAGCTTTCCTGGTAATAAAGATCTTTTATCCTCCTTCATTTCCCAAACTTCTGCTGGTTGCATGCCACTGAAGTGGTATCTTCAGAAACAATCTGTAACAAGAGATCTCTCCACCGGCAGGCTGAAGAGGCAAACATGCTCACAAGCCCAGCTGCATTAAGTACCACTTTATTACTTACATCCTGCTTTACACAGAGATGTTGGGATGCTAACTTCACGGTCTAAAAATCCCTAAGCAATCCCCATACCCCACAAAACCTTGAATTATTTTTATCTAAGGAAAAAAAAAAAAAACCAAACCCACCTTCTCTTCTAAGTAGCAGATTAGGCATAAAGTCAGATGCAAGTGCATGTGTTTCACAACATCTGTGTATGTTTATTACTCTTTTTTTAATCCTTCTTTTTCCTGGCACCTTTGTCATTAATTTTACTTGCACTGACAGCTCAAGCAGCAGGATTAAAACTGGCTTCACAGTTTTATTTCAGTGCCAGTTTAATAACGAGATATAAATATATATATTAGATATAAGTTTACTGAATCCATCAGACTCACAAAAAAACCCCAAACTTCTGTTATTAATCTATTCTCCTCATCAGCATACAAGGGGAGCTTGGCATGCCTGCATGCAGCTGCACACACTCTGCATCTCTCCCTCCTCCCAGCTCCAGGGTTTCTGCAGGCACTGAAGCTGAGGAGGCTGTTGGGACACAGACATCCTGCGAGACCTGCCACCCATTAGACTTTACCCTGTGCTCATGGGTGCTGCATAAGTCAGCAGAAGAAAGCAGCACCCCTCCAGCAACACCAAAGGCAAGCAGCTAACTCGCAGGGTCAGACCACTCATGTGGAGTGCTGGTCAAGAAGGAATAACCCAGATCAGGTCCCCTGAGACTTGGGACCTACAGCAATCTTTCTGGGACTGCAGAAGGCAGCTCTGGTGAGGAAGATTGGAATCCTCAGACAAAAGCACAGATATACACACTTTCAATGCTCAAAATCAGGCTAATATGTTTATAAACTTAACCTCTCCCAGGAAATGGACTTGAAACCTCTTTTAAGGCAAGTTGTGGTTGCCAGCCATATGCCTAATGTCTGTAAAATCAGGTTATTCACCACATGTCACTTTGGTATAGCTTGCACTCTGACAGCAAAAGCACTCACCACAGGCTCTGACTCGTGCCTTTAGTGCTGGATGACTTGAGCTGTATTTTAAGCCTGAGAATGTCCATCTGCGTTTTAATTTTCTGTGTAGAAGGGCTTCTAATCAAAAGGATTGTTACAAAATCCAAGGGGACGGCTGAAAATCCCCTGGACATATCCTGAGGATTAATACACTGCCACAGAGATGCAACATGATGCAAAATAAAAATAAAAATAAAAATCTACTTTACAAAAAAATACCACTGCAGAACAAAGCTGTGCTGGAAAAAAAAAAAAAACACCACAACACAACACAACAAAACAAACAACAAACAAAAAAACCCCAAACAACCTGGAAAACATTTTGAATTACTTAAAAAACTAAGGAAACTTTCCCCAAACCCAGTTTCTCCAGCAGTGTCACAACAACCACAAAGCCGTCATATATGGCAAACTTGGCGGTGTTGAAATCAAGGAAATGGCAGCAAAAAGACATTCCCAGGCTGTTTTGCAATTCAGTTTAAGCTCTTCATGCTTCTGTCTCTGTGTGTCTCTCTACCTTAGCACAGAATAATCCTACTAGAATTACTCCTGTTTGCAAGTTAGAAGTTTTACTTCCTCCATTTCCTCACTCGCAAGGTAGTTCAACCAACTGCAAGTAAGTATATGTGAGATAGTTGTAAAATCAGTCTGAATAATTTAGTAGAGTAGCAGAGCAAGAGGTCTACCATTCTGCTTCAGAGAAAGGCAACAGGCATTGGCTTCACTTTAAACACAGTTCTGCTGAAGTCATCCTATGAACTTTCCTACGCAGCTCTGTGCTTAAGAGCTGTCCTGCCTCTGAGTCCCTAGCAGTCAGGGAACACGAGGTGAGCCCAGCTCTCATGAAGCTCCTCAGACTCCTCAAATCCTTCATGCACCTCACACTTGGCATCATTTTTTTTGTAACTGCCTTCCTAACCTACCCAACCTGTGCTTTGGAGAGGGCTCCTCTATACAGGAGCAGTAGTGGGTGGTAGCTTTCATGCTTGTGCTGTTAGTAGCCTCCCAGTTCAAACTCGGTGAGAGAAATGGAAATCAGCATCAACTTTCTGCAAGCTTGGCAAGAATTATCGGCTAGGCTTGAGCTCACCCTGTTCATTTCAGGCTGGCCAACGAACAGTCACTTACTTCTAATGCCTTCTAGCCCTCCCCATCCTGTACTAAACTCCAGTTCAGATAGAACCATCCATTCTCCCCCAGCATTTTATTTTTAGAGTAGGAGAGTACTTTAAACTGCCAGAATTGGTTAACAAAGACGCGTTGCACAGAGATCAAACAAAATAGTGCATCTCACAGAACCCAGCAAGGCAGCAGGCTGTCTTCAGCCTTTGCTCTCTCATGGATGACTGTACTGACTAAGAGTATGCTATAAACCATGTCCTAAGTTGCTTTTTCTGTTAACACGGACCTAGAAGGAGACGTGTCCTACTGCCACAGGTCTGGAGCAAAAAATATTGCCTGTAACAGCTGCAGACGACCACACATAAGGTGCTACACCTTTGAACTTGTCTCCTGAACAAGCTGTGAACTGTTCTTTTCCTCATTCTCTCTGCATACCTACACAGCCCCACGACCACAGTTTTTAAATGCACATCTAGCATTCATCACAGCTGGTGGTAGCTCTTTTACTTTTGCTGTCTCATCTCACTTGGAGCTCTCTCATCATTTAATTCCTTTAAACCACTCAGCCTTTTTCCCCTCTCTTCAACTCGTCCCTTAAAACTTTCCTTCCTCTTAAGCTTATGATGATGCTTTCATGAGAGCATTTTGTGGTGCCCTCTAAGGATAACAAAATGAAATAAAACACACACGCCCCAACTACACTTTCATGTTCTGTGGAGTGGAATTATGCACAACTTCTTAGAAACTGAGCCAACTGAGTGATAATGAAGGTTCCACCGTTGAGTTTCACTCTCTTCTGGAAGGGGAAGAGAGCACAGTCATAAAATACACAAACTGAACAGGCCTCTGCAAATGAACAGCTGCCTGGTTCCAGGTCTATGGTTTTAATTACTATATAAATGAATGGAAAACAGGATTAAGGCATTTGCACAATTGTTACACATCATATTTGAAATTGTAGCATTTTCTTCAGCTACAATAGCATGAAGGCATAATCCAATAAAGTCCAACTGAACTGGATCCAGTGTTTCCCTGATATTTCAGTTTGGTAGACAAGAATCTGAAATCACTCTCCAGCAGAGCTCACATGGGACTGAAACATGCAATATTGGGGTGGTTTTGCAAAGCTTCTTCATTTCTTCTCAGGCTTTGGATTTTACGATTTGCACAGATTAAAAATGTTTATGAGCTTGAGTCATCCAGCTTTGCACATTTACCAGCTCTGTCTGTAAGCTGTTTTCAAGCACAATTTCAAGAGCTGATGAAACTGTGGATCACAATCTCCTCTAATGGAGAGGTCCTCTCAGTAGACAAATGGGTACAAAAGCCAAGCATGCACAGGAGAAGTTTTTAAACTGCTCTTGCGCCTTCGTAAGAATCCTTTCATGATTGCAAAGATAAAAGCTTGGAGATTTTCATCCATGGCTGGAGCAGATCTTTATTTTTTTCCCTCTTCTTTCTTCTGTCTTGCTTTTACTGCCATCCTTATTATCTTAGCCTGAAAAAATATCTGCCTATATGTGACTATTTTTTACATGTCTTCATGTAAGGAACAATTTATCATGCTATACCAGATCACTCAAGTTTTTCTTCTTGAACTTTAAAATTTCCCTAACTCTCTTTTCCTTCACAGGCTTGCTTTTCATCTCCAGATGGACTAAAATTTAGTGAATACTACACTTACAAGGTAAGAGGTCTGGAATGTGAAGCATCTAGAGCTCAGCAGAGTTTCTTCTTGGCATCTCGATGTACGTACTTTGTTGCCTGGTGCCAAATACTATTCACCTGGCTTTATTCAATTCAAATTAAGATATTAAATTCCTGGACTGTATAAACACCATTAACCAGTCAAAACCATAGCTAAGAGGAGTGACTTCCTAAGGGAAGAGACAAGTGCTACTTGCCTTTTTAGAGACTCTGAAAAGCAGAGTGTCTTGAATAAGCCTTTCAATCTGGAATATATGCTTATATTTTTGTTCTCATCTCTCATAATCCAAAGACAAGAGAAAGAAGATAAAGGCTGATTTGTCATGCTTTGTTCTCCTTTAGGATCCTTCCCTGTGACATTATCACATGCACAACAGTGAGGAGCGCCACATGCGAATTTCTGACATTTTGCAGTTAAGGTTTACAGAATAGCACCGAGACAGTTGAAGGCCTATCCTGGATGGAGGGTTTGGCACACACCTGACCACTGCCCTGATTATATATAATTAGCTCTAACATTATATTAATTATTGAAGCCAGATTAAAGGCACTTGCTGAAAGCTATCTCCTGCAGCTATGAAAGGCAGAAGAGGATGCATTTACCTGGCCTTTTCCTTACATGCAAAAGACACTGCTGATATTGAAGAACAAGAACAGTCACAAAGCAACAATTAAGTTCAAATTCTCTTTATAATCAGGCATTATTCCCAGCATGGATAGGGAAGGAAAACTTCAAGCATTTTTTACCTGCTAACCTAGCGCTTGGTCCACACAGGCACAGTCTGGATGAATGCTCTGAACTGCCAAGATTCCCTAAGGCTGGAAGAGCTCTTCTGAGTTTGATATTTGCTTCTACTAACTTAATGGCATGAAAGATGATAGATCACTCATATTTAGCACAAGTTAAGAAAAGACTGAATTCTCAGCCTAAACACTTCTCTCTCATGGGAACACAGAGGCTGCCACACCGCACATATGAATAATACATAGCTCTGAATAGCAGAGCTGGCTACACTCTAAAGACTTAAAGTCTGATTTGTTCATGAAGCACCTACCTATCAGGGTGAGGAAAAATGATAATGCAACGTGTAGAATCCAAAATGCAGTTAAGAAGTAAACCTATCTTTTTTCTTCCTTCCAGAGCATACAGTAGAGGGTGTCAGAATTTTCTCAGTGGCACTGTGACTAAATGCAAATGAATTTTGCTCTTACTGCAAATTACAGAACTGTTCACCTAAATGGTTTACCTGCCTAAAGCTGTAACATTGTTGAAGCAGTAGCATCTATGACTGGAGACCCTACACCTACACAACACATGGAAAGTAAAGGCATCCAGGAATTCCTCTGAAGGTGATGGTAATAACAAAAATCCTTTTACTCAATGATAAAAAATTTACCTCAAGTATGACTTTATGCATCTATATATAGGTTATGTGGTGCTCACTTCTCTTGAGAAAGTTAGACCTTACTCTCTACTCTACAAAGTTCACCCTGAAACCATATCCTCAAGCACCACATCCAAACAACTTTTAAGCACATCCAGGGTTGGTGACTCAACCACCTCCCTGAGCAGTCCATTCTAATGCCTGACCACTCTTGCTGGGATAAAAAACGTTTCTTAATATCCAAGGTATAAAACTACCCAGTCAGAGATTGAAGCCATTCCCTCTTGTACTATCACAATTTACCTGTGAGAAGAGACTAGCAGCAGCCTCTCCACAACATCCTTTCAGGTAGCTGTAGACAGCCTCCTCTTCTTCAGACTAAACAGTCCCAGCTCCTTCAGCCATTCCTCATAAGATTTATTCTCCAGGCCCTTCCCCAGCTTCCTTGCCCTCCTCTGCACTCGCTCCAGCACCTCCACATCCCTCTTGTAATGAGGTGCCCAAAGCTGAACACAACCTGTTGGCTTTCTTTGCCACCTGGGCACACTGCTTGCTCATATTGAATTGTTTGTCTATTACAACCCCCAGGTCCCTTTCTGCCAGGCAGCTCTCCAGCCACACCACCCCAAGCGGTTGTTGTGGCCCAAGTTCAGGACCTGGCATTTGGCACCTGCTTCAGACTCATCTGTAGAGGACTCACTTTAGATATAAATCAGCAAGACTAAGTTTCTGATTCCTTTTTAATGGTGAGTTTCATCACACACCAAAGGAGGTATCATGATAACAAAACTGTGGTGCAGGACAGCTCTGCACCAGAGCTAATTGAGCAAGGGGCTACAGACATGCAGCATAAGTGAGCTCACAGTATTGGCAAGACAGTGGAGCTACACCCAAGCTTAACAACAGAAGACTTTTTCTTCCTGCTTATTTTTAATGGCAATTTTTGCTCAATTGATTTCAACCTTTCAGCTGTACCTGAAGTTTCATCTATTTAGTTTTCCAATTTTTGCAGTAAGGGCAAACAAAGCTGGCTTCGTACTTGTAAGCAGCTTCCTCTCTGCTTTTGTGGATATACATAAATGTTGGAGACCCAAATTTGCTAAGGAAAGAGGCACACATATATGCACACAAAGAAACAGAAAGTATAGAAGAATATCTATTTCAGACTAACAAGATGATATCCAACTAAGTATTAGAAAAAGATGTTCTGACCATTTATAATTCAGAAGGATCCAAGACTAATGGCAGACTCCAGACAGAGATCACATTTAGTGAAAGAGCTTGGCGAATTGCATCACACCACATCATGACTGAGATAATGAATATGGATAGCAATTACAGAGTCAACGTCTGCACTTCTTAGAGATCAAAACAGACTAGGCACGTGTCAGTGGTTTCTCAGAATAACCTGAAGAATTATGTAAAAACTCATCAGCTCAAAGGAGCGTGAAAACTATGGTGGCTCTTCATGGCAAGTTTCAAATTTTCTGCTCCACATGCATTATTAGTCATACTTCCTTCTGGTGGGGCTCTACAGCTATTCAGGTGGCCTGTGCCTACAGAAGGAGGACTCTGGAAATAGTCTTTACTGCTTCAGTTAGTTATATGACACTGGCACGCATTACACAGGATACTTAAGCTTCTTAAGAACCATATTCAGTGTGAACGCCACACTGGAAGTAGGTTGTGAAACATGGAACTGTCCAAAGAGTTTGTTCTTGAGTCATCAGGAAAAGAAGTTACCAAAGTGCTGATCTAATGATAAAGTGAACAGTGCTTACTTCTGATAAACCACATCCCTGGTTAAACTGTGTATAAAAGCACTGTGTTTTGATAAAAGGGATTCTTCAGGTCTGTCCCACTTCTTCAATGAGAAAAGACTGTTCTAAATATGGGGCCAAGTACCAGAAGGTTTAAATAGGACAAGCTATCTAAACAAAAAAAAAAACACCAAAACAAACAACAACCCAACCCAAAAAAAAAAAAACCCCACCAACACACACACACANCCCCAAAAAAAAAAAAAAAAGCAAGGAGGAGGAATAAGTAGTAGTGAGAAATTAAAGGCAGAACAAGAGTGGAAAAACATTCAAAAAACATTTGTTAACACCTGGAAGGAAACACGGAATTGAGTAACAGCTCACATGGACCTGTCAGAAGCAATTAGTGTCCAAACAACCTGAAGTGCCTTCAGGACTGCATAACAAGCTTTAGAGGAGAAACCACAGATGGCATTCATCTTACCATCAGTAAGCTTGGATCCTGACCTGCACACTAGCAGACAAGGAAAATACAGTCTAAACCGAAAAATACAGTAGGTAGGCTGCAAGACTGGAAAATTACCCTAAGAAAGCAATTATCAGTGGTTCCTAGTTCAAATAGAAGCCTCTACCTCTCTAGGTGTTGCAGAGGAATGAGATTACTACAGAGCCATCTATCGCAGACTAACGAGTCAATTTGGATTGCTCAGCCAAAACAGACTGAAGATGTTGCATAAAATCAGCCTTCAGTACATAAAAGTCTGGCAGAAAAAAGCAAGGGAATGATTAGTTTCATGATGGCTAACTCATGAGTACCTCTAAGGAAGGTTTGTGCTAGATACCATGAAAATGAAGATGCTCTAGAAGAAGTTTCACAGGAAGGCTGTGGTGGAGGGTGGCTGAAAGCCTTTAAGAAAAAGGTTACACAAATACCTATCTGGAATATCATGGCTACAGTCTACAACCTCTCCTACTGCAGGACCAATGCTGCAGCCTCTTGAAATCTGTCCAGCTCCATGTTTCCTCTGTGATAACTGTTGGCAAACGGCTCACATTCTTGAACAAGCTTTATGAATACATCTACTGAGATCTGTATTTGTCAGATACATTTATACACAGTAATTCCAGAATATATGTCATTAGGTCACGTTCCAGAGGGTGCAGATCAATACATGGACTCTGCTAACATCAACAGCCCTGCCCTCCAGTCGGTCTGAGCAATGCCCAGTATGCAGCAAGATGGTAACAGCTGGGGGCACAGAGCTGAAGCTGCCATACACAGAAAGCTCCCACTGTAGCCAGTGTGAGTGACAGGCTCCTAACACCCTTCTTTTGGGGATGATTTCTACTTGCTATTAATGACAGACATACATACAAATTAACTTAAAATTGTAAGGAGGTTTCCTTGAAGCAGTCTCCCACAACTATCCTGCAAGCAGCTAATGAACTATAACAGCTTAAGTTAAAGAGATGAGCCTCATGTCAAAGGTATTTAGACTAGGATACTTGAGAATGTATAATAATGAAAGTATAATGAGTAAATTCCCTGTGGCACGAGTAGCAAGTTCATATTTGAAACAGTGCAGTAAATAATTATAACCTGATCCTCTTTCCCTTGGTCTTGAATTCCCCAAACCAGGATGCTGTGTTGTGCACTGCTTTCCTCCACTCATCACACATTATCAGGAGATTGCTTCTTACATTGCTTGAAAAGTTACAGTCAATGTGAAAAGTGATGGCCAAGCTTTAGAAAAATGACTATGATATGCTTTTCCCCCCCACCCCCTTTCCTCAGTCTTTGGCATTATTTCATGCTAAACTTTGAACTCGCTGCTTTCATTGATGTGCATTTCAAGTTTAAAGCAAACCAGTCCAATAGCTGAAGCCAAAAGTTTGACCTCCATTATAACTGTTGTAATCTTCAGGGAAAATATCCTCTTGACTCTAATTTCTCATTTCAGACTCACCATGCTGCTGATGAGAAATAAGAGTTATTCCGGCTGTAAGGCCAAGATTAATGTCTGGCCCTGAAAAAAACATCATCAATAACAACAAAACCCCCCAAAACCCCAAAAACCTATAAAACCACCAACAAAAAAACCCTACCAGTAGCACTGAATGACACATAAAATTTCTCCCTTTCTCACGTATGATTGCTTCCTAGATAAGCATGCTGGACTAGCACAGCCAGGAGACGATGAGCACTATCACATGATGAAATATTTAAGATCACATTAAGATCTGGGTTTGAGCACACATGCCTCAAACCAGCACAGCAGTGTAATTGATTGTACCACAGAGCATCATTATCTGACTTGTCAGTTTGGAGGGGAAGCTCTGCAAGGCTGGGAAAAGTGCTGTGAGATCAACAGTGCCTCACACAAGAGAATTCTGATCTCTCACTGGGGTTCGAGCAACTACTGTAATGCAAATACTACAGCATTCTTCACTTTGTCTCAAATTGGATAGTGCTGTTAGATGGATGCAGCATGTTTCTATCAAGAAGTATTTGGCCGCACTTCTACTGGAATGAAATGATCCCTGTAAATACATGGACAAATTGTGGTTGGCCCTTGGCTCCACACATCAGAAAACCTCTCTGTCAGCAGCTGCAATATGGGGTGAAAGTTGGCTGGTGCACTAGCAGGACCAGAATGGGAGCAAAGAAAAGGATCTCTGTTACAGGAGCTGTGGAGAGCCCTGACTCACTAAAAGTGGTCAGTTACAGCCTCCCCGGGCTGTTTCTACCCATGAATGTTTTACTTAACATCGCTCAATAAGACCAAGAGGAGAAGGGGAAAAAAAAGGAGAATGAAAGAAAAAAAATATTATTCAGAGTGAACTTGGTTTTCTTTTCTGTTTTTTTTTTTTTTTTCAATCTTTTGGGCACAAAAACAAGAACAAGACCACTTTCACAGAGATTTTTCTTCTTTGGTGACATCAATAAGAGCTTAAAGTGCTCTATCAAAAGTGATGAAAAATTTATAAGCACAGAATAGCTGCCAATGCCCTTTAAGTAGGAATATTCTTGCCTACCTGCTCAGCTGTCAGTAATCTAAAAGAATATCACTGCATAGAATCATACAATGGTCCAGGTTGGAAGAGACCTCAAAGATCATCAGTTCCAACCCCCCTGTGCCATAGACAGGGACACCTCCTGCTGGAACAGGTCACTCAAAGGACTCATCCAACCTGGCCTTGAACACCTCCAGAGAGGGAGCAGCCACAATCTCCCTGGGCAACCTGTGCCAGTGTCTCACCACCTGCACTGTAAAGAATTCCTCCTAACATCCCATTTAAATCTCCCCTGTGCCAGTTTAAACCCATTACCCCTCATCTTGTCATTAAAAGACCTTGTGAATAGTCCCTCCCAGCCCTCTTGTAGGCTCCCTTCAGATACTGGAAGGTTACTATAAGGTCTCCTCAAAGCCTTCTCTTCTCCAGGCTGAAAAGCCCCAACTCTCTCAGCTTGTCCTCATAGCAGAGCTGCTGCAGCCCTCTGATCACCTTTGTGGCCCTCCTCTGGACTCTCTCCAACAGTTCCACATACTTCTTGTGGTGGGGGCTCCAGAACTGCACACAGAGCTTAAAGTAAGATGGGTGTTTTACAGTCTCTAAGGCAAAAGAATCTCAGGCTCTCACATGCCTTCCAACTTCCAGTCAGAAACGTGAGTTCTTCCCAGGCTTAGAGGAGAAGTCTTCTCACTCATGTATTTGAGACAGGTCCCAATGATACAGACCAAGGAACTAAGGTGATGATGATGGTGATCAGACATGTGAGAGCACACATCTTAGAGAACTGCAGAATGCTTTGTGCTGGAAGGAACCATAAAGATCATCTAGTTCCAATCCCCCTGCCATGGGCAGAGACAACTCTCACTAGACCAGGTTGCTCAAAGCCATGTCCCACCTGGCCTTGAACATTTCCAGGGAGGGGTATCCCCAGCTTCCACAGGCAACATCTTCCAGTGTCTCACCACACCCACTGTAAAGAATTTGTTCCTAACATCCAGCTTAAAATCCACCCTCTTCCACCTTAAAGCCATGCCCACCCCCCTACAAGCCTTTGTAAAAAGTCCCTTTCCAGCTTTCTTGTAGCCCACTTCAATTACTGGAAGGCTGCTCTAAGGTCTCCCTGGAGCCTTCTCTTCTCCAGGCTGAACAGCCTCAGCTCTCACCGCCTGTCCCTTACTGGGCACTCGAAATCCCACACAGAGAAAACCTGTGCAGGACTGCCCAGCACACATAAGTATATTTTTAACGTGCTGCTATTTATAAGAGCAAATTACTCTCCCCTCTTTTTTTTTGAAACAAAAAAGAAGAGTGGGCCTCACCGTTGGGCTGCTCTAACGGGAAGATTTAAAAGCGGTCAGGCAATTTTCAAGGGTTGCCTTTGCAAAGAGTGGAGGAGATGAAAGCGAGTCCCACGGCACAGGCTCCGTTCCTCTCGCCCCACCTCTGCCAGGAAGCGCTCCTGTTCCCCCTGGCAAGCGCTGCAGCTGGCTGCCTTCTCCTGCTCGGACAAGGGTCCAGAGAGCAGCCTTTCCAAACTATTCCCTGGCTGGAGGAGGAAATGAAAGCAAGTCATTTTCAAGAAAACCAGGTTGGATTGTCCAACCCTTTCACTCGGGGTAGGGGGAAAAAAAAAGAAAAAAAAAAAAAAGAAAAAAAATTTAGAGGTAAAAATGTAACAGAAAAGGAAAGGCAAAACTTTACTTTTTTTCTTTTCTTTTTCTTTTTTTTTTTGCACTGCAGAGAAATCTGAGATTCACCGACTCTAAAGCACAGACAACACATCTTTAAATGATTAAGATAAAGAGAGTGGGTAATAGATGAATGTTAGGGAAAGAGAGAAGTGAAAGTTTTCAGCCACATTATAATTGTGCAATCTTTCCTGCTTCATAAAAGTAATTGCAATCAAAATGATTTACACCCTGGTCCAGTGTAAATCAGGCACAGAAAAGCACAGAGACCTCTCTCAGGGAGTAGTAGCCAGAAGAAGTTAGTGCCACGAGCTGCCTGCAAACAGAAAATGCATCATGTGGAAGGCACTTAGCTTTCAATTGCTTCCTCTGCTTTCCAACTGTACTGGCCTAGGAAGCTCGCAGGCAGCTTCCACGATCCCTAAAACACTTCACAGACTGAACAGGAAATGTGGCTGCTTACTGAGCCCAGAGATGGTTACGGAGATGAACGTGGAAGGATTAGCAGTTGCAAAACAAACAGTACAATACAACTTGAAGCAGCTCATCTGCAGAGCTTCATGTACAACTAGCCCCAAAACACAGGCTTTCAGAGACAAGATTAATGTTGAATATGTAGACATCCTCTTATACAGTAACTTGTCAAGATCAGATTGCTCCCTGAAGATGCCTGCTAAATTTAGCTCCAGATTAGTGTTAAGAGGATGGGTGCAATGAGAGTATCAACTCTTACTAAGTGTAGACATTCCTAATTCAATACTATTTTCTATACTAAATCCCAGTCACCAGGATGCCCAACATGTCCTCCACAAAACCTTTAACACAAGTGAAATTTCTTCATAGGTTAAGGGGTCAGACCTCTGCATGGGCTAGGAAGAAAATCTCCTCTAACTACTTTGCAACATCGAGTCACCAACTGAGTCATTGACTTGGAGGTCTCCCATGTCTTGCACTGTTGAACCCCAAAACATTATTTGCTTTCCAAAATTATGGTTTCTGGCAACAGAACTAACCTCACAGCTGGACTGTCTGGCCCCTTGCTTTTTGAGGTAAAAGCTGCCAACTGCACAAGCACTTGATAACCTATCACCACCTACCTCCTCCTCTGCATTTTGGAGCTGTGGGTGGCACTGCTCCCATCAGCACAAGGCCAACCCACCCTGTCAGGCCATGCTTTTGTATTCTGGTTCCTCTGGAAATGCTCTCTCTGATCAGCTGCTTTCTAGATACCTCTTATTACAGGCTCCTGGCACTTCAATGATTGAGCACCTTCAAGGAGCTGCACATACCATTTTACTTTGAAGATGCAACCGAGGTACATTGGTTACACAGATGTTAGAAGAATGACTTAGGTAGAACTGATTGCCTCATGTTCTGCACAAAAAAGAAGTCCCCAAGAACTGCACACATTCAGGTTTAGGATTCCAAAGGAGACAGACACGCAAAGATTAATACAAGGATGGGCTCAATCACTTGGACAGCAGTGTTTACAGAGAAAACTGGAACAGATGGAATAGAATAGAATAGAATAGAATAGAATAGAATAGAATAGAATAGAATAGAATAGAATAGAATAGAATAGAATAGAATAGAATAGAATCAGCCAGGTTGGAAGAGACCTCCAAGATCATCCAGTCCAACCTATCACCCAGCCCTAGCCAATCAACTAGACCATGGCACTAAGTGCTCCATCCAATCCTTTCTTGAACACCTCCAGGGACAGTGACTCAACCAACACATGCTTAGTTTGCTGGACAGATGGAAATGACACAGTCCACAAATAAGACCATTCAGGTCAGAAAAGTGTGACAGAAACCAAAGGCAACCATAACACAATGACAGACACAACTATGGCATCCTGGCCTGTATCAGAAACACTGCATCCAGCAGCAGTAGGTAAGTGATCGTGCCTGATGAGGTCACAGATTGAGTACTGTGTTCATTTCTGGGCACCACTGTATAGGAAGGACATTGAGGCCCTGAAGCATGTCCAGAGAAAAGCAATGAGACTGGTGAGGAGTTTGGAGGGCATGTCATTTGAGGAGCTGGGGCTGTTTAGTCTGGAGAAGAGAAGGCTAAGAGGAGATCTTACTGCTCTACAACCACCAGAAAGGAGGTTGGAACGAGGCCAGTGCTGGTCTCTTGTCCCATGTTACTAGCAAGAAGTTGTGCCAGGAGAGGGTTAGAAAAACATTAGGAAAAATGTCTTTACTGAGAGAGTGGTGAAGCTATGGAACAGGCTGCCCAGGGAGGTGGTGGAGTCTCCATCCCTGGAGGTGTTCAAGAAGCATGTAGATGTGACCACAGTTTAGTGGTCATGCTAGTTGGTTATGGTTGGACTTGATGATCTTAAAGGTCTTTCCCAGCCTTAATGATTCTACAATGACAAACAAAAGTAACAGCTGCTGAGAACTACCATGCACCAGAAAATAAGAACTCTGGATAACAGTAGGAGAAAAAAACTAAATGGGTGTACCAGGTTCACAGCTAAGAAACTTAAAGATGAGATTTCCTTAACATTTAACAGCGTCATCCGTTACAATATAAGAATTGTTGAAAGAGTAATAAAAAAAAAACAACCATACTTTTGTAGCTTAAAAAAGCCAGGCAATCATAAGATAAAAAGATTTTAACTTTTTACTACTCCAGCAGCAACTCAGAAGATCTTACAACAATAGCTTCTACAGGCAGACACTGTAAAATAAGCAAGGCCAGATAACATGCATCAAGACTTTTAAACTCTTCCAAGGAACTATGTAAATTATTAAAACTTGCTTTCGATACACCCCAAACACCAGAAAATGTCTCAAGGATTTAAGGCTGACCATATTTGCTAAATACACGACCCCCAAACAGGGCAATCTGTAATACCTTACATATACACATATGTACATATACATATACTGATCCCAGAAAAAATATGCAAAGCACAGAGCTGACAAATCAGCTCAGTAGAATCAAGTGACATCAGGTAGTTATGTGAACTCCCTTTCAGAAAGGAACTAATTCAGCAACATTCAATGGCATGCAAAATGCATGTAGAGAGACCCAGAATATCCTAGAATCATAGAATCAGTCAGGGTTGGAAGGGACCACAAGGATCATCTAGTTCCAACCCTCCCTGCCATGCCCAGGGACACCCTACCTTAGATCAGGCTGGACAGAGCCTCATCCAGCCTTGCCTTAAATACCACCAGGGAAGTGGCCCCAACCACCCCCCTGGGCAACACATTCCAGGGCTTCATCACTCTCATGGTGAAGAACTTCATCCTCACATCCAATCTGAATCTCCCCACCTCCAGCTTTGCTTCATTTCCCCTAGTCCTGTCACTACCTGAGAGCCTAAAAAGTCCCTCCCCAGCATTTTTGTATGCCCTCTTCAGATACTGGAAGGCCACAAGAAGGTCACCTGGGAGCCTCCTCTTCTCCAGATTGAACAGCCCCAACTCTTTCATTCTGTCCTCATAGCAGAGGTGCTGCAGCCCTCTGAGCATCCTCATGGCCCTTCTCTGGACACTTTCCAGCATGTCCACATCCCTCTTGTAATAGGGGCTCCAGAACTGGACACAGTACTCCAGGTGGGGTCTCACCAGGGCGGAGCAGATGGGGAGAATCACCTCCCTCGACCTTCAGGCCACACTTCTCCTGATACAGCCCAAGATCTGGTTGGCTTTCTGAGCTGTTTCTATCAATAAGCTATGAAGGTGTTTATTTTTAAAAGTTAATTTTTTTTTTTTTGCAAAGCCTCAGGCAGGAGAACATCTCCAGTGGCAACTCAGTAAAAGGGAAAGCACTGCATTACATCAATCCATCCCATTAGGTCTTGAAGATGTGGCTGGTCTGTGAAACAAAGGAACGGCACTTCACACCTGATCCAAAAACTTCTGCAGTCAATGGAAAGACTTCCAGTGCTTTCAGAAGGCTTTGGACCAGGGCCCTTAATCTGGGGAACATACTCTCAAAAGGCAGAAAAATGGAAAGGTTTGAGTGTATCATATGTATAGCTGGCCTCGTGGCAAGTGTGCATGAGGCAGATTCCTTTCCAGACTCTACCTCAACAAATACACTTCCAGCCAGAGAAAATTAAGTCTCCCAATAAAGTGGGTAAATAACAGGAGTCCAACTTGGAAGGAGGTAAGTTCCTTCAGACACATGATATTGTTGTAACTGAGTCTCTGGCCACCATTATAAAGATCTCTAGATCTTTTTGAGGCTCTTTTCTCCCTTGATTAGCAACGGGAACGTGAAATTTCCAACTACATGGCTCCTAGCATTCAGGGACAAATGCAAGCTGGGATGGGAGAATCTAGATTCAAAGAGGGAAAGAAAGCTCAGATACCCAAGAGATCTTTTCTGAGTCCACTCGAACTGGGACAATGCTGCTCGCTTAGCTCCCTCACTTTCCAAACTGTATATCCTGGCAGGAAGCCTCTCAGTTCCTATCATACCAGCAGATCAGAACAGCAGATTTATTTTCAAGAAAGCTGGAATTTGTTCTTCACTTCCAAACTTAAAGATGTATATATATATATATATATATATATATATATGTCTGCTGCAATAGCCTGCCATTGTACGCTAGGTAAACATGCAACAAGCACTACAAATGAAATGTACAGACATCTTTCAGCATAACTCAATGTTGAAATGTGCCTATTCCACTTCCAAGGCATGCATCAGGGAAAAAAATGTGAGTATAGAGCGGTGATTGGCATGAGACACGTTGAGCCCTTGCTCTGCCAGGGAGGCCCAGTGCCAACTACAACAGCCAAGAAAACTGGGCTGGATCTCTGAGAGATTGGGCGAGAATGAGAACACCAAGGATCTGCACATCTCCAGGCAGTTTAAAATGCCCTCTGGTGTTAGAGAATACAATATATCACTTATTCTCCTGAGAGAAAACATTCCCTATATGCCCAGTAGGTATTTGGGTGAAAAAATGAACTGCCATTACTGCCACTGCTTGCACATGTGAGGGGACCTGACACCAGACATCTGACTTTTGCTTACTAGTTATTCATTAAGTGCTCTGTTTGGGTGTTATCCAGTCAGTTGGAATGATTCCTGCACCAAACCTTCAAAGCATGAAGGCCAGAAACTGCAATGAAAAGGACAGAGCTGCTCCTCCATCATCATTTTCCTGGCAGAGACGATGTGTCTCTCAAATTTGCTAACCTGGGCCATACCTGGGACCAAACAGAGGTGGGACTAGAAGCAGCAGCCTGCCACAGGCTTTGTGGAATGCCAGATCCCAACTACGCTGTGCCTGTCAGCTACTTCTGCTATTTCAACCCACTGCTGCATCTAAAGAAGGCAAATTTCTTGCATTGTTTTTGCACATCACTTGAGAGATGGCAAGTTCTGCAGGTGTTCCTTCTTCCTGCCATACATCTTGGTGGTCCTAGACAAGATCTTTGTCATTGTTTGCCTAAAGTCCCCCCAAAAAGTCATTTTTTTGCCACTCTATTCAGTGTGGTGTATTTGAGATCATCTCTAAACACAACTGTGGGCTTGGGTTTAACAAGAATTGTTGAGCAAAAGCCTTCAGCAAGTATGAGATTGCTAGGTACTCTCTGACCACTTCAAAAGAGTCAATCCTGCTAAGACCTACTAGTTATTTAGCCTCCTGAGTACAGAGTCCACCCACAGGGTTGGGGCTGTTTGTGGGCTGGAGTTTTTTTTCCTACCCCCAAGGAATGAAAACCAGACGTTCTGATTCCTATCTTCCAACCATTGCTATGGTAAAGATAAGTTACCAGCACTAGTTCAGTTGAGCTGGCTGCTGAATTGCAAATGCTAAACAAAATAAAAACAACAAGTAAGAGAAGGAACTTCAACAGGCTTAGCTTGCCTTTTAAAATTCAAGGCAAGGGTTTAAAAGAGATGAAGCCAGGGAAAACACTGGATACCAACACCAGCCAAACAGGGAAAAATAACGAAGTTGTAAGCCTGAAAAACTGAAATGGAAAGAATGACAGATTTACTGCTGCATTTGATGCACATAACCACTGATAGACTCTCCTCAGGAAGTGTCGAAATTACCATCACTGAAATGAACCCAGAAGCTAAAAAATTAAATTATCTTTCCCAGAACATTCCAATTTGGGCTTTGGCAACAGCAGGCGTTTTACTGCTCTTAAATATATGCACACGCGCGTGTGCACGCACGCACACACGCACCCGCGCACTCCGGACACTACCTTCTTTCACACAAGACCTCCCTCTTAGTCTTCACAAAGTCAGACTGAACTTAGGGGCATTCTGCAAAGTCTTTTCTTCAAAGTCTCTGCTCAAATGCACAACTGTCAGACTAAGCAGCCTATAAGGAGCCTTACAGCAGCTCCAAGCTGTGAATGAATGGCTATTTGTGAACTCGCCTGTCAAGACAGATGCGGCATTTGTCAGCGCACTGTGGGTTAGATATGGTGGGAAGGAGCCAAACAAGCAGAGTGAAAGGTCAGCATCACAACACTTCCCTTCTTCCTCCCTCAGGTCATCTAAAACGATGCCACGGCTTTTGATGAAGTGTAACACAGTACTCGATTTTCCTTCAGCCTACCGTGCGTATTCAAAAAGCAAGAGTCACACAGCAAAATAAAACAAAAATCAGTGCAGAGGGAGAGAAGAAAGGAACATCTTAGTGCAAGAAAGCTGCGACGGAGGGGCAAGTCCAAGACTGACAGAACATCACAGGAGAGAGTGAAAAAGCTGGGGCTGCTCAGTCTGGAGAAGAGGAGGCTCCCAGGTGACCTTATTGTGGCTTTCCAGTATCTGCAGGGGGCCTACAGAAAAGCTGGGGAGGGACTTTTTAGGCTATCAGGTAGTGACAGGACTGTGGGGAATGGAGCAAAGCTGGAGGTGGGGAGACTCAGACTGGACATGAGGAGGAAGTCGTTCAGCATGAGAATGGTGAGGCCCTGGAATGGGTTGCCCAGGGAGGTGGTTGGGGTCACATCCCTGGAGATGTTTAAGGCCAGGCTCTGTCCAGCCTAATCTAGGGTAGGGTATCCCTGGCCATGGCAGTGGGGTTGGAACTAGATGATCCTTGTGGTCCCTTCCAACCCTGACTGATTCTATGATTCTATCATAGGACGTTAAAGATTGGAAGGGACCCAAGGAGATCAAGTCCAGCACGGCACATCTTTGGAACTTTAGTGATACCTGAATTGAGACCACCCTGTGGAAAGTTGAAACAATGCATTCTTCTTCTTGTATTATAAAGCGTGGTATTATGAGTGACACAGGTTAGTTTATGTTGAAAGAGACATCCCTCCCAAACTCCAGCTCAAAGCAGAGTTAGCTATGAGGTCAACTTATAGTTTCTATTTTAGTTATAATAATCTTAAAACAGCATCATGCTGTGCTAGGCCTTGTATAACAAAACTAAACAAACAAAAAAATGCTCCTGCTCTAAGGGGGTTTCTTCAGCGAGAAAAAGCTCAGCTCTACAATGAAGAGCCTGAATACAGCAGTGAGCATCACACATGGAATTAAAAGGAACCTTCACCCATTGCCCAAATTAAAATTTGAAAAAAAGAAGAGAAGTTCTAAAGATCCTCTCCACACTCTCAGACAAATCTCGCAACACAAGCTGTATTTCAGTGGAGCCTATCCACAGCAAATGAGCAGTCTCTCTGCACTGCTGTCTTAGCTCATCCCACCTCACCTCCTCGGCAAGGAGCCAGGAGCTTTCCAAGTAGCATGCATGAACTGCCATGTGGTCCCCTTTGGAAAAATCTGGCTAGTTTAAAGAACACTACACTACCCAAAGAGGCAACTCTCTCTGCTCTGGACCAACTTGCAGAGGACCAAAAACATTTTTAAAACCTGCTTACCAGACAGATCTAACGAAGCCAGGTCTAGCACTTCTGTTCTCCAGGGCCGGTCCTGTGCCATCTGAGCTAAGAGAACCACAGTACTAAACAGGCTCATGAGTCATTCATAAATTCAAAACAACTGGTCACACTGGAAGGAGATAAAACACAACCCTTCACATTTGAAGGGGTTTTTATTCAACTTCTCATCATCTTGTCACAGACAAATCTTTTGAGTTTTTCCTCTGCACCTTGCAGCTGTGTGTCTTGTACAGTAGGGTGCCCAGCTGCAATCACTTAACAGCAGCAAGGACAGCGAGGACAAGCCTGGGGAAGTTGTTTAAAGAAGAAACACGGCTGCTTCAGAGAGACTACTGCAAGAAACCGACTAACAGCAGCGCTGCAGCTGAGCACCTACCTAGTGCGCATCACAGACTGAAAGGGAAACGAGCGGCAGCCTGCAGTTGGAGGCAGGATGCAAACTTTCCCTAAGCAAAAGAACCAAACCAAACTTCTTAGTCTAAACAAATCGAGGGAAGCCCCCATAACACAGTATCACATTAAATAATACCTGGGGAGGATATTAGCCTCGAGCTAGAAACTGCTTGCCTGAAAATGCGCAGCATGTGCTTTCACAACAGGAAGAGAAACACTCCTGTGTCTTCACTCACGACTCGTTTTGTCACCACACCCTGGGGCTCCTCTCTTTATCTGTGATACAGGAGCAGCCTAGCACAGCCGCTGCAAGAGCTAAAGAAGCTAGCTGTCTGGGAGGTAAGCCTTCTCGGGGACTGCAGCACTACTGAAGAGCCTCTTCTCATAAAGCATTTCCTCCTCACTGGGCTCCAATGCCCAAATGACAGATTTTGACGCAGCGAGAGAGAGTGGAACTGTCTGGTTTTGTTCATCCCTGCAAATACACCATAAACCGGGCCCCAATTCAGGAAGCTAATTAGGCATACACAGAGCCTTAATGTTAATGAGTCCACTCATGCGTGTGAAGGTCGGTACATGGAGCAAAGCTCCATGGAGCAAAGCTGGGGCTGCGGAGATTCAGTCTGGACATGAGGTGGAAGTTCTTTGGCATGAGAGTGGTGAGAGCCTGGAACAGGTTGCCCAGGGTGGGTGGTTGGGGCCACATCCCTGGAGGTGTTTGCAGCCAGGCTGAATGAGGCTCTGTCCAGCCTGATCTAGGGTAGGGTGTCCCTGGGCATGGCAGGGGAGGTTGAAACTAGATGATCCTTGTGGTCCCTTCCAATGCTGACTGATTTTATGATTCTATGATTCTATGTTTCAGAACTGTACTGAACCAAGGACAACAGCCAGAAGTTCTCATTCATCTTTTCATGCAGCTCTGGTGCAGGCAGGAAGCTCAGACAGAAAAATGCTGGAAGCAGTAACTTTGAAGTAAAACAATCATCCTGATGACCAAGACTGTTCTCATGCAGTGCACCAAAGATGAGCAAGGCTAAAACCAGCAGCTAATGAAGATAGTGTATTGCTTTCATCACACAGCCACCTAGTTGAATCCACTCCTACAATTAAGTGGGGCCAGCACTAGTGGCATGAGCTCTGGGCAGTCTCTGTGTGTCTCCAGCCATAAGCAGAAGACAAAGGCCCATTTTCAGATAGGTGTCTGGGAGTGTGAAATGTCTGCACCACCAATGGGGCTGGGGAGGTGAGGAAAGGGTCTGTGATGCATGGCTAACCTACCCATTGACCAAATGAAAGTGAATGCCTTTAGAACAGTCACCAGAGAGAAACTCAAGAAGGGTTACAGAAAGGTCTTGTACGTATATAGCCTTTGTGTCTTAAGTGTCTTCTGTTCTTGCAGCATTAAAGAGAGAGGTCAAGGGTGTTTTACTTTTCTGTAGGTTTCACCCTCTGTGAGAAACACAAGGGACCACATACCATGCCAAACCAGCCTGAGACTTCCTCCTCTCCCAGCCTGGCACCCTGCTTACAATAATTCACTGGTGATTCAGAAGGCAGGCAGGAAACACAAGTGGCGCATCCCACCATCTGTTCCACATGAGTGGGAGTGGAAGAGGAGTGCTCTCTTTGATTTCAGCTGCCCTTAGTTAGTGCACCAGAGCATGTTATTTTATTACCTCTCTTAGTGTGTAGAGGACTACTGTCTAGAAAATCACCCTGTCCCTTTTTAAAGCCATTTGTGGTTTCCTGGGGTTTTTTTCATCATCACCCAGTGTTGCAGTAAGTGCCATACATGAACAATGAGCAAGGAACCATTCCTCCCATGTCTCTCCTCAGGCAGGCTTTTGCATTTCTTCGGGTCCTCTCTGTGTACCAGAGACTAAGGCTGGCAAATGCCTCCTACAAGAGGCGCTCCAGACCACAACCATAAAGCCAGCATAGCTGAAGGTTATGAATAAGGTATTCCATCTGAGAGTGCTTCCATATCATTAAAAACACAGGAAATCCTGAAAGATTACGTTCTGTGTTCTGCTAAATGCAAACACACGCAAGCTGTGCAGACAAAGCTACTAACCGCATGGCAATGATGCAGTCAGTACCAGCAGATGGGGGGCACGGCCACTCCTGCACAAGTCACTCTGGTACCCTGAAGACAAGGAGGCCATGTATGTATAATTGCTGGTAAATCGAGTCCTTGTTGATAAAGTAGAAGCATGTCATTGTGCCCAGCCAGTTTATAATGTTGTCTTTCATGAGGCAAATGCTCAGCAGAATGATGGTCTATGTAAAGCAACATTCATGGTACAGAGCTCCTGAGAAAACTAATCCTGCCATTCGGTACAGGCTTGAACTTGTGGAGGCTCCTTCATACCAAAGTAGTTTAAACCCTGTGCAATACCAGGCCCAAACCCAGAAGAACTTTGGTCTCATAGGCTACTGAGTACTTACAGATCTATCTCCAAGAATGCAGAAAACTTCAAAATTTACCTGCTTTAGCCTTAATCTATAAGTACTGACCAACTCAACGACTGCCATAAAAGCTGCCATGAATGAAGATGACTGAACTGAGTCCCAGCCCCCACATGCACATGCTGCCTGTTTTTTTCTTGAGTATCCCAGTTATGCATTGGTATTGACTCACAATCCTCAGCTGTGTTGGCACCGAATTTCTGTTTATTACCAGTGCAATGGCAGCTATCACTCAGCCTCAAATAAATTACGTAGCTCAAGTATAAGGGTCTACGATAATCAGCGATAAACTGATTAGTAATAAATGTCTAATGTGGTCCTGCTTTCACAGTGATCAGTTTTAAACATCTGTTCAGGTAACTTCTCCCGGGTACTGAATTCACAGTTGTCCTCAGCTTCTGTTAACTCACCTCCCTCTTTAAACCACTCTGTAAAGCAACACAATTTATGACTGCCAAGTGGACTTAGGAGACATCCAAACTCTCCATATCTAATCCATGCTGTTGTAAGCACGATGCAGGCAGGTATGTTTGACAGATAAAAGCTTTTTAGGTTTTTTCCACACCCCTCTGTAGTATTTTTTTTTCCCATCATGACTTTTCACACCTGTTGTTTTTGGGTTCGGCGGTCCCTTAGTTGCTGAAATTCCACATATATTCTGACCTGATGTGTCTTTAACCTTAAGTGGACTGTCAAGCCAGATGCCAGATGCCCCCTTACTTCCTCAGCGCAAAGTATCAGTAAACCTTAGCATAACTTTACTTTGAGCCTTAAACTAACACCATGTGAAAAGATTAATACGAATAAATTCAAAACTAATCAGATCCCTTCTTTAAATGTTGACACAGTATTATTTATATCCCATAAATACCTTCTTGACTAAAATTCATCCCAGGAGATTGGCACCTTGCCAGTTCTATTCATATTTACTGTATTTATACAGTACACTTGGCCAAGGATAATATTTAAGACAAAATATGCCTCAGGGCATATACAATATCTCTTACAGTTTTCCTTTTAAATCTCCACATCGCTAAAAATATTTAGCCTGAACTTTACAAAATGCCCCATGAAGAGCTATCAGCGATCCGTAGTGATATATTGCTGACTATGAGTATAATTAGAGCATATTTGTAATACTTGGGTTGTAGTCAGTTACTGAACACTAACAACTTGTGGTAAAAACTGAACCACTGATCTTTCCCATGCCTTCCTTCCAGCAGCTTCTGACCTCCAGTGCGTTCACATTGATCCCCTTCTCCCTCCTGCCTCCCTCCAGCCCAGTAGAAACTGCAGAGTTAAAAAAATAAAATTTCACTCAGAGATGGCTGGGAGAAAGCACCCACAGCAGCCAGAGCTGCGCTTTCAATTTCTTCCTTTAAAATATGGTGGAGCAATTTCTTCCTTTCTGTCTTTTTTGGAAAGGTTCACTTCATCCAGCATAACTAGAGAGCAGTGGAAAAACAGTTAACCTACTTACTCTGATGTTAGCGACAGCCCTCGCACAGTAGTACTGGATCTGCTGCTAACTGGCCCTCCGATCCCAAACGTCTGATGCACTCTGTTGGTAGATACCTGCAATCTCCCTCGCTCTTCCAAAATCGATCCTTCAGCACAAATCCGGCCTCTGACAAAACTTAAAAATAGATTCCCCTTTTGCCAAAACCATCCGAGTCTCTGACCACAGACATTTTAATTTTCTGGGAAGTACGTGGCCACGTTTTGGAACTATCAGTTCTTTGTAGGTTGCTGATGTGAAAAAAAAAAAAAAAAGGACAGATGTGCTCAGGATGGCTGCGCTTTGCAGCTCTCAGTCTGTGTTACAGGGTGTAGCTCCGAGGGACAAGGCACTGCTATCGGTCATCCCAACCTTTGCCCATTGGTGGGTGATCCTCTGCTCAGTGCACGATCCCATCGGTCTCAAGAGAAAGTGCCAGCTTCTACCACAACCACTTGCAAACTACAGCACGCCGATGTGGAAAACAGACATGCCTCTTCTGTGTTCTCACTATGGCTAAGAGTTACACTAAACCTTTCTGCTCATACCCACTTGGCTCCAAATACACTTTAAAAAAAAAAAAAAAAAAAAAAAAAAAAAGAAAAGAATTT
>VWZI01023910.1:527864-568379 GCA_013396835.1 Psilopogon haemacephalus | reverse complement strand
ACAAGAGAGTAGTCAACAGGATCTGTCCGACAAATAGATTCATTAACTTCAGTAGAAACAATCACAAGAGAGCAGTCAACAGGATCTGTCCTACAAATAGATTCAGTAACTTCAGTAGAAACAATCACAAGAGAGTAGTCAACAGGATCTATCCTACAAATAGATTCAGTAACTTCAGTAGAAACAATCACAGAGTAGTCAACAGGATCTGGTCCAAAAAGGCATTCAGGTATCACCTCTATGACCTTACGGAATGGCACCATGAGCAAGAGGGCAGTACTACAGCAAGTTGTAATGTCCACACAACAGTGTGGAGTCTGTATATTTAAAGACATCTAGAATGCACTTAGCAAAAAAAAAAAAAAAAAAGAACTTTGAACAGGATCACGATCCCAAGGCACATCAAGCCATAATGCATAATGACTAAAATTTGAAGGAAAGGTGTTGAGGTACTATAGTTGTCCCTTAGAAGAACTTCTCCCTCTTCTCACAAGTCTTATAAGAGGAAAAAGAGAACAGAAAGGAACACAACCATTAGTCTATATTTCAGTGCTAGGGTTGTTATCCATATCTTACATGGCTTGGATTTGACAACCTAGAAAATAGCTTCCTGGAAGTAAATTTGCCTCTTCTCTCTAGAGACACACTAGAGGGTCAAGGAAAGCAATGCAATGGTCAATTGTCTAAAGTGCCTTTCCCGTATGTTTTCTACAAAGCTGCACACAATCAGTGCTGCATCCAAAGAGGTTTCTGATTCCAACAGACAATTCCCATCTTTAAGATTGATGCCTTGATAAGAATTTTATGAATGCAAAGGGACTTCCCCCATGGTTAAGCCTCCAAGAGTTTGATCCCCTCCAGCCCTGAGGATGCCACACTGATCTCTGTATCATTCCAGCTTTAGTCTATGTACTACCAAAAAGAAAATGCCTCCCTTAATCCTAACACCTGTGGGTTTAATCACCACAGGAAATCCTGTTTCCACTAAAGTCAGGAAGACTTCAATACCATCAGAGGAAAATTATCAAATTCACTAACTAAAATTCTTTTTTTAATGAAGAAATAGAAGCACAGTGGTTTGTGTACCAGAGAGTCTTGACAACTACTTATAGCAAGCATGACAAAGACAGTAAAGTCATCCCTTTAATCTCAATGTTTGAACTCCTGACCTGCATCTCTCAGCATTACAGCTGTTGTCTTCTATTTCTGAACTGCTCAGTGATTGAGTTATACCTCAATAATTAACAAATTATGCATATAAATATGATATTCCTAATAGAGCATCTACAGGAATTTATTCAGCAAGCTTAAAATTATGTCATTCAAGGTAGAAAATGCACTCAGACTGTACTGCTGAAGTTTTGAGATTAGATACAGAGCAAGATTAATTTGCAGCAGCTTCAAAGATAGGTCAGCCAGTAATGTCATATTTTAAGTCCCTATATAGCTAACAGCCCTGGATCTTCTTCACAGTCTGTGCAGTCTGCACAAAGGAAAAGCTCTACTAAGCCAGTGCAGCTTCAGAAGTGGTTTTCTCCTAAGAGTTTTTAAGCAACTCACGTTCAAGTTGATCCTAGCAAGTTTAATGAAAGCAATACATTGTTTTATATTAACTGAGGAAAAAAACAAAACAAACCCACACAATACCAAGCTTTTGTGCTGCATTCACCAAATCTCTAGAGAATGTCTTTGTGTTGCCTTTCAGCCTTCCACATTTTTAAGCCCATTTTCTATGCCTGGCTACTGAAATCAATGAAAGCGAAGAATGGCTGATCAAACTGCATCCTTCCAGCCAAATGGTTTGAGCTTTGCCACTCCATCAAGAGGAGAAAGATCCACTTCCATGACAGTGAGGATTTTGAGCCAGATCCAGATTCCTATATGGAATGGCAAAGGTGTTCAGTATCTACTCCTCTCAAATCATTGGGCTTTTACCCAGACTGCAGTTAAAGGCACACACTTCTATAGCTGGGCCTTGCACACCCAGCAGGCTGCAAGATCTACACAACTGCTCAGCTTTCCCAGCAGCAGGGCTTCCAGGCTCTGTACTCAGACAGATGCTCTGTGCTTTCTTGATTTGTGCCACCTAGAGGGACCACCTTGGGCCGAGAGGCTGCCCTGGGGAATTTGAGGAGCAGCTCCACCTGGAGTTCTGCCAGGCCCATCATGGGACTGAGCACAGGACCCCATCCAGCCATATACCATCTGCAGGATTTGTGCAACATCCCTTTTTCAAATTCTAACAGAATGCACCATTCCCCCAGCTGGATGGTTTTCATTGTGAGCATGATCAGCAGAGTGTTCTCCAGAAGGAGGACACCTAAGAAACATCCTTCTTACCATGCAAGGCAGGCTGTAGCTAAAGATCTTTTGAAGTCTAAGGAAGATCAAAAGGATTGTGGTGGTTTTCCACAAATTTAATAGAAGTCCTGTATTTTATAGAAAAATAGGAGAAAGGTATTGTGCAAACAAGATTTAAGAAGATCAGATAACAGAACTATCTTCATTAAACATATCCCAACATGTCCTTTGGACATTCACTTCTAAACTTCTCCAGCATGGAACAGAGCTGACAGTTGAAATGCCTACTCTCATAAATACTTGTCATTTGAACATCCATCTCATGAACAGCTAAGTCAGAGCTTAGAAAGGCCTATGCATTGGCTGACAATGCAGGCAGGTGTCAGATCCAATACCATTATGACATAAAGGACCTGAATCCACACACCCATCATGCCAGTCTCTTAAGAAACAGAAAAATTAACTCATCACAAGGCAGATGTTCTAGCAGTTTAAAAAAAAAAAAACAAAACCAAAAAAACACCCAAAAATGCTAAAGAACTAACATAGCAGATGGAGAGAACAGCTGTGGCACCAGCAATCTTGATCAGACCTGCTAACTGAATTCCTACAACATCAGAAAGGTTTTCAAACCTCATGCAAGGCTCAATTGTTCCCTTTGCTAACACAGTCCACAAGAATCAATGTCAAATGCTGGATTTGTTTGTTCTGTGTTCTTACTGGAAATAGATTTATATTTGGGTTTAATACTTTGTTTAGGCAGAGCAGAGTCCTTGAATTGAGGATTTTGCCAGGAAGTTCTGAAAAATCTTTAACCTTTTTCTGTTACCATGACTGGCACTCACTATAGAATTTTATGAAGCTTTTTATTTAAAAGTAGTATTTCTTTTGTAAGCATGTAACAAGATTTCAGCAGGTGGTGTAAAGTGTTTCACCCACCTAAACGGCTACATACAAAACTGTACTGTTATTACCAATATGCAGCTGTGCGACATCCTTTACTTATGACCCTTAAAGCTCTTTTGAAACTCACTGGGTTTACAACTGAGGAAGCAGATAAACAATGGTGGAAAGGCTAACAATGTGATTTTGATTGCACTTCATCTCTAAGATTACATTATGTTCACAATGCCATTTATAAAGGCCTCATAAATGGCTAGTGGAATCTTTAAATGCTTCCAACATTCAAACAGGCTTTAAAACTATGGCAAACAACCCTCCGTTATCTTCCACTCATGCCTATAATAGACATGATTTAAAGACTTCATTAGTGGATAACATCAGTAGGTTGTGTATTTAACCATTTCTAAGATAGACATTTAGTTTCTGGTAAGAAGTGTAGCCAAAAGATCTTTAAAGTGAACTGTTCCTATTAATTATTTTGCTGCTTCTGAGAGCACTCCTGTCTGCAAGAAATCCTAGTGGTATCAAACATCAATGCAAGTCTGATCTTGGTTAGCAGTTCAAAATGAACACCACATACAGTGAAAACAGAATTAAGAAACAGTATTAATGTGTTGCAAAATAATGATCAGTAGGTTGACTCAGTGGCATGAGAGTATGAGCTACTGAAACAACTGAGGCACTGTGAAAAAAATAATGCTTTTTTAATGAGTACTCTCAAAAACACCTTCCAAAGTGCTTCCTGGAAGGCATTGTTCTCATGAAGTCACATCTGAAGGCTCGACAAAAGTGTCCTCATTAATTTTAGTTTGATATCCAACAGATTAAATGTAAAGAAATCATTCTAAAGGATAAAGTACTGCAGAAACACCTCGGGTGTTGAAGCTATCCACTTCAGAGTTGCAATCCATATGTCCCTTAAGACAGAAGCACTACTAAAAAGATGCATTTGAAAACAAACTGCTTTGTTTAGAGAAATATCAACCCATCCCTACCAGTCTGAGAAAGAATTATTAAGGAAAGGTCCTTATCCACTAGATCATCTACAGAGGTGAAATCTTCTGATGTTTGCATACTGACAAGAGGTTAAAAGCCACTAGTATAGAATATCAGTAAATTAAATAAAGAGTCTTCCATCATCTGTTAACTAAGAACTTGTCTGCTCTCCAGTGTCCACCACTGAGGTCCTACAGTCTAAGCTTAATATCTTATTTAGCACTAGGACCCAAACTATTTCAAAAATCTTCACTACCTCAAGCTTTCTCCTGGCCATCTTACTCCTTACCTCAGCAAGTCTTGATGAAATCATTGAGCAATTTGCAGGGTTTGGAAGTGAACAGCATTGATGACTGCTCTGTGTGGACATTAACTATGCCAGGACTCATTTCACAAAATGACAAACTCCTCATTCTTAAGTTGTGCGGAGTGTTGTGTGCCAGATGACTTCTGCCTTCATCCCTGGAGACCGCTACTGAGCCAGTTCTGAACAGATGCAGCTTTACAGACCACCTTCTTCTGGAACCAACAGATAGTCAAAACAATTTTATGGCCTCCAAACATTTAATTTCTCTTTTTAAAACAAAACTAAACACAGAAAAAAACCCAACAACCTGATCTCCACTAGAAAACAGCTTCCAATTCCTTTGTTCTGCTCAACTTGTGAGCTGAGAATTTGCCTCACAGCTGCAGAAGTGGAAGTCCTTCCCTCCATGTTTTAGCAGGGAAGACACTGTAGTAGAGTAGCATCAAGCCCAACCAGTATATTCCATTACCACTCCCAAAGTGTTTCCCTAACAGCAGGCTGATGAAAGGCAAGGAGAAGGTAGCTGTGTTGAGACTTTTTTTTTTTTTGGTAGGCCAACTCATTCTTTCCTTGCTGGAAAAATAGTTAGCACAGTTAACATGAAAAGAAATTAAACCAGCTGATAAGAGACCTGAGGAAGATCTAACTCTGTGCCTTCTCTTATTAAACCAAACTTTGTGTTGCTGCATTCAATCCATAGAATATTAAACTCTACATACTCTGGAACTGGCTCGCAGCCTAACAAAACTGGAACCACCCCATGCTTATTGGCTTTATATAGATAGGTACAGAAATACACAAAGTCGAAATGATTCATGCTCTCTGGAATGAAGGGCAGCAGCACAACTTTGCTGAAGCACAGATATTCATGGGAGCAGGCAAAACAGACTGAGTACTCTGACGGCTGGGAAAAAGTCACTAAGGGTTCTTCTTGGTAGCTATGGAAAAGGAAGGACATTACTGGAGAAGTGTGAAGAGAGGGCAGCAGGATCCCACAGATGAGGAGCCTGGAAGGTTCCTGGCCAAACAGACTTTAGAACTTCTTTTGAATCGTCGGTGAATGAAAACAAAAACTTGTGAAATAAATCAACCACCAAATGCCTAAAATTAAAATATAGCTCACACCTGACATTAGAGTCCTGATCTTATTTCTCTTTTGAGGTAGTTACCTATTGAAGTCATTTTGGGAGTTTCTGGGCATGTGACACAACCAGAGGACAAAGCAAAAGCAAGGTACAGCAAGAAAATTAAAAACAAATATACATGAAAATCCGAGTATCATGCTTCTTAAAAGGCAAGAAATGATCTCGACTTACAAGCTAAAAGTACTGCACTAAACGAAATAGAAGCCCAAGGTATTTTTAGAAGTATATTCCACATTTCTCTTAAATACACAAGTGACACTTCAGTGCTGCAATGAAAAGAGTACTTCAAAACCACAAAAATAAAGCCGATAAACACCCAAGTATTCTAGAATAATTTTTGAAATTTTTAATCATCACTTCAGGATGTCAAGAATTCCTAAGAAAAACTCGACTATTTCCCAAAGGTTTGATCTCAGAGACTGGTGACACCAAACCAGAGAACAGCTGTAGATTTGTGCCACTGTAATTTTTCCACAGAAAGTGAGTGAACTTCGTGAAGCGAAAGCAACGTCAGATTAGACTATTACGCTGCTTCATCAACTCCAAACTCATTGTAGTTTATTTTTGTATGGCACTAATGAGATGCCAACTCTCACCAAACAGATGTCTAGCCTTCAGAAGCCAGGATGTCTAGATGTCAAAGTTCTGCAGTTCTGCCACTTGATATTTTGGGTGTATGCCCTCATTTGTGATAATAAATATCAGGCCACAAACTGATGTCTCCTTAGATATCTAATATGTTTTAACACTCAAACCAGCTTGAAAATCTAAACACTTCTGCTGTTAGCTTTGAGTTCTCCTCAAAGAATTATGCTACAATATATACCAGATGAATAGGCTAGGGATAACACAGCCATTGGCAGTTGTCAGGATGGGTTTCTCTGCCATTTTGGATGTATATTTTTTATCCTGCAGTATATACAAAGTTCAAACCTTCTCCCCTCCTCAATGCCTTCGTTAGCAAAATCTAAATCCACTGTCCTACCACATATGCTGGAAACTGAAAAAATCTTCAAAGCCACTCCTAATCATATGTTCTGGATGAGCAGGTACAAAGAGAGGTTTGTACGCAGGACATCTGTAGAAACAGACAGAACAGCGCTATGCTTTTTCAAGTACCAATTAATAGGCTCCAGGGCATTTTCTTCATAGGGCAAACAGGGAAATGCGATAGCGAAGTTAAACAAACGACTCAGCATCAGCCAGAACAGCCTGGAACACTGAAGGCAGCAGAATTCTATCTCAGCCTCTCATTTAGAACAACTTCACCACAAGGCACTTCCTTCTGTATGCAACTGCTTATCCAGAATATAGTGGTAGTATGTAAGTTAGCTTCTGCACTTCCACAGCCCAGTGAGGAGAAACTGCTGTAGCTTAAACAAAGCCACAGTGTTATACTGACAGATCTCTTCCAAAATTTGGTGCTGTTACAGTGTACACCTAAGACAAAGTTGTGCCAGGAGAGGTTTAGATTGGATGCTAGGAAAAAAATTCTTTACTGAAAGAGTGGTCAGTTGTTGAAACAAGCTGACCAGGGAGGTGGTGGAGTCACCAGTCCTGGAGGAGTTCAACAATGTGTAGAGGTTGTCCTTCAGGATACAGTTCAGTGGATATAGTTGGGTTATGATTGGATTCAACAACCTTAAAGGTCTTTTCTAACCTTCATCGTTCTACGAAGGGTTTTTGCCTGACCCCTTACAGACCTGAGGAGTTACATAAAGGCTGACTAAACCCCCAGGATGCATCTCAAGAGATCCAGCTCCTTACTGAAAACATTCAGAACATCAGAGCTGCAAATGAAGCAACACTGAACACAGTATTTTATGGTACTGCTAGAAAAGCCCTCACTCCTCCAACAAAAACAACAGCAACAACTGTCCTGCCCTCTTTTGAATTGCACAGTTAAGTTGTTTAAGCTAAGACTGGGAAGAAATACACATACACATCCATCCATCCATATATATATAAAAAAAAAAATATATAAAATAAACCCCAATCAGTAAGGTCATGTCTCTCTTTTTACAATTACATTTCCAGACTTGCCTCCAATCAAACTAACGCTCCAAGAGCAGAGCTATCACATTAATGGTTACTTTCCTTTATTATCTACAAACCCTTTTCTGGCTAAAGTAGTAAAGACTCTATGGGAGTCTGATAACTTTACAAGGTGATGGCATTTCTGTGTTTATTGTAAGTTATTTCTATTGTGAACTGCTAACAACTTTTTGAAGTGCAACTCTGATTTGGAAATGCAGGCACACTAATACATCAATTGCCATGACTAATGTATAAACTTTTAATGACCTTGGCAAAATCTCTCCTTCATTGGGCAGGTGCCACTATTTTGACTGTACAAAATGTTTTGGAAATATGTTGAAAATTACACATGTTTTGGAAAATATTTCAGGATTTCAGTATAGCAAATGAAGCTATATTAAATAAAAGTTTCGACATGGAGGAGAAAGCACTCCAAAGTTGTGCAAGTCTTTTTTTTTTTTTTTAAAAAAGAAGATATCCTCCAAGTGTTGTACATTCACAGAATGCTGACTTTTTATCCAAACAAAGTTAGGAAGGTAAAACAGTATCTTGAATGGTTTTCAGTTTCATTCAGTCACTGTCATCTTCCTGTTTCAGACCACCTCCTTGTTCATTATCACCCTCTCCATCGCTTTCCTTGTCCCAGTCTTTCATAGATGCTCCCATCATGAAGTCATCACGTAGTATATTCCATTCTGGCCCCTCTTCACCCTGAATGTTTGAGGGAAGGAGAACAGGGAACAGAGGAAGATGAGATGAATGTCAAAGCCAGTAAAGATGGAAGCTCTTGCTGAAATCAAAGTTAACACCTCTCACACGCTTACAGTTTGCATCAGCAGACCTTCTGAGGTCTGCTCTTCAGATGGATGGTATACAGAAATATGCAGAATAATCATAAATGACTTGATGCTAAAAAGCAAACTTGTTTTAACCAACCAATAAAAGAAATATGGAAACAAAACAATTATTCCTCACAGATGAAATAGTCAACCCTGGACATGGCTTCCTTTATTAAAATCTTTCTTGGCAATCAGAATGGCTTCATGATACTATTTATTAACTCCCAGGTGCTGCTTCATTAGAACACTTCTTGGCACATTTCTGCAACACAAATATGGATTTAATAAAGGCTTAACCAACCCCCCCTCCCAAGTTTAATATTTAACATATACTGCAATACATGAACCAAATCCCCTTTATGTGGATCATTACCTCACTACCTGAGCTTGTCATATGGTGCAAAGCTGCCTCTAAAAGAAACAGTTGATCTACACTCAGCAAGCCAACAACACCTTACTCCAAATTTCCTACTACTTGAAAGTGGATAAACTGAGGCCACACTACACAGACTGGTGAATAATAAAGGAAAGTGAGAGGAGTGAAGCTTTTAGGTGAGCACTAAAAACCAGTGCTTGGTTGCATTCTTTACAGCACAAATCATATTTGGGCAGTGCAACAGCCCCATCCTGTGGCAACACATTCAAAGAACAGCTCAAACCTACATTCTTACTGAAGCGCTAAAATCTGTTCCGTGAAGAAGGATCTCAGTGGTTTAAGCCTTAGCAGCAAAATACTTCTGAGGAACAACGTGGCTCAGTGTCCAGCAGGCAAGCAAAAAAATGTTGCAGGAAAGTGGAATCGGAGGGTCTGAAAACAACAATTTGCTTTTGCGGGCTCTTTGAAATAATTTACTTTTGCAGGCTCTTTGTTAATACAGGCATCTCAGGTGTGCTTTTCTCACTCTCCAGTTCCTAAGGACAGACCTCAACTGACTCACCCCAGTTTAAGTAACTACTTCCCACTAACACTCTACACTAGTAGGGTTCACCTGTGACAGCACCTTCTGCAGATGCAGATTTGCCTACCAGTTCCAAAACCTGTAGGCATCTATTCATACCTCTTCTTTGTTATGCAGCTAGGAATATGCAATACATAGAACCATAGTGTATTTAAGCTGATGTTGGTGGAGTCTCCAACAGAAAGCAGTTTACACAATTATATAGCAGGAAGAATGAAGAACAGAGAATGGAGGTCCATCAGTGTAAATCTAATACACCATATCATGCTGACAGTTATTTGAGTGCAAAAACCCCTGCCATTTAATAGGTGTTCAAAACACGACTTCTGCTGCAGTTCTTTTTGAAAGACTACTCTCACAAAAAATAGTGTAACAGCTCCTAACACTTTCCTTCCCTGAAGTAATCACCCAGGGCCCAGTTAAGACAACAAACAACTCTACAGCTGTCCCTCAAGATGTTAGCACTGTGTTTTGGTCTGTTTGTTGGTTTGTGGCTTCTTGTTTTGGCTTGTTTGTTGGGGGGGTGATTGCCATGTTTTGTTGGGTTTCTTTGTTGGTTTCCTATTTGTTTGATTTTTTTGGGTTGTTTTTTTGGTTTGGGGTTTTTTTTTAGGGGGGAGGATTGTAGTTTGAGGGGTTTTGTTGTTGTTGTAGGAGTTTTTTCATTTGGTTTTGGTTGCTTTTGTTTTGTTGTTGTTGTTCTCACACATGCCTATTTTTAAGACTAAGCTTCCAATCCCAAAAATCACTCTTTTCCTCTGGGTAGTGCCTCCTAACGAGTTTCCATGCTCTAAGCAATTCTCTTCAAATGCTCTACCCAGTAAATCCTGAAATCATCTCAGACAGGCTAATCAATTATCTGGAATTAAAAGAGTTACAGATAAGGTAGGTCCCTAGGCAGACATTCAGATGTTCACATGGGAATAATCTGTGCTAGCACAAACACAGGTATTCTGTTCTGGAATGCAAGGAGAGGGTAGCTGGCTGGCTTGGTTGGTTACTTGGTTTTGGTTGGTTGGCTGGTTGGTTTTTGTTTAGTTTCTCTCCTCACTTTAAACTGTTTCAGTCTTGTATGTGTTTACCTTTGCAGAACTGAGAAACACAGGACAGATTACGAAAGTCATCAAAGCTTTTTTTTTCCTTTTCAGTCCCAGAACTTTTACAAATCACTGCCTGAGCATGCCACAGAGTTAAATTTGAAATACCTAGATGGAAAAAAATTCCCATCTTCCTCACAAAACAATCTGATTTTCTTATTTTCTTTTTCAATAATAAAGCCAACAGAGATTTTAACTTTTTTTTTTTCCTTCTTTCCTCACTCCTGTCCCCTCCCCACCCAGATGCATAGAACAGGGATTTTTTTTCAAACAGCACAGAAGCAGATCATTGTCAACAGTGACAGTGAAAGGCTCAGGGTTTGAAAAGCCCAATGCTCAAATTCACCCCATGCTACTATTCAGCAACCATTAACCCTTCTTTCTGCCTATGTCAAGTGAACAACAGGACAAAAGTAGGATCTCAACAAAAGAGCGACGCTGATCCTCCACGGCATTACCCACTATGTAGGGCACCACAAAGGTCTCAATAGAGTTTTACAACAAGCTCTAAAGAAAAAGACAGAGGTAGCATGGATCTGCCTCAAAGATGCTTGAAAGCAAATATCAGATCAATTTTAAGCATGCTCCCGAGTGAAGAAAACCCCACGTTTAATATCTTCATTCCTAACTAATTTACTGCTCTGTTTCCCTCTCAGAATAAATAGCGCAATATCACAAAACGTTCCTTAAGTCTTTAGAAAATAAGGGGCAAGAATATTTTTGTTTAATTAACCATTAGTTCAACTGGGACATCATTTCCCAAAAAGTTTGCTTTATGTAAGAATGGTAGGACACTTGTGTTTTCAGGTCCATAATCTCATTTCATCTAAATAAAAACACAACTGATTGTTGGCATGGGGAAAATAAATGAGCTTTCATTCCACACAACTGCTTTTGAACTTCCAGTCAGCTGTTCATCCACCTCTCCCGCAATGCTGAAGTCCCCTTTGAACATCCCCAAATGAAAACAAAGCAGACTATATAAACATCAGTGTGCAATGCTACAGAAAGTGGATCCTTTGACAAGGCAAAGAATGAAAAATTTATATGTTGCGCTTTTTTTTAACTTTTTTTTTTAAACATTTTAATGAGTTTAGAATCATAGAATCATTCTAAACATTTTAATGAGTTTAGAATCATAGAATCAGTCAGGGTTGGAAGGGACCACAAGGATCACCTATGTCAAATCCCCTGCCATGGGCAGGGACACCCTACCCTAGATTAGGCAGGGCAGAGCCTCATCCACCCTGGCTGCAGACACCTCCAGGGAAGTGGCCCCAAACACCTCCCTGGGCAACCTCTTCCAGGGCCTCACCACTCTTATGGTGAAGAACTTCCTCCTCACATCCAATCTGAATCTCCTCACCTCCAGCTTTGCTCCATTCCCCCTAGTCCTCTCACTGATAGCCTAAAAAGTCCCTCCCCAGCTTTTCTGTAGGCCCCCTACAGATACTGAAAGGCCACAATAAGGTCACCTGGGAGCCTCCTCTTCTCCAAACTGAACAGCCCCAACTCTTTCAGTCTCTCAGTTTGTTCTTTGCCTGAAGGTTTGGAAATCTATTTCAAAAGGTCTGAGAGGCAGCAGTTAGTAAAACGCCTCAGGAGTCACTGGTAGGTAGTGATGACCTATCATGAGATGAAATAAGACAGACTCAAACGTACAGTGTGGTTGTGCAGATACTCATTTGCTGGGACAGGCCAACAGACTGGTTGAAAAGACACCATAAATAAGGGAAATATCATTTTATATACTATCACAGCATTAGCTCAAGTCTGACATAAGTGTGGCTCTGATGGGGGAACATACTTCCCAAACCCATTCTAGTTTGAAGACATACCTTCTAAAATCTGCACCAGGACAAAACAGGAACCGAAATTCTTAGCTGAGTTCTAATAAAACCACCCACTCAACAATAAAGCTTAGGTCTGTTACCAACAGCAGACAGCTGCCCCATGCAGCATCAGGGCTGAAGGAGAAATTGGTCTATGAAAGCCCCATGGCATCATAGAATCAGAGAATGCTTTAAGTTGGAAGAGACCTCAAAGATCATTCGGTTCCAACCCCCTGCCATAGGCAGGGCCACCTCCAACTAGATCATCAGCTATATGATCAAGATAGAATCTCTCTGCTTTGCTTTATTCCTTTACCACTGCAAAAATTTGGAGCTATGTAATTAACTCTTTATAAATAACATTGCAGTATGTATATTCAGCTGAGACCTGCCAAACTCAACACTGGAGTTGCAGGCTGCACTGGCACTCTGGTGGAAGATCAGTTCAATACTCTCTACTCTTTCTGAAGTTATGAAAAGCAGCAGCACATAGCTGCTTCAGTCTGCAAGTGAGTGTCTTAGCTCAAAGCCTGCTTCATTTGAAAGTCTAAAGGAATTAAGTTCAGCTTAAGTTACAGGACACTGTCGTTTTCATCTCTTGCTTTCCTGGCACAGCAACATGCTAAAACCAGAGCAGGAAAGTTTGCCAGAGCTTTTCAGAATCCTGCACACAAGCAGACAGAAGTCCCCAAATGCTCCTTGATGAGTAGCAACACTAAAAGGCATGTTTTGAAATCAGAGTGCCCAGATTGAAGACAGCATTTCACTCTTCAAGTGACAGGAGCCAGGGGAAAGCACTTAACCCAGTTTCTGCATCTGCAAAACTGCAAACATACTCACATCACCGCAGACATTCCCCCTACAGCCTGTGTCCAGAAGACAGCAACTGCAAGGTATCAACAAATGCACATTTTTCAGACCTAGGAATTACAATCAGCACACTGCACTCCCACGCCTTTGCTCCGTGTACAACATGAAATGCCAGAGCTTGCAGGGACATCTCTCTTTACCATCACATACAATAAACGTTTATTTGTACCTGTCAGGGAAGGAATTTCTAACATAAATCTCTCTCAAGCAACCACTCTAAGCCCTGGGAAAACAATTCTAACATGTCTAATTAAATTGAACTGCCTCCCCAGGTTCTTCTCTTTTGCTCAATACAAATACCTAAGACTTTGAAATACAGGGAGGCTTTTGTCACGATGAAGAAGTTAAAAAGTGCACATACTGCCAGAACACATTCTCACATACATCTGACAACTGCCTTCCCTGCCAGCCTTTATCTTGCTCTGAATGACTGCTGCTATTCTGTTTCTCATCCCCAAGCAAGTCTGTTTAATCCTAGCTCAAAAGACCCAAACAGCACAGGCGTAAACACTTTACACTGAGGTGTTAAACCTCAATTAAAAAGAAAAAAAAAACCCAAACAATAAAACCAAAGCAACAAATGGAACAAACACACACCACCAAAACTCCCAAAACAACAGCAACAACAAAATCCAGAGAAACAAACAAATCCCAAACCCACAAAAAAAAAGCCCAAGCAGACAAAAACAAGATAAAAACACACCTCCCCCCCGCCCCGAAAAGAAAACAAAATGGAAAAACAAAACAAAAAATATCCATCTCTTGGTAGAAGCAGAGGAGGAAGCAGAAAATAAAGAACAGCATCATAATAATTTTCCCCAAATTTGTTTTCAGAAATATCCAAGCTCATAGGTTTCCCCTATGCTGGGAAGAAATAAAAGCAACTGCAGCTGAATTAGCTAAAGTAACAATATAAGCAGAAAACATAATGATTTCTAGAAAAATGATACTTGTGTTTAATCATCAGTGCTGTTTGCAACTTTATCTGATTTTAATTACAGGTAGACCTTGACTACAAGAAAGGTTCCTAGGAATACTTGATCCCAAACAGATAAAACCCCCACAGATCTGAAAGCAGAATATATCCAATACCACTACCATCTTCAACTCCTGAGCTGAAGCCTCACAGTAATTCACTTAGAGAAGCATTTCAAAGCTTGCACAACGTGCCAGCTGCACAACAGAAGTCTACTCTGCTGCAGTATAATTCTGCCCAATCATTTATTCCTGAAGGTGAGAGTCACTCAATAGCCATTTGCATCCTCCCTCTGAGTAAAAAGCCAGAGTGACTGAACTAAATCTCCTTGGTGCTGCTGAAGTGACACAATCCTGCAGATACCAACAGTGGCATGGAAGATTTACTCAGACCACAAGGTCTCTCGTGCACACCAAATATGCTCTGGCATTCCTACTAAATAAATCTGAGAATGAAATGTTTTACAGTGTGTTCTGAAATCTGCTGTTCCTGTTCAAACTTCTCTGCAAGTAACACACTGGAATTTTTACTACAAGCACAACAAATGCTGATTTTCCTTTTGAGCACAGCCAGAAGACCACCCAGAGCTTAATGACCTGCATGAGAAATCTCCTCATCCTCACATGCTCCTCTAGGGTTTACTACAACTGGGGATGTACGAATGAGAAGGAATGTTTTGGGTAGGCATGCAGAGGCTTAGAGGGGTCAAAATGGAATTACAGACTATCTAAAAGCAAGCACTCATATGGACTTAAGCAAAGAAAAAAATCCAGCCATTAGCATTTTTACTCATCATTATGCTCAGCTGTAAAGAGCAATCACAGAAAGAGCTTATGAGAGAACAGATTTCTTCATCCTTACTTCATCTGAAACCCCATCAATCAGTATTTCTGTCAGAAAAAGTAAAAATATCTTAAGAATTCAAACATAGCACAGGGCCCTTCTGCAGATAGGGCACTCTGGAACTCCTCAGTCCATGCTGTGTGCCAGCAGCAGCTGTCTCTGAAACCCTCCTGCTGCACAAGGATTATCCTACCCTGCTTCAGGACAGTGTATGGCCATACTGGCATTGACACTGCCTTTACACCTTTTTAATGAGATGAACACAGCTATATCCAGGAGCTACTCACAGGAGAAAACTTCTCAAAAATAGAAAAAAAAAAAATTACCTGGAAATAAGCCTCACCTAATGAAAGAATCTTATTCTAGTTAAGTTACAATACAGGTATGAACTGACAGCATGGGTAAAACTAATCGATTCCCCTTGTGGAATATATTCTGTTATTCATGTTCTGTAAAGTACAAGGCAAAACAACAGTATGGGGCATATCCAGTGATTACATCACTGCTTTTCCAATTGTCAGCCCAAAAGCGACACAAAAAAAGACAAGTAAGCACTTTAAAGTAGGTACCAAATAGAAATTAGCTCAAAGTAGACTGAAAATTATTATAGCTAAGATACCTGGAAAGAGGAATAACATAATCCCTGTATTAGGTTATCATGCAACACATTAGAACACATTAGGGCTTGGACAGCAAGTTATGGCATTCCAAGCAGCTGAACTGTAATTCTGACTTGGAAAAGACAATGCTGTCCATCAGAAAGAACAGCTTTTCATGTTATCCAAATCATGAGCCTCAGTCTCCAAAATTTGGGGTTTTTTTGATACCAAAACCCACGTTGGTTAATTACCAAGAGCACACTTATATGGACAACTTCAATTAGTTCAACAAAGCCAAGTGCAAATGGGTCAGGGCAATCCCAAGCAGAAACACAGGCTGGGCAGAGAATGGATAAAGAGCAGTCCTGAGGACTTGGGAGTGCTGGCTGGTGAGAAGCTCAACGTGAGCCAGCAATGTGCACCTGCAGCCCAGAAAACCATCTGTATCCTGGGCTGCATGAAAAGAAGCACAGTCAGCAGGTCCAGGGAGGTGACTCTTCCCCTCAGCTTATGAGACCCAACCTGGAACACTGTGTCCAGCCACCAACACAAGAAGGACATAGAGTGGGTCCAGAGGAGAGCCATGAAAACGATCAGAGGGCTGGAGCACTTCTCCTGTGAAGATGGGTTGAGAGAGTTGATCCATTTAGTGATGACAAGGGGTCTCTCCATTAGGTTTCAAACTGGAATGAGCTAGATTTAGATGAGACAGTAAGAAGAAATGATGGTGGTAAGGTACTGGGACACATTGCCCAGAGAAGCTGTAGAGGCTCCAACCTGGAAATGTTCAAAGCCAGGTTGGATAGGGTCTTGAGCAACCTGGTCTTAGAGGGTGGAAGTACATGATCTTTGACATCTCTTTTAACCCAAACTATTCTTTGGTGACAACTCCTTACCAGCTTCCATTGCCATTCCTCAAAGGGAAATAAGGAACTGAATATTTTTCTATTTGTATGGGATTCAAAATAAAGGAAGAAGGAACTTTTCTAGATACTTCGCATTTCAGCCCTGAAAGAAACGCCAAGTGGATAAAAAGAAGACAGACTCCCCTTCATCAACAGGTTCTACATTTCTTAACATATATTTCCTGCAGTTATGAAGACATAACAAAGACCAAAGATCAGCTCAACATTAAGTAGATCCACAACATTCTTGTTACGAGTTGCACAGCTCCCAGACTACCAGGTGGTACCCGGAAAATAAGGGTCTGGTCAAGAGTAAAGCCTCTGATGTGCTAACCCTCAGAAGTCAAGTGGTCTTTCAATAGACCACTTGAGACAAGCATTTTTGAGTCACAACAGATTTTTCTCAGCTGCCACACATCTATGCAAGACCTTTATGCACTATCTCAGCTGAGCACCTAGAATTTTCTGCAGATTTTTATAAAAGCTTGCCTGTTGGCACAATAAGGAAACATACAGGCCCACAGCTGTCTGCAGTACTTTTTGACCTTTTTTTTTTTTTTTAAAGAATAAATTAGCAGCTTGAAGATTTTTTAATGTGACTCAGATTACTTCCTACAAAGATGCTGAAATCATCCAGTGTTTTTCATTATGATTCAGCAAGAGGCGTAACAGAGTGAGTCCCAAAAGGTTGCCTCAAACAACGAAGGCTACAGTAATGACCAAGTCCTTCACTTCCAGCACTTAAGAAATCATCTCACAGAGTAGCTGATGAGGAAGAAGTGGGGCTAATAAAAAGCCTCCTCTACCTTACTCAGGATTTCCACTTACATCTAAGTCCTGAAACAACTATAGGGATCCAAAAAACTATGAGGCAGGAGGGAAAAAAAGCAAAAACAAAACACACCAAACCACTTTTCTGTGTTTTTATTACCAAGTATGAAATACTGAAGTTTTTATGACTATTAAGCAGCTTGTATGGCTAAACCTCATTGCCCCTTCTTTCACTTAAATGCTTTTTTGCAACATATCCTAAATGTCTGCAAATCCAAGTATCTTTGATTTTATATTCCTGTGATTTCCCTCACATTGTCATGGGTGAGTGGCAAACTCATTAAGGAATAGAACATACCCCTTAACACTTCCAGGCTGCTTTCTAAAAGCAGTTTAAACCTGAAGTGGGAGTATGTAAACTGCATGTGATCCCAATTTCATAGCTTAGCCATCTGGCTACCCTTTTGTCTGCATTTCTGACCCTTCCATCTCCTTCTACATTTCTGCATGGGTTTTCCCAATGCCTCTAGGTGAAGAAGAAATGACACAGACAACATACAGAACACTGTCCAGGGTTCAGCAACAAACCAAAGAGACAGTATTAGTATTATTACAAATAATACTAGATGGGGGGAAAAAAAGTATATTTACCAAGCTTTCAGTAAATTTCAGAAACAGTCATTAAATTGGCCAGATTTTTCCCATAAGGAAAACACAACCCTACACTCAGCAACCCTCTAACCACTGGAAGCTGGAAGCAGTTTGGCCAGTCATTCCTGAAGTCTACAAAGATAGAGCAGGTGCCCACAGAGCTCATTTGTTATACAGATCTACTAGTTCAATCTTTCTTGTTACTTCCAGAGAACATTTTTAAATACAAACTTTAGATAATTTTCTTTTCTGTAAGTACATTGCCTCTAAGTTACAAAGCCAAAAGTGCAGAGCTGATTTTAGAGGACTTCCCACTCCATTTACCAGATGAAAGTCCAATAGGTTTTACTTTCTGTGTTTTGTATAGTTACAGGAAGATCAAAATATAGATACAGCCAGTTTTCCAAATGTGGTTGTTTTAGACATTGTCTTGCTGAAAAAAAGAGCTTTGCAACTTGTGGGAAAACAGAATGTCACCTTAGTAGCTTGTGCACTGGTAATCAAACAGCAAAGCTAGTTAGTGTCAAATACTATGGATGGAGCTGACATTTCAATACCAAGTCCATGCTTATATTCACTTAGAAAATTTGTCAAACTTCCAACTGCTTCATGCTGAAAGACTCTGCAATGTTTCAACTAAAATCACTTTGTCCCTTTTCATTGAAAGACAAACTTAAGGTGTTTTGTCTATAGCTTTAAGGAGAAAAGGAAGAGATATTTCCTACAGATGTCCATTAAAATCTTGCATCATTCATTCATTCTTTTGGAAACTAAAGAAATAGTTAAGGATGGATTTTGTAGTGAGGAACAGGTTTTTTGTTATCTCCACAGACATTCTCTCAGATCTGGACAAGTTATAAACATCTGGAGAGGACTGCCCTCCCCAAACCTGAGTTCATCACCAAAATGTATAGGACAGGCATTCAGTATCCAGATTATCTGTCACTGATCACATACTATCTGCATATTAGAAGACATCATTAAACTGGACTGTATGTGATTCATGATGACAAACAGGGTCTTTCTGTGCAAGTAGATGACAGGGCTGATAGTGCATTAGGCACCAAGATGCTGGGCTGAATGCTTAACCCAAAGGTGAAGGAAGAAATAACATATGAAGAGCACAAAAAGAGAGCTTAATGGAAACAAAGTGCAGAGTCACAATCTGACTTCTGATCAAGTGGGCAGAAATGGAAACCAAAAGATGTGAACCTAGTGAAATAAGCTGTCACGTGGCCCTCAATCCTCTTACATGGAGTGGAACTCACAAGGTTCTTGACATCTGCCAATCAAGTACACATTTAAATATTGGCAAAGGTCTGCACTCCCTTGTTAACCCAGATGTGTGTTACCAGCCACAGCAACAGATAATGAACTGAGCCTGTAGGCCTTAAAAACCTATCCCTGCTGATGACACAGACTGGCTAAGTCAATACATGTTCCTGTAATCAAGTGAGAATGTTGCCATCAAACAACTTCTAATACTGCACAACAATCCTTTGCCTTAAAGAACATAAGGAACTTAGGATACAGCAAACTGGCAGGCTGCTCTCTATTTATCTCAAATAAAAATTAAAAAAAAAAAAGACAAAATACACCATACAATTAGGTAGTCAGCAACCTTTTGGTATAAAACCAAAATACTACATACAAAACACAACTACTCCAAACATNAATCATATAAAAATGCATGATTTATAAAGGAACCTAAATTAAAAGTTTCTGTGCATGTGATGGGAAGGCATTTATTAAAATTGGGAGAACACATCTAACTCTGGCTGCAGCTGAACTGAATTAATACTTGGCTGCCCTCTCAAACCTGCTGGAATACATGCAAGCCTGGTTACTCCTTCAATTAGTCCTGTAAAGCCAGCACACAGCAGCTGTAGTAATAAACTTCTGCTACCCTGCAATGCCATTATCATCTAAAGAAAAGCTCACTTTTAATATTAAGAGATGTTGATCCACCTTACCAAATTTCTAGGAGTCATCTATGTCTGCATCCATACTTCAGAAACAAACAATTTTCTGCAGCCGGCCGAAGCAATGGTTCAGACTACTATCCCTCCAAACAGGTACATGGATAAAATAATCTTTCTTCCTCCCCTCCCCAATTCCACACAGTGGAAACTGTGGAAAAAAGTAGATAATATGCCAAATGCCATGCAATTGCCATTGCAGCTGCAAGAGAAAGGAATGCGCTCTCACAGTTTTAAATACATGTAATTTTTAAGCTGGAAAGCATTTTTCTATCCCCAGCTAACTTGAAAAATGAAAGCTCCCATGCCACCTGTGTCCCACCAAAAGCAACAAAGCCAGAAGGGCTGTATCCACCCTGCCCTTGAACAATCTTAAAACTACTGCTTAAAACCAAAATATTTATTGAATATTGAGTTTCATACACAGAAGAAAAATCTACAGTAATCCTGACCAATTTGTGTTTACAAATTACTTGCCAAACACTTGGACCATTTATAAAATACACTTCAGGCAGAAGAAACTTCTCTGGAATAGCATTTTATTTCAACTCCCACATGAGCAATATGGGAGAGCACTGATACAAAATAGTACTTGTATTCTTCCCCACTCATCTTTCTTCTCCTCAATAAATTATTTTAGAATAGGTACTGTTTTGAGACCAATACACTGATTTTCCAGATGCTGTCACAACACCGGAAGCAAATAGTACCTCCAAGTCATGTAGTCAACACAGTTTGCAGAAAAATTCACTTGCAGAATTTGCATCCTAGTTACTAAGGTAGACCAGAAAACCCTGCTCTCACTTCCATCCCTGAAATGCTCTGCAGCATATCTGATGTAACAAGCAAACTCCTAAGTTGAAGCAAACACAGGTGATTCAGAAAACCATGCTACAGAAGTCTAAGTCAAAAACAAAGGTTGCTGCGTGCAGGTTTTGCTTGTCACAGCAAGTGTTTGTAACTTTCACATCAGTTATTTGTATGTCACTAGAAACACTTCTACCACCCAGGAGTAGCACTGGTGGCAAGCACAAAGTCAAGATCAGAGCTTTTAGTACTGAATGATCCTGTTGTAACTGACATGCAATAAAGGAGAAGAGCTGAGGCTGCTCTGGGAATGTCAACTCTGAATTTCCTTGTTTTCTTACAATTGAGATTTTAAGGCCCTGTGTAATTCACCACATCACTCAACTTGTCTGTACTACTCTAAGAGATCAGAAACTTCACTTGACTCTGGAAGCAAAGGTACTACCATAATCCATAATCCTAAAGAGGACACAGAAACCTCTGCCACTACCTGAAAGATACTTCAGCCTCTGGAGCTGGAAAGACAGCATCTCTGGTATGCACCTTTTTTAAATTTACAGTCTAATGTTTCTTATATTATCTTACAGGTGGGAAGCTGCAAGATACAATCAACACATTGAAATCAAAATCTGGACTGCAAGGACTCTGTTGAACAAGACTGAAAGCTCTTCTACTTCCCAGTAAATGCTCCTCCCCAAATACATCCCAAAACTTAAACCCCCCCACCAAAAAAAAAATAAATCAAACAAAAAAACCCCAAACAAATCCCACCCAAAACAACAAACAGCAGGATTTAAAAAAATAAAATTTAACTCTTTTCTCTCCCATGGCAAGGCTTTCAGATTAGGTGGTATCGGGAGGGAAATGAGATGATCTTACCCAGAGGCAAGCATCATGTACAGTCAGTACATGAGCAAAAAAAAAACAGGTAAAAATATTACACAGTCAGCTGGCTCAGCAAGGATTAAGAAATACATTGATAAACAGCTAATGATAGGAAAGGCAAAGCTTTTGGCTCTAGCTGAGAAAAGTAATTACTCCCATCTGGGCACCAAAAAAAAAAAAAAATCCTCAAGAAGAGCTACAGTTTCACATGGCACAGGAAAATTTTCACAGCCATACAGTCTTTCTTCCTTACCCACACTAAAGAGTGTACACTAAACAGTATTTAGCTCAATGGCTAGAAGTATCCAAGACTACAAACAGTGTTCTTACAGGGCAGAGGTTACTTGGTCTTCTCATCGATGTATGAAGCTGATGGCAAAAGAGAACAAAATTTTTCGAAGGGGTTGTGCTACTGTGAAAGAGATGAGACTTCAGAGAGCAATTTTTTTTCCTCACACATGCATAGACCTAAATTGTCAACCACAACAGAGCTTTATAAGAGGTTTACTCAACAAGCCCAGATGTCCATGAGAAGCCACCAAACTTTCAAAACTACAGGAGCTATTTTTGCACTCAAAAACCACTGTAAAGTAAGAAAAAGCACTTGCCCGTTCTCACAAATACAGTCAAGTCAAGCACAAGGCTCGAGTCAAGAAAGTTTTGCTTTCACTGGTAAAACTTTATTCTGCTATTTTTCGTGCTGACTGCTTGTTTTATGTGGGTGGGGTAGTGCTTTTATTGTTCTGGACTGCATTTTAATTGATGGCAGAGTGCCTGGAGTTTGGGATTGGCATCTCTTCCATTGTTTTTGTTGAGATAAACAAATGTATTTCCCCCCTCTCTTACAAAAAAAATTAAATGCATGCCATACTCTCAACTGCTAAAAAACAAAGCAGGCTGCTAGGACGCAGAGATAATGCCGCAAAACAAGCAAATGCTTTCAGATGGCACAAAATAATCTGCCAAGCTTCTCGCAGCAGCAAGAAATTCACCACCCAAAAGCCTTGTTCCTGCTTACTAACCTCTGAAAAATCCTCAAAGACCAAGAAGCAGAGGTATGACAACGAAGGCCAGCAGTACTGGCTAAAAAGCTTGTGTCACTCTGAGGATGCTGAAGACCAGATTTTGGCCTCAACCTCAAGAATCAACAACTATTAACAGTGGGAGCCTGCTAAAAAGGTAGGATATGTTCTCAAGAGAAAGTAAGGCAGATTGAAAACAGCTTGAAAGGAAGTTAAGAGAGTTTGGTTCAGCAGTGAATGGAGAAGCACTGAAGCAAATGCCACACAGGAAGAGAGGGTGGTCTATCCAGGCAGACATAACTCAAACCCCCTCCTCAAACAATCAAAAAAAACCCAAACAAACCTACAATTATAGCCTTATATTAAAGGGAAAAAAAGCCAAAACGTGGAGGTTTTGTCCACAAGCAATGTGAAAGAAGCACCTACATGGATACTCAAAATGAACACTAGCCAGCCAGCATTTAAAGCATCTCCAGAGCACTTCAATGGAAGTGTGCTCTGTAAGACTCTTTTTTTTCATAGCATGAAACATTTGCAATGTTTTCTGACTTAGTAATTAGAAAACTGTTCTGTTACAATCTGACACAAAGAAGAAAAAGTTCCTATTTTTTGCTCAGCTATTGATTCAATGTCTACTACAAGCAAGCAAGCTGGAATTATTTAAGGCGAAATAGTGTCAGCACCAAGCTAAATTGTTCTCATTATCTGAAGAATTTAAAAAATACTTCAGTATTACACTTGCATGAAAATTATAGGAGCTCTTCATGCCAGGCAGTGTTTCAGCATGCTCCCCAAGTGCACACAAACAAAAAACACATGACAAACTGTTGTCTCCCAACTGATTAAAGTATTTCTTCCTGGCACAGAAAAGCACTTGGTTAACTGCTGTGAGCCTGGGCCAAAAGAAGTATTCCACCCACTACCAAGCACAAAGTTCAAACCTGAGCACAAATACGCCTGAAAAACGTGCAGCTTCTGAAATACAAGAAAGAGCAACTTGTTTTCAACTCTGAGCTACTTGGTGAGCTGAAAGAACTGATAAAAGAGCTGGACAACTACACTGTCTCTCTTAAGCACGTTTGGAAAATGTGTTAAAATGCTTCTTTTCAAAACATCCTAACAGTATTAAAGCCACAGCAGCCTAACACGCACAGAATTAAGAGAAAGAAAAGGCTACATATAAAGTTTAACAGATCTCAGTTTCTTTCTGTTGTGGCATTCACTTGTAGGACAAAGGCCTTTAGTTCCAGATACCGTAACTGTTCAGAAGAATTGAGTTTGAAACGCCCAAAACTGTGGGTACACACAAGTAGTACAGTCTAATACACCATGTAAGAGGAAGTGCCCCCACGCCTTCGACAATTTTAAAGAGCTGATAACTACTATTGGCCAAATTCCAAATGTCATAACCCACTAAAATCGTGTAGTTTGTTCCATGGTCAGTGCAAAAACCAAGATAAAATCCCATTTTTCATGTTCTCTTCTTAAACACACAACTATACCAAGTTATTTATACTCGAGGCTTGACGCCTTATCAAAAGTGCTTTCATGTTTTGTGCTCTGATAGTCAAAGACAGGGAAAACAAGCCAAGAGCTACTTGCTCCCTTCTTAATTAGTCTCAGAAAAACCCAGGCACTTGGATTGCAGCTGTTCTGAAGAGCAGGCCCATTAACAGACAGTCATTATACCAAGAAGGTATCTTGTATGCACTTTTTTTCCCAGGCTAAGCCTACCTGTTTACTTCTTGTGGCCTTTCCAGCAGGATTCTTGCTTCCTTTAGCACCCTCCATGTTTCTTAAAACATCGATGAAATCTTTCTTTGAAACAGATGACATCAGTTTAGCACGCTGCCTGACAGAGCTCCCAGCTTTCTTCACCTTCTCATCAACGTTTTTTTGGTGTGTCCTGACAGCATTAAATAACTGCACAACCCCTCTGGGATGGGGAAAAAAAAAAAAAAAACACAACAAAACAAAGTTTTTAAGTTCTCTTTATAGAAATGAAAAGTGCTACCAAAGTTACTAATCAGAGCAGATGCTAGATGGCTTCTAGATCCCCAAAACAGTTACTAAGAACCTCAATTCAGGTAAAGGAGTAACATTTACAATCTAAGAGACTTTCAGTTTTTGTTCCTCTTTCACATTTACTGCTAGGAACTAGTAACAAATTCACATGTAAATATGCTAACATAGCACTGAGATCATTTGAAGAGCGTATTTCATGCCCAGAAGCATGTTTGTTGTTCTACAAGCAGATATCAAACTCCTCAGGCAAAGTCTTAAGAGCAGTTAAGTAGGAGGACAAGGCAGAGGAATGAGTAAGAACACAGGTAAACCTGCTCTGGCAGGGGTGTTAGACTAGATGATCTCCAAAGGTCACTTCCAACCCCTATCATTCTGTGATTCTGTGAAACAGAGAGCATATCAAGCTGTTCAACTAGTTCTACCAAACTACCACAATGCAGAACAGGCAACAGATGTAGATCTGGTTAATTCTCTACGGAGAAGAAAAAAACAGAGTAGTAGAAACAACTGTTCTGCATTTTTAAGCATTACCAAAATGAGGGGATCCAACAAAGCACTTCTGTTAAGCAAACATTACATTCCCATTTAAATTTTTACTCTTTCATAAAGCTTCTGAAATCGTTTTTTTGAACTTGATACTGTACAATGCAGGCCTGCATATAAATCACTCTGCTCCTGCGAGTCACTTCTTACGAGTTCCATCTGATTGGAACCAGATTACCTGCATAGGCCTTTTCTTCCCCTTTTCCTCCTTTTTTCAATATACATATATTTAAGGAAAGCATTAAAAAAAAAAAAAACAAACCAAACCCAAAAAAAACCCCTCTCTTACCTTGTGGCAATTCTCTGAAGATTTCTTTCAGTCTCTCGGTCTTTGACAACATCTGGCTTCACTCGGCACATCATTTCCCACTCCCGCTTCTTGTCGAGCTGCGTTATAAATATTGTTATGTCAAACAACATAGAGCATTTTGGAATGCAGCAAACTCTGAGGGAGTAGGTAGCAAAAGGGGAAAAAAAAAAAAAAGATAGATCAACATAGTGGAGTTTGGTTTGAGGCTAGGGGAAGCTTCAATATGGAGCTGGACAACAGGTCTGAGGCAAAGTCTCTGGCACTGACACACCAGGGGTCACAGTCAAATCTCAAAGAGTCACTAGCCTTCTGCTGCAACAAGAGTTGCACCAGAGTGATGTCTCTGGCTCAAGACAAGGAAAAGAAGGCTAGAAAATCTCAAATGCTTTTACACTGACTGCTAGAGACAAGGACATCATTCAAAGTCAGCTGTGTCTCCTTCCACACGGTAATTTCAGCAGTTAGATTTCAAAGCCTAGCGCTGAAGGAATCCTTTGTTAGGCCTTTGCTCAGAGTATTGAGAGACTGATGCACAGTGATGTCTTGACTTTAGTAGGACGAAAGCCATGGGTACAGAGTGCAACTGAACTAGTGTAAAGTTACTAGTGGGCATAGATAGTGCTGAAGATCTAAAAAGACAAAACTTGGCACATGTTTTTGTTAGAGATAACGAGTGTCTAGGAACTAAGCTATGCCAAGTAAAAAGATGTAAGCTTTGTCTGAATAAGGGGATTGCATCCTGATAAGGTGTTACTGACCAATAGCTTGATATACACAGCTGTACCAACCAATTAATATTTGACACAATGTAAAAAGCTTTGGATTTTAGAGTATATAAGTTAGTGCTTGGAATGCAATAAACGGACATCTTGCTTGTATCAGCTTCTTGCATTAGCTTTGCTAAGTCTTACTTCCAAACTGTCTGAGCTGGTCTGGTAAATTTCAATAGTTGTGTGGGGGAGAAGTTTCTCAACCCACCACAATCCTTTTTAACGGTTTAGCAATGTTCTAGGCTTGGTAATTCTGCATTAAGTCTAGATTACACAAGAAGTCTTCCATGGAGTTTCAGAGTCCTTACAATCCCAGGTAGACTACCACGGATTTGAGAGTTTGGCCATGTTTTGGCACTTAGCAAAAGAACTGCCCTGTTCTAGCTTCCATCAGCAACAAATCCATAGAAGGATAGAAGGCACAGTGCTCTTAAGTCCATTACAGGAGCAGCTGCCCCACTCTGCTTTGCAGTACTCCCACATATTTACTAGACAAGAACAAGTATTTAGGGCAACCACAACTGAGCAGATGGCATAGGGAAGCTCTGTGTATTTAAAAGGCAGGCTGTGGCCTACCACAGCATGTCCTGGACTGTCAGGTGGATAACCTGGTTATCTTATTGAAACAGAACTGGGACGATGAGACATTAGAATTATTAATGTATTTATAGCCTGAAGGTAAATCAATCGCAGCCTGGAATTAAAATTTCCACTAAAGACACACAAATAACTTTACTGCCAACACAGTTATGTCTTCCTCGTAACAGTTACAGAACCAGAAGCAATTTAGGGCATGGGCACTGTAATAGAAAGCTCCTACCAGGAAAACTGTTGAGGGGAGCAAACAATGATCCACGACCACATCAATGATCACTGCAGGCTCAATCCAGAGGCCTTTGATTTTGAAAGTCATTGCAGAATTTAAATGAAAGCAGTCCACTTTCTCCCTCTCACTTTTTATGAGAGAGAACTATCACAATTTGTAATGCTGACAAAGTGAATGACACTCCAATTAACAACTGCAATTACAAAACTAAGCTTAAAGCAGCTGCTTGCTTTCTCTCAACAACAAAAAAATCACCTTAATTTGACAGACTAGAACAGTCCTGCTGCCAAAGTTCAGTCTGCCCAATGGCCCAGAAAAACCACTGAGAGGAAAAAGCCCTACAGCATTACTGTCTGGAAAGTAAAACAATATTGAAGCTACTTAACAGGATGGAGCAGCGACTCCAAAACTGAGAGTCTCAGAGCACTCTCCCAAGCCTTCACGGAGGAGATCTTGCATGTGTCCCCATCTGATTGTACAACATACTATATCCTTTTCTCACCTTCATTCTCTTCTCCAGCCTTTCTTGTTTTTTCTTTTGTCTCTCCTTCTCCAGTTTTTTATTCTTGGCCAAAATGGTAGACTTATTTTGTGGAATCTTTTTGTTGAGCACTCTTGCCATGGCATCTGCCCAACCTGCACTTGCGCCAGCTTTGGAACTTGTTGCCTCTTCAACCACATTGCCAGGGGCTGCTGTTTCATCCTCATCATCACCATCCAGGGCTTCAGCTCCTGAGGAGTAGCTATCTTCTGGAAGTCCTGAGCTTAATTCAGAATCTAGGGGTAAAAAAAACACAAAACAAACAAACAAACAAAATGTATCAGCAGTTCTATTTCTAGTAAGGATCTGTCACTGGCTTAATTTGTTCCACAGGTAAATGTTATTGGAGTTCAGGGCCATGTACTGCTTGCTGCTACAATTACTTGCTCAAACAGGCATGAACCACAATTAATTTATTAAAAAGTTCAAGTGCTTGCTCATCTTGGTGATGATTTCAAGCCATTTAAGAGTTTGGGAAGTGGGCAGCCTTGGAAACTTATTACTAGATTAATAAATATTTTAACATTTAGAGAGGCGAATTTGAGGAATTAAAAAAAAAAAGTATTTTCCAGTTCAAATATTGTAATTTGTAAATGCAGAGATAAAGATAGGCATATACAAATGTATGTTACTCATATACAAGCTGCAACACTGACATCTAGTGTTTACATGGAACAGGTTGCCCAGAGAGACAGTGAAGTCACTGTCCCTGGAGGTGTTCAAGAAACGTGGACATGTCACCTGGGGACATGGTTTAATGGCCATGGTGATCTTAAGTTGAAGGTTGGACTTGACAACTTTAGAGGCCTCTTACAATCAAAACAATTCTATGAAATGCAAACAGACACAGGAATTAACTTAAAGGTAGAAAGGCATTTCTGACGTGAAAGCAAAATCTGCTCAAGAAAAATAATACTAGCAAAACTGATTACCTAATGAACACAGAGAGAAGATTGCTTTGTGAAATAAAGAACTGGGATAGTTGTCAGTCTAAAAGAAACCAGTGGCAGTGAAATTTTCTGGTATAACTAACTGCTCAAATTCTTGATACTCAAACAGAGCACCTCCACTTTCAATTTACTCACTATATGTTCCCTTCAAAACAGAAAAGGAGGAATGAAAGTTAAAATACTGAAGTCTGGAATCGAGCAAGAGCAAGACAGAAGAGAACAGTGAAGCAGATGGCAAATCAAACACAGGAAGAATCCACCACTTCCCTCATCAGTCTGTTCAGTGGGTCGAAGTGCAAAAATCAAGTCTTTAATGGTGCAGGTGCTTAACTAGAATGAAATGAGTTGCAGACTCAGAGTATGCTAAAATATGCTTGGGGTTTTTTTCAATGGACAAACTACATCAAGTAATCAAGAGCAGAGCACTCAAGTATCCTGACACTATTAGCTATCATTTCACTAGGAATTTGTGCCACCCAAAAGTTTTAAACTAATTAATGTTATATACAGCTTTTGAGGCTACATATCAAGTGTCAGGTAGAAAGAGGCTGGTTTCTGACATGTTCTCAGTCCCACCAGCAAGTGGACAATTCTCCACCAGCTCTTGAGATAGCAGCTGAGTGGCTTTCATCCACCTACCACACTACTATCACACCCACCACGCTACTTATAGAACATTTTAAAATCACAATGTTATGTACTCCTTCAGCCAGGCACTACTACATCCTCTGTACTACCTTTATCAACCAAATCACTGAGAGAATAAAGTCTTACATTGAGAAAAAACCCTCAACATAAGCACAAAACTGTGGTGTTAACCAATTTAAAACAAGCAAACATCCAGGAGCGTTTAGAGGCTTGGAGAACATTTAGTTATCATCATGAAAGAAGCAAGATTGTGTTTTTACATCACAGACATGGAAGTGAAATACTTAATAAATACTTGCTCATTATCTGTATCAGTATGATTTTTACTGCCAGCAACACTGTAAAGGGTTAAGCCTCACCTGGAGCCTTCTGGCTCCTCCCAAGGGGCGGTCCAACCTTCTCCCAGGTGTCATGGTTAACCACTCCCATTTCCTGCTAAGGACTACAAGGGGAGATATCTTGGCTCCTCTTCTCCTGCCCTGCTTGCCTGGGCCACCTCCTTGCTGTTTCTGCTGCCAGACCACCACGGCCTCCTCAGTCAACACATGGAGAAAGCAACCATTTTTACCCTTTTTGGAACTTGGACTAACTGCTTTTCAGCATCAGAATCCTACATCCTGCCTTCATCCAACATCAAAATCATCCATCTCAGCATCTGGACTCAACTGCCTTCCACAGGTTGTATTTCTATTTTGTGTATTTTGTTCCCTTTCTTCTCCTTTTCCCCAGCCTCTGTAATTTTTCCTCATTTCCTCATATCCTGCATTCTGGTTTTCCTTTTCTTCCTCCTCACCTTCTCTAAAAACCCCTTTACTTCCTATTTATTGTTAAAGTTTTTATATCTTCTTACTTCCTAATCACATTGAGTGTTTATTGGGCTTTTGGGCTCAGGGGTAGCTAGCTTAAACCCAATACAAACATGAATACAGTATTGTATCATGCTCCATGCAGGAAATATTATAGTGTTTTGGGTTTTCTTCCAACAGTCCTTACTACAAATTGGAAAGGCTGAAGTGACAAGTTTGTCCAATGCATTCAGAAACTACTAAAAGCATCCATTTTATATCAGTATGCCCCATATCCTGATTTGGAAGTTAAAAAAAAACCAAAAATCATGTAATCTAGGTGTGTAACTACATGGTGGTTCCTACATGTGAAAGAACGTCAAGTTTTCAGCACGAAGTCCTATCCACGCTAGAATGCTGCTACCTACGTTTTAAATGAGGATTTAACCCCCTACCTGCAAGTTTTTATACATTTGAAAAAACTGACAGCTAGCAGAAGCCCAAACTTCAATTCCACATGCTATTTAGAACCAGCTCCAGTTAGCTGGAGCACCTGTTATGAGGAGAGACTGAAAGAGTTGAGGCTTTTCAGTCTGGAGAAGAAGAGGCTCCCAGGTGACCGTCCTGTGGTCTTCCAGTATCTGAAGGGGGCCTACAAAAAAACTGGGGAGGGACTTTTTAGGCTATCAGGGAGTGACAGGACTAGGGGGAATGGAGCAAAGCTGGAGGTGGGGAGATTCAGATTGGATGTGAGGAGGAAGTTCTTCACCATAAGAGTGGTGAGGCCCTGGAATGGGTTGCCCAGGGAGGTGTTTGGGGCCACATCCTTGGAGGTGTTTAAGGCCAGCCTGGATGAGGCTGTGGACAGCCTGATCTAGGGTAGGGTGTCCCTGGGCAAGGCAGGGGGCTTGGAACTGGATGATCCTTGTGGTCTCTTCCAGCTCTGACTGATTCTGTGATTCTGATTCAGACTTATAAAAACAAAAATTCTAAAAGCATCCATTACCCTTCTTTATGTATTTTCTATCAACAAAGCAGGAGGATAATGAAGAATAATATCAACAATATTTTGCTTTCAGCAATTACAGAAAGGAGAACACAGCTTCAGCAATCAGCCACAGTTTTTTTTTTGTACACTGAAGAATCTATCAATAGCATGAGACAATTTCCAATATCTGAAGGGGGCCACCAGGAGGGCTGGGGAAGGACTATTCACAAGGTCTTGTTATGACAAGAGGAGGGGTAATGGGTTTAAACTGGCAGAGGGGAGATTTAAACAGGATGTTAGGAGGAAGATCTTCACAGTGAGAGTGGTGAGACACTGGAATGGGTTGCCCAGGGTGGTTGTGGCTGCTCTCTCTCTGGATGTGTTCAAGGCCAGGTTGGATGAGGCCTTGATTGACCTCTTCTAGCGGGAGGTGTCCCTGCCTATGGCACAGGGGGGTTGGAACTGGATGATCTTTGAGGTCCCTTCCAATCTAAACCATTCTATGACTGTATGTAATACAACTAAGTACTGATCACAGCTAGTTAGGGATACCTCCTGAAGAGGCAAAACCGAGTGAAGACTCATCCGTAAAGGGCAGAGTAGGAGTGTGTCTCATGGGCATCCTTCGGAGCAAGAAGCTGATCCCCGTCTCGTAAGGGCACAGCAGACACTCAGCCCATAGCAAGCCGGAGCTCGTCCAGCTCTGCCCAGCCGCTCCCCGCCCCTCTCCAAGGAAGGGATACCCCAGAAACAAACCGCACACACTGTTTTTTGGAGGGCCTAGGAAATAAGCGAGCTGCTGCCGGTAACACACACGCACAAGTATCAGAGGTCAAGTAAAGAGAAACCAAAAGGCACAGGACAAGGAGGATTAGGCAAGGAGCAGGCACAGCATCAGGGACCACAGGAGAGTAACTCACATGTAGCCCCGCTGGCAAAGCCCGCGCCTCGCCCATGTCCCTCAGCCTCCACGCTACCGACAGAGCTCCTGCAGCAGCTGGCCCGGTGCCCTAGCTCCCGCCGCCCTGCCTCACCTATTTCCAACCTTCAGCCCAGGCTCTGGAACGGTAAAAGCAGAGGTTGGGGCCCACCGGCGGGCTTGTACAGGGCAGAGGAGAACCTTATCAAGGCCGGAGGTGGCCCATAACGGAAACAGGGAAGACCCTAGAAGCCCACCCGAGAAGACAGGAAGGCGAAGCCCTCCCCCGTGCCGCTGGATAACGACTGTCCCTTACCGCTCTCCGCTTTCTCGCCCACCACAGCTGCACTTCCACGTGGGCCCTCCACGGCGGCCGCCATCTTTCCCAGGGTCCACCACTATCGCCTTCCGGCCCGGCCCCCACACCCGCGAATCTGCGTCCCAGCTCGCAAGGTTCCGGGCAAGGCGAGCGGCGCCGGCAGCGGCGCTGGCGGTTTCCGGGTTGGGAGGCGGATCTGAAGCGGCTGAGAGCCCGAACAGGAGTGTTGGGTTATCCCCTGGGTTTGGTGGTGGGGGGTTTGCTTGGTGTTTTTTTGTTTGCGGGGATGGCTTTCGCTAAATCAGCGAGATAAATGAAGAAACAGTGATAGCGGAGAGGTGTGCTTGGGCCCGTGGAGCTCCGCGGAGCTGCCGGTCCTGCTGTTGGAGCGCCCAAAGCGCAGCGAGACCTTGTGAGGGCCTTTCAGAGGAGCTGCCTTGAGGTCACCGTCGTCCAGAGGCTGACATGCAAAGCCTCACTTGCCACATGCTGAGGAAGCCTCTCTCTGCTGAAGCACGGAGTGTAGCCCCGCTGGAGCTCAAGTCCAGCAGAGCTCAGGTGGCCACTCTGTAGCGCCTTGGGGAGCCACTGTCAGTGTGGCAGCAATCAAAATTAATTCGTGTTGCATTTACTGTATTTTCTGTAATTACTGCACTTATTGGAGATTCTGCGGTGGGAAGAGGAATTTGGAAGCTCTGATGTCCCAAAGGAAACTCGGCCACACGTTCAAACGTTGCTTCAGGGCCCCAAACGAGGAAGCTTTCAGTGTGGGGAAAACTCAAATTACTTCTGGTAGATTTCTGCTTAAGAAAATAAATCTGTAGAATGGTCTAGGTTGGAAGGGACCTCAAAAATCATCAAGTTCCAACCCCCCACCGTAGGCATTTACCATTTTTGCACTGGTGCCTCATAGTATCTTGAATTGGGTTTTTTTGTTTGTTTGTTTTTTACACTAGAGGTGTCCTCTGAACTGCAAGGTAATGTCATACCTAGGTATTAATAAACTCAGACTGCTGGTTTGATTTTGAGTTTACTTTGTTTTTGAAGTTCATTTGTCTTAACTGTTGGAGTGAGTCCAGAGGAGGGCCACAAAGATGCTCAGGGGGCTGGAGCAGCTCTGCTATGAAGACAGGCTGAGAGTTGGGGCTTTTCAGCCTGGAGAAGAGAAGGTTCAGAGGAGACCTTATAGTAGCCTTCCAGTATCTGAAGGGGACCTACAGGAGGGCAAGGGAGGATCTATTCACAAGGTCTTGCAATGACAGGATGAGGAGGAATGGGTTTAAACTGGCAGAGGGGAGATTTAAACTGGATGTTAGGGGGAAGTTCTTTACAGTGAGGGTGGTGAGACACTGGCCCAGGTTGCCCAGGGAGGTTGTGGCTGCTCCCTCCCTGAAGGCGTTCAAGGCCAGGTTAGATGAGGCCTTGAGCGACCTGTTCTAGCAGGAGGTGTCCCTGCCTATGGCAGGGGGGTAGAACTGGATGATCTTTGAGCTCCCTTCCAATCTAAACCATTCTATGATGGTGCCTCAGAAAAAAATGACTACAGGAGAAAAATGTTTCATGTAGTAGTTTCTCAGTTCTCTGAAGGTTTTAAAACCTTCAAAATGCTATTTCAGTTCTACACCCTGCATTTTTATAAATATATTATTTGTTGCTACTCTGCACAGTCAATGACTTGCCTTTGTACTCCTGTCATTCCTTGTTTTCCCTAATGATATGGGTGGCAGCCAAGAGAGCAAATTCCTTTTGTTACGTCAGTATCAGGTGGGTCAGCAAAAAGTGACAGAAATTATTACATGGCCAGAGAAAATGTTTCACAAGGAAAGGTTTATAAAGGCTAAATATATATGTCTTGGTTCAGTGCCAGTTAAGGACAAACAGTACTGGACTTACTGTGTCTGTCGTAAGCTGTCCTGCAAAACAGAGCTGTGTGGAAAGAATTTCAGTCTAATTCAGTATTACAAACAAATTAAAATCCCATGCTGAAAAATTTGGGCCTCTGCTGTGATCTGCAGAGAAGAAAGCTGTAAACACCCCCATGATGTTTAAATGAAGAGGCCTGAGCTGTACAGCAGACATAATTCCTAATGTTTTACACTGTAGGGCTCCAATCCTAGAGTGCTTGCTGATAAGCAGTAACCATTTGGTATAGTCTGCTATGCAATGATAAAGACACCATTTGCTTGGCACAATTCGTCTCTGAATCACGTTGCATCAGAAGGGGCACTGTTAGGAGGTTATTAAACTGCATGGCAAAAAAAGCTCTTCCTGTATAGCAATTACAGTCCTCATTTCCTGGTATACACACCTTATTGAACACGTCTTGGTAGCATATTTGTCTTGGAAGTATGTCGAAATCTTCAGATTAACTCCTCTAATGGGTTCCAATAAATGCCAGGTCTGAACCTTCTTCCCTCAGACCGAATTAACAAGTCCCATCTCTGATAGCATACTGCCCTCCACCACCATTACCCCACATTAGTTTTCAGTAGATTTGTTTACCAAACTTCATTTCCACTGCCTGTCGTTGTCTCCCATAACTCTGGCTTGGATGTTCCTTTGTGGTCTGAGGAATGCTGGAAATAAAACCTACAGAAAACTTTTGTCCACTCCAGACAAAGCAGCAGATACCTCCCAGGTTATCTTTGCCAGTAGCATCTGAAGAGCAGCAGAGGCACAAGGGCAGAGAAACACATCTTGTGCTTAAAGAAGGTAGTTCATTTTTGTTTTATCTTTGGGTTTTGTGGGAAAATGCTCCAGAAACTTGTCTCATTCTGTGCATGGGTACTCTTACCTATGCAGACAAGGTTACCCTTACAGTAAAAAAGGTTAGTCATGCTGTAGTTACCAGCTGTGGTTTTCATCCTATAGTTTAGCCTTTCAGAAATCCTGAGTACAGGCCACCAAGAGCCTTAAAGATAGGAGTCCAGTTTTGACATAGTTGGATACATGTGGAAGTACAGGCCTGGGCCTGCCACCTCCAGTTGTCCATAATTAAATTTCAACAGAATAGAAATCAAAACAAAACAAACCTGTCATAATTTCTAATGCAGCTGCTTCTGTGCTAGAAATTATTATTAGCATCCCTTGGAAATGAGCATTGTAACATCCCTTGTGCATTTATGTGGCATTATCTGCACCTTCCTGAGTACTGAGCCCATATTATCTCAAATGAACTGCTCTGTGTGCTTGTGTTTTCTTTTCCAGCTTTTTCCTGTGGCTGCTACCACCCTCTTGCTCTTCACATTTTGAACACTTTTTTGCCCAGACTCACATAAATCCACTGAACAATTGCCCTTTGGGTTCAAATGAAGACTGAATCCCAAGCCATTATAATGAAGTTCCAAATCTTTGCCCCTTTTGTAGGTCATATTCACAGCCTGATTCCTGCACTGAAAAGATCAATAACACCAGGTAGAAGATGAGCATGATAAAGCTCTCCAGTGCCCAAATATTTAAGCATGTATTCTCATTTCCATTCCTTTAGTTTAACTCAGTTCTCCTCCCTGACTCTGCACAGTACTTGCAGATGAAGAAAGAAGAGCAGCTCATGAGTAAATCACAGAGTACTGTGCTGTCATATAATAACTACTGCTGTAATCTTTTATTCAATAAAACTCATATAAACTGACATTTAATAAATTATAACAAAATGATACTGGTCTTCTGCAAATGTTTTGCCTCGTGAAAGTTCTAGTCCAACTCCCAGCAAGGTCAGGTGGAAACTTCCTATTTCTTTCCATGGGATTTCATCTGACCTCTGAGCTTCACAACCAACAGTGAACTAAATCTTAATATTTTTAAGACACAAATGGGTAAATACAAAATTTTCAAAATATTATGCCTGTATTTATGAACAGAAATGCATGTTTTCAGACTCAGATGAATACCTGTGCAACTGTTAGCTAGCTAAGCAATAGAAAAGCCAACGAGAACTCTCGTGTGCATTAAAAAAAAAAGGGGGGGCAGGGGTGGAGGTGTTTGGTTCTGAGTCTTGGAGTTATGGACTGAAAAATGAGGCTAAAAATAAGTAGTGGAATCTTGCCCATTGAATGCAGCAGGTCATCACGTTGCATAGACATAGAGTAATGCTGGGTAATCTTTAATCTGTATTTCCCTGACTTTCAAGTCCTTGAATTTGCAGCTATCTCTGTTATTTGACACAATTTATCCTGCATGTAATTATGCTACTGATTATTATATATTAGCTTCAAATCAATACGTTGGTGTCGCTATGAATAGAGCTTCCTGGTTTAAGAGGTACCATACAGTCATTGAATGCTAGGAGTTGGAAGGGACCTCCAGAGATCAAGTCTGGCCCCACCCTGCAAAGCAGGACCACTTAGGGTAGGTCACACAGGAGCACATCCAGGTGGGTTTTGAAGATCTCTAGAGAAGGACACTCCACAATCTCTGAGCAGCCTGTGCCAGTGCTCCGTCACCCTCACAGTAAAAAGGTTTTCTTCTTGTGTTGAGATGGAGTTTCCCATGATTGAGTTTATGTCCATAGCCCCTGGTACTATTTCAGGGTCACTGAAAAGAGACTGGCTCCATCCTCCTGACAGCCACCCTTCCAATAGACATTGATAAAGTTCTCTCTGTCTTCCTTTTTCCAAACAGCCCCAGGTCTCTCAGGCTTTCCTTGTAACAGATGCTCCAGTCCCTCATCTTTGCAGCCTTACATTCAACTCTCTCCAGTAGTTCTCTGTCCCTCTTGAACTGGGAAGCCCAGAACTGTACACAATATTCTAGATGTGGTCTAACCAGAGCTGACTAGAGGGGCAGGAGAACTTCCCTCGACCATCAGTGCACACTCTTCTTAATGGCACCCAAGTATATCTTGGCCACCAGGGTACACTGCTGTCGCATGGATAATATTATGATCCAGGACTCCAAGGCCCTTCTCTGGAGCTAGAATCCAGCAGGTCACCCTGTACAGGTGCATGGTGTTATTCCTTCCCAGGTGCAGGACTCTGTACGTATCCTTGTTGAACTTCAAGAGGTTCCCCTTTGCCCAGCTCTCCAGCCTGTCCATGGTCAACTGAATGGCAGTTCAATATGTCAGCCACTCCTCCCAGTTTTGTTTCACCAACAGATTTCTTACATCTCTTCATCTAGGTCATTGATGAATAGAACTGGACCCAGCAGTGACCCTCAGGGAACACCACCAGCAGAGTAATTATCTTCGCCCACATCGATATGAGAAAATGAAAGAGAGATAAAAGGGCTTAATGTACCTGGTAACTAAATCTTGCATTCCTCTCTGTTTCTTCCTCACTAATTCATTCATGCAGGCTCAATGGCCATTCCTTTTCCTATATTTCTTAGGGGTGAATTACGGTAGTGATATATTACCTGACACAAACAAGTTCAAAACATGAACTAGTAATTGGAGTTCATGAATTCTTGGCAGGTTTTCTCCACGTCTCCATATCCATGTCAATATCTGAGTCACAGGAGTTAGCTGGAGTTAAAATGAGCAAATGGGAAAAAGATCTTGTGCCCAAAAATGTTGTTTAATATCCTGAGTAGATTTTAAATGTTTAAGGACTTGTCAAGGAGGCAGATGGGAGAACAAAAGAGCCAATTCATATTTTACCCAACTCTTTTAAGATTTTGGATCTTTCTTTTTCTGCTTAAATTATTATCAGCCATATTCATCACATCTGATAATTCTAAAGACTGCCTAGTAATGGTTAGAAAAGAGAACAAACATGCAAATGTGAAAAAAAAAAATCAGAAAAATTCAGCTATGCTTAGAAAGTTGTCTCCTACTCCAGAGGCTTGAGCCTGTCTGTAGTAAAAGGTAATGCAAATGTTTAATACTCAAAAAAGTAATAAAAGCTTCCAAAAGTGGCACAGAATAGTGACTTAGCTTGTAGGTATTGAGAGTTGTGCAGGGACAGTTCCTGTAAATTCTGACAATGAGAAGATAATTCTCTAAGGTGATTAATGAAAAGGTGAGTCATTTATTACTGCACAATAATCTCAGGGAAGTTTATGTACATTTTTATTTAAAAGATTTATCTATTTGTTACCTGAAACTTTTATGCCTAATTGTTATCTCGAGCTGTTAAATCTCCCTGTATCTACTTTGTTAACTATTGTAACACTCTTCACAAAACCAGGTGAAACTTCACTGCAGTGATTTCACATCAGCCATAAAAGTCATTATAAAATAGAGATGCAGAAGGGTTAGCCAAAAACATTATTGTAGCTGCAAAGCAGAAACTTTATTTGAATAATTGAGGAGGATGAGATAATACTCTTGCACAATGGTGTAAGAGGTAAAGAAGAATTTTATGTTGAACCAGCTTAAACTTCTGCTAATATATTTTATTTAACTATAAGACTGGGAGATTCTTGTTTTTAGCTTGACTATTATAAAAAGAGTATAAAGTGGGGGCAATAAACTTTCCCTTTAATTTAGAAAACAGCTAATTCAGTAATTATTCTTGGGGTTTTTTTTAGAGTGAGTCCAATTGAGTAAATGGGGCACATGGAGCTGTTCATTCTTCTGCTCCATGGGGAATGAGCCTCCCCGTGCTAGAAGGATCTCTGTTTGCTTCCTAGGAACGTGGCTGCCAGGGAGTATCATGGTTGCAGCAGGAAATCCAGCTTTTATTTCAATGTCACAACTCTCTCAACCTGATTTGTCAGAAGGAGATTCAAAATTCTAGGGAGAGTCAAAGTAGGATATGTGTGTGTGTATTACTATTTAAGACCAGACTCAGGTTTTTTAGTACAGTTGATAGCAATAAAAGAAACATACCCATGTCTGTCTGAGAAGATGAATGTCGATCCCACATACATATGTGAGCTTCTGTTGAAGCTCTGTGGAAGCTCTTTTTCTGCAGTTAGAAGAAACTGTTTCTGTTTATCCTTAATAGAAATCCATTGCATGTAGCTGTGTAATGGAATGTCTTATTTTTTATTTGCATCCCTTAGTTTTTTATTGCAAATAGGGCTCTAAATCTTACTTTAGAAATGAGAATTGCACTATATGTCAGTGCATGTGCAAAGGAAGCCATTAATAATGTTCGTTATGAAAACCTGATCATAAGTGTTTTTAGTCCATTAGCCATTCAATTTTATTTATGTCCTCTTTCAGGAAGGATTTGAAGCCAGAATTCAAAAGATGACGTTTGGAAAAAGAGCCACGTATGAGGTCATAAAATGCTGTCATTCAGGATGCTAGAAAATTCTTTTCTTTCTTTAAGGTTTTCAGTAACCTCTAGAAAGAGGACTGCCTGCTGCTTTGCCAAGCTGCTCTTTTGCCATCATTAAATTACAGTGCTTTTAGGAAACAACTCTGGTAAACCACAAAAAAAAAGTAATCTGCTAATTTCACAAAATTAGAATATGTCATACTTCCCTCTGCTGTTTAAACATAGTGCAAGTAGTAGCACTTAAGGAGGCTTAGTGCCTTCCTCTTGAGGCTGGCATAAGTATTCTTGAGCATTTGTCCTGACAGCCAAAATATTTAGGTTTTTCATTTCTTAGAATCTTAGAATGGTTTAGGTTGGAAGGGACCTTAAAGATCATCCAGTTCCAGCCCCTGCTGTGCCATAGGCAGGGACACCTCCCACTACAACAGGTCACTCAAGGCCTCATCCAGCCTGGCCTTGAACACCTCTGTGGAGAGAGCAGCCACAGCCTCCCTGAGCAATCTATGCCAGTGTCTCACCACCCTCACTGTAAATAACTTCCTCCTTCTAGCATAGAAAACCTTCACAATAAAATACTGGAAAGCATGGAGTCAGCTACCCCTTGTCATGGATGTACTCCAACTGAACTACAATTTGTTTAGGTACTACTGAAAAGATCATTAAACCCTACCTTCAAAGTGCCCCTTGGTGCTATTTTGCAAAAGACACTCTCAGGAGTAGAATTTTGCACTAAAAATCTCTCATATCATGAGTGGATGAAAGCATAATAATATTCAAAAAGGAAAGTACTTTTTCTGTCTCAAACAAAATCTTGTTTTCTCTCCTTCCTGACTTTTTTTTTTTTTTTCCCTATATAAGTACTCTGGGATTTCCATGATGTACAAAACTGCTTGTAGTCACTATTTGATCTGAAAACAAAATCACCTCATGCCACTGTGCTTGAGAAAAAAAAAATGAGAGGAGTGGAGAGGGATGGCAAGGGAAGGGAAGGGAAGGGA
>VWZI01023910.1:502750-527608 GCA_013396835.1 Psilopogon haemacephalus | reverse complement strand
ATATAAGAAAAGAAAAAAGAAAAGAGAAAGAAAAAAATTTTTAAAAAAGAAGAAAAAGAAAAGAAAAAAATAAAAGAAAAGTTTCTTGCAGCTTGCTTGGAATGTAGTTACTGTCAGCTCCTGAGATTTCTTGTGTATATTTACTGTTTACATGTATCCCTGAAGCTATGACTTGATCCTGTTGCATTTAGAAGTTGTGAGTTTGGGATTTGAAATGTCAGCGGAGAGGCTGCTCTCAATGCATCAGCGCTGCCATAGGTAGCGCCGGCTGTGGCAGCCGCTTCCAGGAGCCGCTGCGGTGGTTCATATTTCACAAAAGCCTGAGGAAAAGGGAGGCTGTGTGAGAAATGGGGCAGCGCAGAAAAGAAACGGCCTCGGCCAATCTGTCTTCATCTTTGGTTACCATAGTAAGAGGCAAGCTGATTGTGTATAATACCAGTTATTTCCCGATGTACAGGGAGAGGGGTTTTGGTTTTTGTTGTTGTTTTTTTTCCCTATGATTTACATAAAAATGCAGTGGTTAATCTGATGTAATCATTTGGCATTCAGTGCTTTTTTTTCGATCGCCCGGCACTGAAAGGCTTGAAGTGGTTTTCTTTTTTTTTTTTTCCGTGTGAGGAATAGGTCTNTGGTTTTTTTTTTTTTTTTTTTCCGTGTGAGGAATAGGTCTCTAACACGCGAATTAATTTCTGGAGGAGACAATATGGATGCGATGTTTTCGAGGCTTCATTGAGATTCAAATTAATGTGAGGACAGGCTCCTCGAGTCACCTAGCCTTTCTCTGCGGAATCCTTTCTTAATTGAATGTTAAGATCAAAGTTTAAGTTTATAAGAAAGAAAAACAAGTGCAGATAAATAGTTATTATCTGACATCCTTATGAAAATTCATGACCTGCCGCTTATCGGAGACCTTTTAAGAATTCTAATTGTGAAGTATGCATACCTATTAAATGGCCAGAGCGCTCCACTCTCTTGATAAGAAGCGAGTTAAATAATTGTCCTGTTTAACTTGTGCTTGTTAACCTTTAAGGTCAACTAGTTTGAACATACGTTTAATGAAATCCTGGAGCCAGAATTTATGATACTGCTGCTGAATGTTAAATTGGACAATTTACATAAGCAGGACATTAACCTTCTGAGCACTAAATAGCATTTTAGCACTTAGCCGCTGGGGACAATAAGGGACATGTTCTATATATTTGTGATTAGCTTGCCTGGAAACTCTCATGATGACCAATTGGCCTACCAAGTTTAGCAGCATAATTAAATGAATGGACTCAGCCTAAGTAAATTATCAGTGCTGTGTACAGTATATCATTATAGTCCTAAGGAGAGAAAAAAAAAAAAAAAAAGGAGAAAGAAAGATATGAATAATTTAATCTTACATTACTAATTTATCAGTGCTAAGTGACTGTGAGGAGGCTCTTTGTAATTCGTTGTTTTAAATTTGATATTTGATTTACTGCTGGTGTGATTAAACTTGAACCTACTTCATTTCTTTATCAGAAATTTATGGTAAGAGCAGACATTTCTCTCAGGGTAATGGATGTTTTTTTTTTCACTTTCTACTGCTTTGACGGTAGCAGCAAATACAAAGTATTACGTGTTGCCAAACTTGTAATTAAGCAATTCATTATAACAAGGCATGTGTGTCATCTTTTGGCTGGCAGACCCTCTACCAGGTAAGTGCAGCAGACCTGGAGTTGTCAGTGCTCTGAGTTGAAGGAGCAGCATAACAGCAGCAATAGCATCTTAGGGTGCTATTGTTATTGCTTTTCTCCCTGAGATGGGTGATGGACCAAAATATCCATGCTCTGCACACCCAGCTGTTCTCTTGGAGCGAGTCAAAGGCATCTATTGCCAGCAAGCAATGTGCATTTTTCAGGGTGAGCACTGTACTTTTTAGGACAACCACAATTTATTCTAGGGTGGTACCTCTTGTCTGTCTTGCGTTAGGTGCTGCACAAACATGGGGAGGTTGTGGCTGCTCCCTCCCTGGAGGTGTTTAGGGCCAGGTTGGATGAGGCCTTGAGCGACCTGTTCTAGTGGGAGGTGTCCCTGCCTATGGCAGGGGGTTGGAACTGGACGATCTTTGAGGTCTCTTCCAACCTAAACCATTTTATGATTCTATGATTTACAAGATTCCTGCCTGCATTCCCTGGAAAAATGCTGAATTTATTCCTAAATATCCTGCCTTTGATAATTTTTTTGTGAATTTTCAGGTAACTTCTTGATTCAAGGTAGAATAAATCAGATGTGCTCTTAAGTGTGTGACTGATTAGGAAATGTTGATGCTTTTGTACAAAATTTAACCAAAGCCCTGCATTTTCAACAAGCTAAGCAAATTACTTTTAGTGGTCTTTTGGGATGATAGGGTTCATATCCTTTCCTGGCTAGCTGATGCATGCCAGCCTGTTCAATCTTCACTTATTGATTACATCCTAGTTAGGAACTATTAATAATTAAATATCTGAACAGGATAATATCTTAGAGCCATAAATATACTTATTAATATGCCTCATCCTATCATCCTGAGGATTATTTAAGGTGTCATCTGTCAGCTGTAAACATTTGATAGACTTGAGGACCAATTAAGAAGGGAATTATGTGTTTTCAGAAGCTAGTGTGTCGGAAAATAAAGCTCTGAGTATTCCACATACACAAACCTGAGCAACCCAAGTTGAGGACCTTGTCACGGCAGAGAAGTTCATAGGTTCACAGGATGTCAGGGGTTGGAAGGGACCCAAAGAGATCATTGAGTCCAACCCTCCTGCCACAGCAGGACCAGACAATCTATCTCAGGTCACACAGGAACACATCCAGACAGGCCTTGGAAGTCTCCAGAGATGGAGACTCCACAACCTGTCTGGGGAGCCTGTTCCAGTGCTCTGTGACCTTTACAGTAAAGAAGTACCCCCTTGTGTTGAGATGGAACCTCCTGTGCTGCAGCTTGCATCTGAGTTTGTGTACTGTTGGGCAAGTCACCAAGTTTGACCGCATCAGCTTCTGAGCCCAAGTCCTGCAATATATATATAAAAAGCGTTGACTATCCTTCAAATAATTCTGAGGATGCAAATGCACTGTTATCTGTGAGCTACTCTGATGCTGCAATAACAAAAGCTGTATAAGTAATTCCACTTTCCAGTAAGTAGTAAAACTCAATGGGGAAAAAAAAAAAAAAAAAAAAAAAAAAAAAAAACAAAGGGGAAAAAAAAAAAAAAAAAAAAAAAAAAGGAAAAAGGAAGAGGCAAAGTCACGCACCAGCCCTTTTTAGCCCCAGAGACTCAAACTGTTAAAAAAGATACATTATCAGCACTGCATGCATCTATTTTTCTACTCCATTTTTGTGGCATCAGTGCTTTCAATCAGCCATCACTGGGATTACAAGGTGCAGGGGTCTTCAGAAACAATTTTAAATGAGCTCTTCTGTGTATGACAGTCGCCCTTCCCCTCCCCTGTTCCTCCTTCTGGATATTTGTCATTTGAGACATTTCTCCATACATTTTCAAAACAGTCTTACAAATGCAGTCAAAGTTCTTGGCTAGCCATTACTTGCTGTAAAGGAGAGAGCAGCCCATACAGATCATCAACCTTGCAGCTGTACAGAGAGGAGAGTTGCAAGGGGGAAGTGAGAAGGGAGAGTTGACAGAGAAGTTTGAAGAAAGTGTCCGCTAGCACCAGATCTTCAGGGTTTTTATTCTTGTAGGACGTTTTTGATGGCAGGTGTGAAGGGACCAGAATGTAGGTTACTATAGACTCAAGTTGTCCTTAGTATTGTGTCTGTGCTATACTATGGCTCTGCTGTTGTATAGAGCCAGGGTCTCATTGTCTAAGTGACAGGGAGGTGAGAGGAGGGGGACACTGAGCACAAGAAAATAGCAGTCGTATTGCTTCTCAAATATTGCCCCTTTTAGCCCTTTTTCATTTTGTCAATTATATTTACCAGTCTGAAACACTGAGTAGACCGGTGAGGGCTGTTAACTGCTATTAAAACTAGGATTTTTAATTCTGTGATCAGAGACAATAGGGATATGCTGGTGAGGTTATGTCTTGCTTGAATTAAGAACAGATGAAAAAAGTGGTGAGTTCAGATAGTGCAGCCAGTACAGATGGAAAAAATTAAGGTGATGGTAGCCCACACATAGCAGCAGACTAGCACAAATCTAAAGAGGAACAGATGGATCTCTTAAAAGACTCAGTGGTTATTTATCACTTAACCTCATCAGCTTTTCTCATAGCAAGATTAATTTACGCCTCTTTTGTTTCTCCTCTTTTCACAGTGCTCAAATTCAACGTAACCAGACAGCTGTGTGGTTTTGGGCTCTGATTCCCATCCAGGTGAATTTAGCCTTACCATTTTTCTCTTTTGGTAAGCCTACAAAATCTGTTCCATCTCAGCCCTCAACCAAAGTCTTGTTTTAGGATGCTTATTTTGTTTCCACTATATTGGAAAATTTGGTTATGGGGTTTTTTTTGTTTTGTTTTGTTTTGTTTTGTTTTGTTTTGTTTTGTTCAGCTGTCTTTTTAAATCCCTTCCATCAGGGAAAATTTTAATTCTTCTGAAGCAGACAGTCCCTCTTAGGGAAGGAAACTCGCACATTGCACTGGGTGATACTTAGGAGGAATAGAATAAATACCATTCCCTGCCCCCACTGAATATGCAACTTGATTAAATAGAAAGACAGACTTTTCCTTTAGTGGATCACTTACCCTCAGTCTTGTTTTCCTTGGTCCTTAAGCTGTTTGCAAGTATTTAACTTTTGCAGTTTTAAAAATGCAGCAGATGGATCAGGAGAGTGCACCAGGCAAGAGAGACTTTTCATCACACCTTTAAAATTGCTTGCACTAATTTATACCTACAGGAAGCTGCACTTTTAAAAGTTACTGGCATCGCTTTGTCTTCACTTTCATATGCATTTTAGTTCCCCTGTTTAACGATGCTATCCCTTCCTTAAATATCCCTCAGCTTCTATTTAAGCATGCTAATGGCAGTGTGCATGGAAAAACCTAATATACATGAAGAGTAGTTTTGTGTTACTGGAAGTCTCTGAATCCTTCTCTCTTCCTCTTATATTTTCTGCTTAGTAAAATGTTACGTGTACTATTGCTTCTCACCAGCTGTATGGAAATGTATGTTTCAAGCAAGCTTTAAAAAGAGTCTAGTCTTAAAGAACTTCTGAAACAAAATAATCGATCTAGCAATCTCCCAGGCAGTTTGAAGAGATACAAAAATTCTTTGAGCTTGGCTGTAGCTGTAAGATTTTCCCACAAAACAACTGTTATCTTTTAAGAAAAAAGACAGACACTTCCCTGGCATGTTTTCTGTACAGGCATTTGTAAATATAATCCCTTCTGTTGCTTTGGTAAGTCAATCACACTAACAGGTACCAGTTATTCAGTGGCTGCCTTGGGCTAAATAGAGCAAGTGACAAAAACACTTTTAGGTTGTCATGTGCTAATGTAAAAAGCCCCCAGACCCCAATGCTTATTCATCTTCATCTAGTTGACTAATGCTTTTCCCATGTTGTTACATGTTGGTAAATTAAAGAAGCCTTACAGACAGTTCTGTCAACAGTTTACTGAAACGTACCTCATTAGTGAGGTTGAGCTGTCACATGAGTGTAATTTAATCCTATTGAATTATCACTCAAAAATGCTTGAATACCAGGTCTTTATACAGTGAGAAGGAAGGTTTTCTAGGGACACTGTCACACTGTGAATTGATTAGATGTGAAACATGCAAAGGAAAAAAAAAAAAACAGAGTTTTTGGGTTGTTGTTTTGTACTTGCTGCAAGACTTGTGACAGCTCTTTCAATGCATGTTGTATTTCAGAGGACTGCATAGAGGCAGGTGCAAGCCTTCTGAGCTTTTTCCATATCCATAATAAAGTTGAGAGGCCAAGTGCCATGCTTAAGATGGAACATTTTTTTTTTTTCCACCTGAATAGAAAGGTGAGAGGGAAAAAACTCCCGAAAAGTAAGAAACTAAAAATGCAAGGATGGATTTCAATTAATAGCATAGAAAATCACATGCATTTAGTGCCTGTTTAAGAGAACAGATGAATAGTTTGCTTCAGTGGCAAAGAAAGCCAACAGGATGCTAGTCTGCAACAACAAGGACATCAGCAGCAGAGATAAAGAAGTCATTATCTTTCTCTACCAATGGCTTGTCAGGCCACACCTGGACCACTGCATGGAATTTTGGTCCCCACTGTATAAAAAAAAAGATGTAGACAGGCTGAAAAGTATCCAGAGAAGGGCCAGAAGAATGATCAGAGGCCTGGAAGACCTGCCATATGAGGAAGGGCTGAGAGAACTGGGTTTGTTCAGCCTTAAGAAGAGAAGGCTTAGGGGAGACCTTATTACCATGTACCAGTACGTAAAAGGTGGCTACCAGAATGATGGAGATTCCCTTTTCACAAGGAGTCCCATGGAAAAGACAAGGCATAATGGGTACAAGTTACTCCTGGGGAGATTGTAATTGGACTTGAGAGGAAAGTTTTTCACCATGAGAACAGTTAGACATTGAAATAATCTCCCAAGGGAAGTAGTGGATTCCCCTACATTGGACAGTCAAGACTCAGCTTGACTGGGTACTGGACCATCTCATTTAAACTACACTATTACCTATAAAGATTGGGACCCCTTCCATCCTGGTGTTCTGTAATTCTGTGAATAGTGGGCATTTGGAATTCTTTGGAATCAGTTTGACCCAAGCATGCATGATTTAAGCCATGAGATCTAGGCTCTTTACAGTGAGTAGACAGAACCTTGGAACAGGCTGCTCAGAGAGGTTGTGGAGTCTCCTTCTCTGAAGAATTTCAAAACCCACCTGGATGTCTTCCTGTACAGCCTGCCCTGGGTGATCTTGCTTTGGTAGAGGGGTTAGACTTGATGATCTTTGGAGGTCCCTTCCAACCCCTAACATTCTGTGATCCTGTGATTGTTATCTGCTTGTGTAGATGTCTGTGTGGGTGCCTGGGGTCTTTAGGCACACTGTTCTCCTGCTGAAATCAGAGACATGGGCCCCATCTGCAGCCTGAGTATGATATGCTTGGGAAAACTCAAAAATGGCACTTGTCTGAAAAATCTCTTTATCAAAACAGAGCACTTCCTTGGCTTAGCATTTTAATGATGCTTTTGTTAGAATTAATTTGGGAGGGCTCAAGGAAATTCAAACCAGAATGAGAGACAAAGTCTGGGCTTTCTTGGGCCATGATGGATCATAGTGCAGAGGCCAGCTACACTTCCTATAGCCTACCTACATGCTGAAAACACTAGATGATCAAATTCATAGCAGAAACTGCAAGAAATTGTGGATAACTTTAGAAGAATGGTCTTTAAATCTTCCATAACAGGATAGTGTTTTCTCATTTCACCTCAGCAGTCACTCCCAGCCATAGGAGTAGTGCAATGGATGAAGTGTGGCATCTGCATGTGTATTTGTCCAGTACTGACAATGAGAGAGGGAAATCAGAGTGCTGTCCCAGCAGCACACCTTGCTGACAAATGCCCCACAAGACTTCTGCTGTGGTGGGGGAAAGCTCACCTACCTACACAGGGTTCTCTCCCCTCTGAAGGTCACCAGGGAGTCTCTGTGGAGCACATCCTCTATGCCTGGGGCCAGCCCTACCTAGTTTCCTCTCATGGTAGCTCTGCTGGCTTTACATATTTAATGAGATTTTATGGTTTTAGGCATTGTAAATTATATTCACTTTCTCAGACCTCTAAGACCTTCCTCCACCTACCCTCCCTTACCTGTCAAGTTTCACTGAGTATGCTTTAAATTCTGGAGAAGAGAATACTGACTTTGCATAACATAAATGAGAGAGCTGGAAAGCATTACATTTTCATACAAATTACATGAAAACCCCAAGATTCTGTCCTTGAGGGGAGGCAAGTGTGCAGAGAAACAACAGCTTTGGGTTTTGGGGGTTTTGTAGGCAGGGAATAATGTTTCATGTACTTCCTGTAAGGAAAGGCAAGCTCCTGTGCTTTGCATACAGCAGTTGCTAGGCAAAGCTGGACTTAGTCTTGTAAAACTAAGAGTCATTCCTGCAATCCTACGTGGGGAAAGTTGTACGTGGCTGTGGGAAGTCTGTACCAAAAAGGAAATTGCAGCAATTTCTCTTTTGGACTTTGAAACCTGTAATTTATTTCTCAGTGGAGCAAGCATTCCCTTTCACTGTGCATGTCAAACTTTTCTTCTGCAACACAGGCTGCTACAGGCAAAGCATTTTCCCTGATGAAAATGCAGTGTTGCATCTTGTGCATCTGGCTGAATAGATCAGCTGAGCTCAACAGACTGCTCCTGAGAATGTGTAACCTGTATGGAAAGGTTTCCTGCTCAGAGGTACTGTATTGGAGGTAGAGATATTAAGGCTGGTAGAGGGAGTTATCAGCAGAAAACTAATCACTTCCTTGCCAATCCTAAGACATTATTGCCAGAAAGGCTGTCAACTTTGGTCTTTCATCGCTCTCTATGAGGCAACTGATCAAAGTATGCCTAATGATTTGAAACAGCTCCCTAAAAGTGAAGATTTCTTTACTTTTCCAAATGCTAAACCAGTAATAAAAGTAGCACCTGCTTTCTGGCATAGGCCAAGGTATATGCTGAAAGGAACTATATTACTCCATTGTCTCGGGTCACCTTGATTACTTTGGGTTCAGGAACAATTTGTATGCATAATTCTGAATTCATACACAGCCTAGCAGGAAAAGTAACATGAAGTTAAGTATGGATCCTTTTGGACCATTAAGTATGGATCCTTTTGGACCGTGGATAAGAAATATGCAGCTACTTTTCCTTAGGAACTGAAGTAGTTTTCAGTAGGAATACTTCACCCAGTTTGAAGAGGAAAAATCTGCATACTTCCAACTCAGAAGGAAAAAGAGAGGGGATGTTGCCTGGACTTTCTTCATTCAGTGGTTCACCTGCAATATAGAGGCACAGGAAAATAATATACTGCAGTATCATCCCATGATATTAAGATCATAGCTTTTCCCTTGTGAAAAAGCAGAAACTGGATAGCTGGGCACAGAAGTGTAACATAAGAAAAGGGATAGTCATTATTCATAAAGAAAAATGAGGATATGGAAGCTGGTATGCCTAGGATTTTTTTTTGCAGAGGGTTAAGCATGCTCCCAGAGCAGACACATGCATCACTGGAAGAGGACATTTGCATTTTAAGACTGCTGCTTGTTTTCTTCATCTGCTTTCATGTAACAATATCTTGCAGAATTAGGTGATTTGAAAAGGAATGTTTGATTTCCAAGAAAGAGGGGAAAAAAAAAACCAACAGAGAAATGCCCCCAACAAAACAACAGAAAACAAAAGCCTCCATGGGAAGAGCATTGTTGTTGGAAAGCGTGCTTGAAGTAGATGCCAATGAAAAGGGAATCCAGAAAGACTGATTTTGTTGTTGTTCTGACACACTTGTGGCTCTAGTACTTGGGGAAATCCTTGACCTGTTGTCTTTTCCATCATCTTTCTTAAAGACAAACTTTGAGAGATTGCTTTTGCTCCACCCCTCACAAAAGTGCAATACAAATGCAGCAGTGTGAGAGTCATCACCCTGGTAATAAACCATCACTTCAAGCAACCTGTCTTCATATATGAGAAGAAATAGCTTTCAAAAATCTCAGTTCTTATCAGATGCTTCTGTCTCTGTGTAATGTAACAGCATTTTAGTAAAATGGAGGCATAGTGAAATTGTAGTATTTTGCATGCTCTCCAGTTGTCTTTAAGAACTGCCCAAGAACAGATAGCTTAATTTTTTTCCCTCTTGACCTATCTACTAAAATTTCTCCTAGAAATATTTCTGTGATGATCTTATCTGACAAGGGTTACAAAATGTAAAAACGTGTTACCTCCTTTGAGCTGTCAGGTCAGCATTTCAATACAACTGTGCTGGCTTCATTACCTAACTCATTCTGATCCAGTCTAGCATGGTTATTTCCTTGTTATGTTGTTCAGATGCACCCAGCTCTGACCAAGAGGAGCTAACAGTCCAACACAGCAACCTGGGTTAGCCACAGTCCAGGCAAAGCAGTGTTTACAAAGTGCAAGGACAAGCCAAGTACAATGTACCACCAAGGCACAAAGGCAGATACACTGTGTGTGAGATGTTGGCCAGCCTGGTGGTATACTTATGGCCCTAGCACAACCATCTGCCATGACTTTAGATTAGGGGTATTTTTTTTTCTTTTCTGTGTCAAACATGAAGTTTAAAATCATCTGGATGTCAGTGGTGAGGAGGACACTTGTGCACACTTTACTGCTCTGTGCTTACCCTGGCACAGCAGACTTGGGAAGAGCAGAGAGGAGTAGACTTCTACTCCCTCTGGTGTGCTCAACTGAGACTGTAAGCAGAGTAGCTTCTAGATTGTCTTAATTTACATCTGGATAGGGACCAAGGCAGTCTGAAAATTAAAAGGGCATAACCACAGGGCTGATGGCCTCCTTCTTTTCCTTTACCAAATAGCTCTTGCCAAATGAAGTAGTCTGTCCTATGTGTCTGTAAAAAGGAGTGTTTAAAAAGGCTCTAGCTTTTACTTAGTCTTGACTGAGTTTTTAGTAAAGATTTTTCTTTCTAGCAGGATTTAAGTCAATGAGGAATCCTTCAAGGATTTGGGAGCAGAGCAGTACAGTTTAAAAGATTACTCTTCAGTTCTTCGTTAGGTTTGCTCTTGTTTTTTTTCTCCTTCATTTTTATGGTCATGAAAAGTGCGAAGTTAACAGACTTGGAGATGAACTTCCCTCTTTATCCAGCTGTCCTGACAATGTACTTCTTCCCTGAGGGACCACTTTTAAGGGGACTGGATGGTAGGTTGATTCCTACATTATGCGTCTCTGCCAGTAACTAACTGCCTGTGAGGAGATGACCTAATTCTGCCTGTGAAGGTGATGGGATTTTGGTGGGCCAACCTCCTGGCTGGGAAAAAAAAAAAAGAAAAAAGTTGAGCTTTTAATAATTACCTTGATCTGTAGATAAGGCACTTGTTTGGTTTAAGTGTAGAGAGAACTCTATATGCACACAGACATAAAAAAAAATATATATATATATTCTTAAATGCCATGTGCTTACTTTGCCTTACGGTACTATGCACTCTGTGGGCACGGCTCCTGGAGTTATTATCTTTACAGCTATTTTGTAGTCATGACACTGTTATTACCATGCAGGAATGGGAAAAATATTATCTTTTTTTTTTTTTTCTTTTCTTTTTTTGGTGTCGGTTTTCATTAAATTGCTAACATTTTTACACCAAATACAGAGTGGAGACTGTCAGCCACTTCACGCTTTTTTTAACATTGCTAGGCGAACATCAGAGGCTCTTGCACAGATACTGAACTGTGAAAAATGATGTTTTTAAAAGGATAAACAATTTTTTTTATATATACATAAAATACAGTACATTAATTCTCCTGCAGCTTAGTGTAACTCTACCTGAATTTGATCATTTCTTTAAATCCTGAAATCTGTTGGTGTTCTGTTACTTTTCAATGACATTTAACAGTTAGACTTAAAAATACAGAAGAATGCATTATAAGTTTTACCCAAAATGATTATGGCAGTCATTTGAATAAAATACAGATTTTGCAAGCTGTAAAGCATATCATTATACTACATACTGGTCTAACTAAGGTTTGGTTCACAAACTACAGTGCTCTAACCAAGTCATTAAATCTATCTAAAAGGGCCTCATTTGAGAAGCAATAAAATTTTTAATCATTTTATTATTAAAAGAGTGTTTAATATGTAGCTAATTAAATGCCAAAGGCAGGTTATCTGAGTTTAACCTTCAAAAAGAAAATGATGTATCAAAGTCTGCCTCTGGCATCATGGGATAGAAATGTCATCCTCATAATCATTGCGTGACAACTAGCTGGTGGCCTTTTCTAGAGCTATAGTTAAATTACCTGATTAAATTAATAGCCATTTAGATGTTTTAGGAACTGCACAGACCTATACTAAATGAAAATTAGGTCCATTACATTTTCTGAGTGGGCTAGATAGACCCTAAAATAAAACACGTATGCCATTGTCCACATTACTTAGATTAAGCAATTAAAAGCCCTTTCTTAAAAGCTACTAATTTTCCATAATGTGCCAAGAACTAGGTTTACACTAATGATCAGAGAGAGAGTTTTGCTCTGCTTTCCCCCACCTTTCTTGTTTGTTTTACTATTAAAAAGTCCCAGGTACTTGTGTATGTGTGGGTGCATTAAACGTACCTCAAATGTTCAAGTGTGTTCACGTGTTGTGCTGCTTTGACTTCCCTTAAAGTCTGACCTCCTGGTAGAGCAGTAAGGAAGGATGTTTAATGTCCAAAATACCACTAATATCAAGATGGTCTTTATTCAAGCTGAAGTTCTTCAGCGTTGGACTTAGTCTCTATGACAAGAGGAGGCCTTGTCTGGCACAGGTGGGAGAAATGACAGGTGAAGAACACAATGCATATACTTGCTGTGCCAGATAAAGTGCTTCTAGCTATAGGAGAATGACTTAGAAGATGCCAGAAAGGTTGCCCAGGGAGGTCATAGGTGTCCCCCTCCCTGGAGGTGCTGAAGACCAGTCTGGATGTGGCCTTGAACAGCCTGGTGTAGTGGAAGGTGTCCCTGCCCATGGCAAGGGGGTTGGAACTAGATGATCTCTTTTTACAGTTCCTTCCAAGCCAAACCATTCTACGAATCTGAATCTATGAATCTCAATGCTCAATGCAGTTAGAACTGTGCTACAGTTTTGATTTGGGTATACATTATATGGCTGCTTATGCTTTAATCTAGACACCAATATTTTGTGCAGACCTCATCTAGCAAAACACTCCATGGGTGCAGAGATTTAAATACATTGAATCCCCTTGAGTTCAGCAGGACCATACATGCACATCTGAATTTGTATGCACACATTCTTAAAGACTTCTCTGAGTGACAGCATAGATTTTTGTATCCAAAATAAAGGAATACATTTAAAAGCAGACTCTTGCTGAGCAGAGCTGTCTGTTTCATAGATCAAGTCAGTACATTCTGTAAGTCAAAATCATTAAATTACCTGGTCTTTCTTAACACATTAGATAAAAGTGTTTTGTGCAGTAGGCTTTCAAATGATGCAGTTAGCTGCATTAGCAAATCTAACTCTGAAGCATGATTATTTTCTTTAAAAATCAAACAAGCCAAGCAGGCAAAACCAAAATTGTTTCTTATTTTATATTTAACTCCAGCACTATTTTCAGAGTTAGTAAAGTGAAACATGAGCCAATCTCATGGAAGAGAAGCTCTCGTAGAACCTACAGCTCAATAAAACATGATTTAGCATTTCATTTTGTTGTAATAATATTTATAACCGTTGTTGTGGTTTTAAATGGTACTTGCTTTTTTTTGTTTGTTTGTTTTGCTTTGGTTTTGTGTGGAGTTTGCATTTTGAAGTTCTACTGCATAAGCAACTGTTTTTACAAGCAAGGTGTCAATAATATTAAAAAGGACCCCCTCCACATTTTCATTTTGTGATAAATCGAATGCATCAAGTTGTAAGATGCTCACCATGTAATATTAATCATAGAATCATAGAATCATGGAATGGTTTAGGTTAGAAGGGACCTCAAAGCTCATCCAGCTTCAACCTCCTGCCATAGACAGGGACATCTCCCACTAAAACAGGTTCCTCAAGGCCTCATCCAACCTGGCCTTGAAGACCTCCAGGAAGGGAGCAGCCACAACCTCATTTTCAATGAATGAAAAACATTTCTTAGAAAGATACCAGACAAAGCATAAGAAATACAAAGTAGTGATGAAGCAGTGCTTTTTCTGTTAAGAGACTTATGGGAGAAAAGCAGTCTAAGAAAAAAAAATGGAATATAAAAAAAAAATCTGAATATCAAATGAAGGTCCCAGCTGAAGGAAATGGTGCTTGAAAAAGTTTTAGCAGTGCCAGTGCTTCAGAAGTACATATTTTAAGTGATTTTTCTCTAACAGTAACTGGCTGACATTTTCCAAATGCTGTATTCCTTAAAAAGACTTTAAATCTCCCCTTAAAGTCCCCATCTCACAGGGGCAGGGCTCTACCACACCAAATTTATAGTGGTGGCACCAAGATGAAATTTAGATCTCTTTGCTGAAGCATCCCTTTGAGTACAGCTGAATCTGTGTTCAGGAGGCTCATCTGCAAGTGAGGAGCAGAGAGCATTTCCAGGTCAGCCTTTAGCAAAAGCTTTCCCATACAAGAACCCTGCATATCTTTCCCTTTATTACTCCAGGTCACAGTGTGTTTGGTTTGTATCTGGTAGGGTTTTGGTAGTGGAGGAAGGGGCTGCTGGCATGGCTCCTGTAAGATGCTTTGAGATGCTTCTGCAGCCCCAAGGTGGACTTGCCTCTGGTCGAAGCTAAGCCACTCTGTGCCTCTTCAATTACATCTAAGAAGGGAAAACCTGTTGGATGAGTTCCTTTTATTTTGGGAGGGAGAACTCCTTTGTTTTGGAGAGGAGTGAGACATGGGAGACCTTATTGCTGTCTACAGCTACCTGCATGTTGGTCTCTTCTCCCCAGTAACAAGTCAAAGAACAGGAGGAAATGGCTTCAGGTTGCACCAGGTGCAGTTTAGATCAAATATTAGAAGAAACTTCTTTACTGAAAAGGTAGCCAAACAGTAAATCAGGTTCCCCAGGGGGAAACCCCATCACTAGAGGTGTTTAAAAGACTTAGAGGTGTGGTGCTAAGTGACCTGGTTTAGCACTAGGTTTGGTAGAGCTAAAGAGTGGTTGGATCTTAAAGGTGATCTTAAAGGTCTTTTCCAGCCCAAACAATTCTATTCTATTCTATTCTATTCTATTCTATTCTATTCTATTCTATTCTATTCTATTCTATTCTATTCTATNTTGGCAGAAGATGGAGAGGAGATTTTTTTCTCTTATATTTTTTGTTTTTTCTTTTTTTCTTTTCTTTTTCCTTTTTTTTTTTTTAATCCTTTTTTTTTCCTTTCTCTTTCTCTTTTTTTCCTTTTTTTTTTTTTTAATGCAGTATTTGCTGGCTGCCTTCACTGCTCCTTTAACTACTCTCTGGGAGATACAAACACACATTAACTGTCAGAATTTTTGAATAGTACATTTATCATTTTTATTATTTATGTTTCTGGCTTGCAGTGTTGATGCAAATGTATTAAATACTGTTAAGACCTGTATGCTTTAGCATCTGTGGAATATCATCACACCTCCAAGGCTAAGCCTGCAGCTGAAGTGTTTAAGAATTTATATGGCCATTCTTTTTCTCTCACTGTGGCATTAGAGGGAAGGGGGGGAAAAAACAATAATGAAATGCATAACCTATATCCACAGAAAATATAACTGGCCTATTTATGATTATGATTCACAGTTTGGTCACTAGAAATATACTGTTCTGCAGGTTTATGCCTTTAGCACTTACTTGTTAGTGGCAACTCCTGCACACGTTTTCCTGCAAGCCTTTTGGATTTCAAGAGAAAATGTGTCCTTCAAACAAGTTATTTCTTTGAGGGATCTTTCTGTAAGTGGGTTCCGCTGTGTATTGGCTACTCATAATATTTTCTGTTATCATCTTGTCAGGGTTCAATTCATTACTCCATTCATTATTCAATTTGTTGGGCCATGAGCATCTGAATAATTGAAAACTGCAGAAGTATTATAAATTATAGTGTCTCCATGAAATCCCAGTTTTAGGGTTTATGGCTTGACTTTAAGAAATCAGTCTTTGTTGAAATTTGGCATATGAGGTCTCGTCTTTAAAGCGCAATCTTATCAGCGTGGTGGTTTTTAATATCTGTATTGTTGCACACTTAAGAACTCAGGTTACCTGAGTGTATCAAATTATGGGCTTCTGCAGCAGTTTATCTGTTTTTTGGTTTTGTTTGGTTTTTTTATTGCTATTGCCATCTCAACTGCTATTGCCATCTCAGTGATGTGGACTAGGGACAGATAAAGAAATTAATTTATTTTGATGTTAATAGGCAATCTAGTTAAAAGTACTTTTTTTTTTTTCCTCTTCTCTTTTCCTAAAGTAGTTAATATAGCTTCCTTATATTAAAGAGAAAATTTTTTTTGGTGATCTTTTGCAGGTCAAAGATGCTCATATACAGAAACGTAAGCTGGCATTTAGCCACTATTTTAACTAAGTACAGTATGTCTGAAGTATGTTTGTTAAATTTTATTTTTAGCTCCTGTGTTTTGATTTGGAGCACTATTATATTTCCACTGTCTGGATAAGTTGCATCATACCTACTTTAGGAGAAGTGTTTGATTTCTAAAAACATGAATACCTGACAGCCTACATTTATCTCAAGAGACCCATACCAGAGTAGTCTGTATTTTTTTGTTTCTAATTTTTAAACATTGCCTGTCTTTAGGTAAAAGGCCAAATTTGAGAAGAAATGCCAGAAGCAGTGAATCTGTTCTCTGTGTGGATCTGACATTAAGGTTACAAAATAATTTTTAATTTATTCCAGTGCTGATTGCTGGTAGCCTTATAGGCTTCTCTCATGAATAACTGTTAGGATCATTTTTGGTATTATAACATAGGAAAGTTTATAGTCATGCTTTTGATAAGCTACAAAATAGCGAGAACGGTGAAGAGGTCTGCTGCATCAAGCATGCAGATTATTATGTGAACAACCTTCTTTGGGTTGGCCAGAAGCTTTTGCAGAATTCAAAAGAAGGATGTTTTCCTGAGAAGGTGGTCTAGGGCTCTTGGAACTTGATTCAGCAACCCAAATTCAGGCTTGTGGCACCCTTCGAGGTGTCTTGGCTGTCCTGCAGTCCTTCAGCTGTTAGTCTAACAGGGACAAGGCTTCTTAGGTTCTGAGGAATATCTCAGTGCAGGTGCCCTCAGATACTCTACCCCAGCCCCTGGTCTTTGTCCAGCCCCTGGTCAAAGAGTTCAGTCTATTTGGACTTTTCAGCTGAGTACCCTTTGCAGCAGCTCTTGTACCCTGCCTTCTTTTGAACACTTTGGTCTTCCATTGTATTCTGTCTCCTGAGAAAGGAGTAAGACAGATTAGGTGTAGGAAGCATGGTAATTAAAGCTGCAGGATAAGAAACCACTTCAGGAAATCTTCTGTCCCCTCTTTTTTTTTTTCTTTTTTTTTTTTTTTTTAATATCAAAGGAGGTAGCATCTGGTTTAATGACATTTGCTAATAAAATAAGGACTTTAATCTGGAAACTATTTTTCTTGCTTGCTTTCCGTGTTTCTTAAAGCCTATCAGGGCTCTCTGAAGTACACCAGCCAGTTCTATGATCAAACTACCATGTATCCCATTCCACATTGACGAAGTCTAGCTTGGATCTGCTAATAAATGAGTGGTTTTGACACATAAATGGCTTTTTATTTATGTTTTAGAGTGAACAAAATTGGGTTTGCAGTGAAAGCAGATTCTCATCTCCAGCAGTGGGGGAGCTGCCTTTGTGCTGCAATACTACTCGGAGCATGGGATCATATTTAATAAAGAGATATTTAGTTTGCTATTGGAAAAGGATTGCTGCAGGAAGATATAAAAGCTACTTGGATATTTTTATAGAACTTTTGCATAAATCTTGTATCCACAGCCTGATCTACTGACATAAATATTAGCAGCTTGTTTCTATTTCACCTGCTGTACAACCACTGCTGTCCTACAGCAATAACCAGCAAGGGAATAGAGCTATTTGCTGCTGTCATAAATAAGATGGGGTGTCACAGCTGTTTTCATTTGACTGAGCAGTAATGGAGTTAATTATACTTCCAGTCTCTCTGTTTTTGATCTGTGTTTCCAAAGTCATCTAAGCTTCTGGAATTCTTGCCATTTTTTTTAACCCTTTTTTTCCACCTCACCTGAATTAGGCATTGTCTGTAGGTTTTATTGTTACAGTTCTTTCTGGTATTCATCCACGCTTTTCTCATTAATCAAACTTTACCATTACCTGAAAACCCCTACTGCAAATCAATGCATTTATATGTACTTAACAACATTTAAAAAAAAAAATAGCATGATTTTTCTTGAAGACCAGGCATGTAGATATACTTTTATTGGAAAATAAATCAGTTTTAATCTCTGACAACTCTTAATTTAAGAAAAAGAACAGAGTTGTGCTTTGATCCAATCAGTCATATTGCTAAAAGAATGCATGCATCTAGGGAAGCCATAAAGGGACAGCCAGAGTTGCACAAATTGGGAAAAGATAATTCCTATTTTGAAACATTAGTCCATAAAACTGATACGCAGCAACATATTAGGCAAGAAAAACCTCCTTCGTGTTGTCTATTAGCTTTTCCAGTTGCATTTTTGTTTCTTTATTATTTTTCAGATGTATTAGTAGATGATTAGAATGAAGTCTTTGTTTATGGGCACTAATGACAATAACTTGAATGTGGCCAGGTTTTTGCTCAGAGAAATGAGCATCTGTAGTCACACAAAGCAATATAGATGTCAGTATGTCTGTGAGCGAGGCTCTGATTCTGAGCCAGCTCTGTAGAGTTACTTGTTTTATGGAAGTCAGGCACTAGATGTGTGTGAAAATCACACTGGACACCCATTTGCATATTTCCATGCTTGAAAATATGTTTTGAGAGGTGCCTTCAGTGATTTGCAAGCAAGTAAGTGACAAAATGAAACACTAGAGCAGCAAGTACTACAACTATAATTCTCTAATATAAATATTCTGTAATTGTTAACTCTCCAAAATGCCTTTGAGATGTTAATCAAAGAGGTAGCTTTAAGAGTCAGGCATAAATAGAACTGTAATACATGCTTAAAAATTCAAAGTTACTTGAAAGTTAGCATAAGGAAAACCATTGTAAATGATGTGACAGCATAAAAAGTCTGTGATAAGTTACATTTCTTTTAGTGTATTTTTGCCATGCTATTATTGCAGCATTACAAGACTAAGATTTTGTGTGTTATTTTATCCCATTGTTTTCTTTTTGGAAAAATAAATATGTAACAGAGCAAGCAGACAGGATGAGGAGAGACAGATGAGATAACCTTTCTAGAAGGCCTGCCAAAATGTGCCATCATTTAGTTGTGACAGACAGATCACAATGTACAGGCTGGTACTTCTCATGTGACTTTAGGAGACTGCTCTCTGGCTCAAGCCAGCCCAGTACCCCTTCCAAGAGTCTGCACAGGAATGGATTTGTTGAGACATGTATTTGATCAGAGCTCTTATCAACAGGGAGTGTTGCTGTCACCATCAAATATCTTCATAGAAGACAAAATCAGATTTTGGAAGGGCAATTAATTGTCCTCTAATGACTTAACACTAGTCCAAGCCAGAGAATGAGATGTCAAAGCTTCTATTTCCTGCTGCCTAAAACAGCCATTACCACACCACACTGCCATCCCACACAATCAGGGAAATTTTACCTACTGATATCAGTTCTAGGATGGTGGGAGGATGCTTATCCTTTGCTGAGAGGTCAAGAGAAAGTTGGGGGTTGGGATTTGGTTTTGGTTTGGTTTATTTTAAGCCAGGCTAAGTTTAAAATCTAGACTGCATTCTGAGGTGTGTAAAAACTCTATTCTCAGCAACGGATTTAGCCAAGCTACAGCCTTTGCTACAGAAGGTCATATCTTTCTCTCTGAAGTCTTTCAGACTCTGAATCCAGTTTACATATTGAGCTCTCAGAACTATTTCCAACTACCTAGGGCATCTGAGCATGAAGAACACATTTCTTGATGTCTCTAGTTACAAATTGGCACACAGATGGGTTGCGGTATCATGATGGGGAGGGGGCTCACATCTTAAATCCGCTCTGTTTATTACCCAAGAAGTTTTGATCAAGTTTATGGTGTTAAAGACTCCAACATATCAACTCCATTGAAGAACAGGACAAGCTATTGTAAATATGAACCATCAAAGCATTAGCCATTTCAATGAAATGAAGCAAATCAATTGTTTTCTATAAAGGTGCCTTTCAGGTCTCCTTTTTCAGGTTCTGAGATCCCTTATCAAGTTCAGCGTTATTAAATGTTGGACTATGGACTGCAAGAGTAATTTTTCATGACTTCTAAAGGGTCACTTTGCTGCTAACATGCTTGTCTTTGCATTTATTTTACTTGACCTAAACAGAATTATTCACACACTCACAAACATACATAAAGCAGAATCAATTGTGTTCCACATAACACAGTGTTTGAGCCCTACCCCAGAAAACTATTTGAAGACTTAAAGAAAATCGAAGATGTGTAAGATGGGATTCATGTTTCCAATGAAATGCAACCATTGTAATGATCTGGTTATGATTGCTACTTAAACAATCTTTTTTTTACTTAATCTACTTTTTCCTGCTCGGGGAAAAAAAAAAACAAACCAAAACTGTCTGTACTAGGGAAATAGAAGACATTTTCTTTGCAATGCACCATATGTAGACAGCTGCATCTTCAGATCAGTGAGATAGTTTCCTTTTTTTAAGGGTGTCCATCAGCTTCTGGAGAGATGCTGCAGAGACACTGTGGCTATGTTGGGGCAATATTGGGGCAGTACCCATTGTGTGTACAAGTCTGAAAAGGATGGAGAACACTTCATTCCTTCTGCCCTTTCTCTGCTGAGGGTAATGGATTTTTTAAAATGGAAGTTTGTGTTGTATGTGTAGTCTTTTTTTGTCCCAGTAGCTTTAGGTAATTCCTAACACAAGAAATTTCCAGTGAAATGTAGGCATTCCTTGACCTCAAGCATGAGATGTCCATCTCAAAGCACATTCATAGACTGGGACCAGAGTTGCCAGCCTGGCTTGCCTTTCCACTATCCTTGTAATCAAAGGCATCTGGCACTACTTTAACATCTGCTTCCTTTAACATGCTGAAGCACTGAACTGCCATGTTTCAAAGAAACACGAGGCTTGAGTGAATTATCTTCTTTCAGTAAAAAAAGTAGAATTTCCTCTCCAAAATTACACAGGCTTGTGCTGCATTATGCCCAGTATACTTTCCAACACCAGCGACAGGTTTAAGATCTGGTATTTGTGATGCTTAGAGGTAAACACGTCTGATTCATAGCTTTCTAAAGACCTGTATTCCCAGCTTTCTAATGGGACAAAGCCCAGAAGTGTCCAGGGTCATTGCAGCTTAAAGCTGTGATGTGCATTTCAACATGAGAGTTATTCCAGGCCATTTTAAAACACGATTGTAAGTAAGGATTATATCTTTACCAATTTAAACTTAAACCTGGTAACAATTTAGTAAGGTTTTTTTTTTAAGTATATCTATATCATGCCTACTTTCCAGGGCATGCTGTAAAACGGAGCTTACTGTAAATTGCTTGATTGCTTTACTTTCTTCCCAAACTGGGCTCAGTGGAGTAGCAATGCTATAAAATTGGTGAGAAAGGAGACCTTCGTTGTGCCTCAGTGACTGAATAATTCCAATATTTTTCCTTACATGCGAGCCTAATCCTGCTCTCCAGACTGATTATCCTACCCACCTGAAGGAATCAGTCAGGAAGGAGGGTAAGCAGGATGTGTTTTCTCTGAATTTGGGGATGTTTTTTTGGAGCAAAACCACCTCTGAAAGAGGCAATTCTCTTCCACAGAGTTTTAAACTTTATGATTTGAATAGTGGACATTTCTCTAAAAGAGTTGATGGCAAGGCTGTTCTGATATAAAAGTAAATCTATTTTTCCTACAAATTAAAGCTTCAAGAGTTATGAATGTATTCTTGCTGAATACTGATATCCTTTTATTCCTCCCCCACATTTTTTCCCTCTCTTTACAACTCCCTAAATTATAAGGGAATTAAAAGTCCATTAGATAGTATGCATTAACATATGCTATTATGGTTTTGCTAGTGAGCGTGGGCAGAAGCTGAGTGTGATATGATTTTCCATTACTGCACTTTGAAGGCAAAACATAAAATTGTTTAATATCTTTTTTTTTTTTTTTCCTCCTTCTTCTTCTTAATCTAAAAAACCCCAACGTACTAAACTACTAAGCTGTGGCATGGGACCTAAAATAGGTAAAGAAAATAGTTATTTCAAAAATATTCCCCACGTTAATTGCTGCATTGAAAGAGCCTGGTTCATCCCATGCAATGTCATGACTACAATATCAGGTGTTTCCAGATCATGTTGAGGAAGCCTTTTACAGTTGTCCATAGAATACCCTCTCCCAAAGAATTCTGACTCCTTTCTTTTTATTTTTTCTTTCTTTTTTCTTTTTTTTTTTTTTTTTTTTAAGTAGACATAGTTACCATATGGTTTAAACTGAAAATAATAAGTTTTCAATTGTGTTACTGGCTCTTCCTCTTTGCCCTGAGTCTGCCATATAGGCCTCTAGAATCATAGAATTAGTCAGGGTTGGAAGGGACCACAAGGATCATCCAGTTCCAACCCCCCCTGCCATGGGCAGGGACACCCTACCCTAGAGCAGGCTGCCCACAGCCTCTGCCAGCCTGGCTGCAAACACCTCCAGGGATGTGGCCCCAAACACCTCCCTGGGCAACCCATTCCAGGCTCTCACCACTCTCATGCTGAAGAACTTCCTCCTCACGTCCAATGCTATGTTTCTACCAGCTTGAAAGATTTTCTCATCATACTACCACAGATTTAGTGGGAAATGCCAGATATAAATCTTAACAGTCAAAGGAATTTACTTACAGTTGCCTTTTCTACTATTATTTATATCTGTGACCAGGGAAGTCATGGGACAATTTTAAATGAAACGTTAAGTTTAAGAAAATTCTGGCTAAATGTCATCAAGATCCATCATACCAAGGTGTCTCAGAGGGTAAAGGGCACACTGTGAGCTAGATGAAGGGCAAAAGAGCCCGAGCAACTACACTCCAGCAGTGTGGTACAGATGCTTGGAGACAGCCACAGGAGCTGTCTAAGAAGAAGTGGGAGTTTGTTGCTCAGAAGTAAGGGGTAGTAGCTCTCCTGGGTGACAACTCCTTCCTTGTCTTTCCACTTATCTAGATTCCAGGATGCTGCTGCTTATGCCTGATCCAGAACTGCACACAGTACTCCAGCTGGGGTCTGAGGAGAGCAAAGGGGCAGAATCCCCTCTCTTGCCCTGCTGGCAACACTTCTCTTAATGCAGCCCAGCACACAGTTGCTGTCTGGGCCATGTGTGCATGCTGTTGGCTCATGTTGAGCTTCTCATCTACCCAGACCCCCAGGTCCTTTTCCTCAGGGCTGCTCTCCAGCCACTCGCCACCCAGCCTGGAGTTGGGCTTCCCAGCAGCTGTGTGCATCCCCTCCCACTATTTCCAAATGCACCCTCCTGAGCAGAGGGTAAATATTTTTTCTCCCCAAAATCCAGCTCTAATTTACAGCTCCTGCTTCTCTATTAACCATAAATAGAAAACAATGTATTTGAAATCAATGTATAAATGTGAATCAAAATTTAATGCCTGAAGGACAGGGAATATTTATAGAATCATAGAATGGTTTAGGTTGGTATTTGTAGTCATATTGTTTTTTTATTATTATTATTTTGGGATAAAAATATCCTTTTCATGAATAAAACAGTACTGACCCAAATTCCATTGTTTCCCCCTGCAACTCATACATTAAACAGCCCTAAGTGGATAATGGAAAAGAACAATAATAGGGATAACAATAGGTTACAGAAACAATTAGGTAAGGAATAACACATGACAGGTAATCCAGTCATAAATTTATAGGCACTCTGCTCTCTTCTCAGGAGCCCTGTGAGACACAGGGCCAAAGGCCAAATACATTCCCAAGGAATGTGTACTGAATCACACGCCTGCAGACTGCATGTTATTATTGGAATTGTAAAATGTTAGCCGCTGATTTTTTATATATCGCACTGTGTGGTTAGTTTTCAAATGTGGCTAGGCAATTTATCCTGTGTAGGGGATGTCTTATTTCCCATACGATTTTCCTCTGATTATTTTAAAACGTGCTGTTAGGTTTAATTATTTTTAAATGTACTTTTAAGCCGCAAGGGGACTGCCAACGAGGTTTGAAAAAAAAAAGCTCTCTTGGCACCTTGGCTTTGTTCTGGCATTTTGGCTTCACACTCATCCAACCAACAGCGAATGTTTGTTTTCAGACTTATTTTCCCTAACCCAGCAGCCTTGATTTTGTTTGCTTGCTCAGGAGTTCAGCCAGTACAGTGCCAGTTAAGGAAATGGAGTGGAAAACATTTTAAAAGGGGGCTTGGGGGAGCACTGTGCGCTGGCACACGGAGTTGTACTGTGCTGTGCTTCACAGACACACAGCTCACCTCTTAGCCTATTTCACCTGCACCATTTATACACTGATTTCAAATACATTGTTCAGATATTTAAAGGAACTGATAAGGATGTAAAAGGTGATTTGGAGAGGGGAAGAAATAAAAAAAAAAAAAAAAAAAAAAAAAAAAANAAAAAAAAAAAAAAAAAAAAAAAAAAAAATTAAAAAAATAGTCACTTGAACCTGCTGGTACTGAGTGGATAAGGTGTAGGTGCATGCATTTATGGATACCTCCCAACCTTTGACAACTTATGTACTGTGAAAAAGACTTTTTTTGAGGTGAACACTGATAGTCATCTTCTTTCTCACTTGTTTCTCTTCTTTACTCACCTGTACATCAGTGCACCACACTGTTAAAATATCCTGTTAATAAAACATCAACTTCAGTTTGGTATTTTCAAATTCTTCCTCTATTTTATCTCCTTTAAATTTCTCTCTTTTCCAACAATCTACTTTATCCATGGGACCACGTGGCACGGAAAACTTAGAAAGTAGAATTACAGTATGGTTTTGAAGTGGTTTTCCTATGTTGATATGTTACTAATTTTCCAACTAAAAACAATTCCACAGGATAATGTAGCGATCTACTCCCTTTTAAACAAGGTCCCACTTGATTTTAAGTACTGAAGACAGTGCAAAGTGCAGCTGCTGCAGTATAGCTACTT
>VWZI01023910.1:488110-498110 GCA_013396835.1 Psilopogon haemacephalus | reverse complement strand
AAAAAAAAAAAGAGCCTGCAAACCCGTGCAAACAAAGAAATATGTGTCAAAACATAATGAAGGGGATGGAGCTCCTCTAGTGCTGTTGATTGCTGAAGAGAAAATAGAGAACCCATTAGGAATGCCTTCCTATTCTTTAATTCTTTCCCTCCCCCCATCCAGCCCCTCAACCCAACCGAAGCTATTACACACATGAGGACACACATCTTCAATCATTTCATATCCTCCCCAGCACTCTACAAGCTGTATTCACCCTCTTGCCTTTCAGCACCATATATAAACAGCACAAATATTCCCTCAGGACAGTGCACGACTCTGTTTCCTCTCTCAACAAGAATCACAGATAGCAGCTGCATGCTAGAAGCCATGGGCAGAGTCAAGGTCATGCAGGTGTCCTTAGGACCACTTCCTTTTGTTCTCCACTGATAATTTCTCATTTGTTGAGTGTCATCGTGGTAGCTACTCTCCAGTGGAGAGGAATTCTTATTTTGAGAAAATTCCAAAGGAAAAGGGATGCTATATAATTTTCTCTGATTCAAGTATTTTGCTCATTTTACTACTCTGCAATGACTGTGGGTTTTTTTTTTTTCCTTCTAAAATTCAAAACATACTCTGAATAGCTATGCCTATTACATGGCTGTAAGTAAAAAGAGTCTCTTCCTTGCTTCCTATCATGCCCACTGTGCACAAACCTTATGTTATCCTACTTCATAATTATGCTGGAAGCCATATGTGCAAAGGATTGATCAAGTAAACACACTCCTGAATATTCTTTGTGAGCTAAAGTAGCTCCAATGAATGTCGTGGGCAAACAACATTCCTTTGAGTTAGGTCCTGGCTAAGTTTCCCTGTCAAATATTACCAACATATCTTATTTCAGTAATTCGTCATAGTCCCATGAAATAGATTACATTTGCCTTTTTAGAGGAGTATTTGGCCCTAGCACTGTTCCTCTAGTTTTGAAGTAAAACATAGTAGCTTCTTTCCCACAGACCCTATGATGCCAGGGACACTGTCCAGTCATCTAAGCAGGTTATTTTTTTTCACATACACAAAGACATGTTTTGTGAATGTCTCTGGTAAAAAAGGGAAGATTGGCAAAGCTCTTGCTTCAGCTCTGCTCGTGAAAAGGACTGATAAGGAACCGAGGAGCTACTTTATAAAATTACCATAAAGGGTGTTGAGGTGGTGTAATGAACAGGAGAAAAGTAAGGAACTCCTCTGTAGTTTTTGTCTGTATTATTAAAGAACTTGATCTGTCTCCAACTTGGGAGACAGGTTTTCTGATGGTACCGATGTAAGGACAAAAGCATAGTGCAGAGCATCAGGGGCAAGTCAGAGCCATTTGCTGCCAATCTTGAACAGTAACCACAAGGAGACACCAGAAATGGCTTCAAGTTGCTGTTGCAGGGCACTGAAGCTGTGTCACTTGGAGCAAATGACTTTTCTAGCAGTGATTCCCTTAAAGTCAGAAGAAAGCTTCCGTTCTGTTGATAAGCAAGGTTTAGAAAACAGTTCCAGTTAATGTGTTCTGTTCTGGGGATGCCAAATGAGATAAACAAGGTCACAGCACACACCCATGAGAGGCAAAAAGTGTGTCAGCATCCTGCTACCAGCTGCAGATCCTTGCTTAAGGAGCTGGTAGTGTAGCAGACTCCCACACTGCACATTTCTGCACTCTCATATTTTAGACAGACTGAAAACTCTCAGGAAAGACTGCAAAGCAGTAACAAAAAGAGAAACTATGACATGTGAGACGATGACAGGCCTACCAAAAACTTCAACAAGATTCTTTCAAACAGAATTGTTAATTAAATACTAATTAATTTAGTCTACTTGTCGGTTTTAGGCTATGGCCCCTTTTCTGAAAGAATTATCGTTTGCTTGTGGTTTAACATGTGATAAAGCAAAACAGATGTGACATTTCTCTTACCATGTAGAATAACCAGAAGAACGAGGAGAAATGCTTGACACCCAAGTAGCCTCAACAGTTGGTACACTGTAGCTGTCAGCATGAAATCGAGTGCAAAATTGCCAGATTTGGAGTCCTTCCTAAAATTGCTTGCTCTGTCAAGTGGAAGTAAAGGACATTGACCAGAAAAAATGACGCTTGTCCAGAGGCAATCTTTGCAGTGGCTCCATTTCACTTACACAAGAACTTCAACTTTCATCTCCACACTGAGTGCCAGTTTAGGAAAGACTTGTCACTATCTCTGCTTCTCAACCTGCATAGAAAACTAGTAAAAATCAGAAGGAAAGATATAGTAGTTTTGTGTTCAAATGGATATAGTTAGGTCTTCTCAAAAGTATGAGAGACAGTTTGTCTTAAGAACTTTCTACTGTGTCAAATGGTAGATTTTTTAATTGTAACTTACAATCATAGAGTCAGTCAGGGTTGGAAGGGACCACAAGCATCATCTAGTTCCAACCCCTCTGCCATGGGCAGGGATACCCTACCCTAGATCAGGCTGCCCACAGCTTCATCCAGCCTGGCTGCAAACACCCCCCTGGGCAAGACATTCCAGGCTCTCACCACTCTCATGCTGAAGAATTTCCTCCTCACATCCAATCTGAATCTCCCCACCTCCAGCTTTGCTCCATTCCCCCTAGTCCTGTCACTATCTGAGAGCCTAAAAAGTCCCTCCCCAGCTTTTTTTGTAGCCCCCTTCAGATAGTGGAAGGCCACAATAAAGTCACCTGGGAGCCTCCTCCTCTCCAGACTGAACAGCCCCAGCTCCTTCAGTCTGTCCTCATAGGAGAGGTGCTGCAGCCCTTTGATCATCCTCATGGCTCTTCTCTGGACATGCTCCGGCATGTCCACATCCCTCTTGTAATAGAGGCTCCAAAACTGGAGGGGCTCCAAGACTTCCTATTACCTAAGGAAAATGTTGAACCTATTTCACAAGATGCAAAGACTTGCACTGTCTTGCTTCTGGAAGAAGAGTTTAAAGAATGATAAGTGTCAGCACTAGTGTCCTCTAAATAGGTATTTGTGTGAGACACACACATTTTGACATTGTTTTCTATAAAAAGTTGTCTCATATTTGGTTTTGCTTGAGACGGTTGGAAACTTAGGCAACATCTTGTCTCAGGAGGCTTATGTTGTAGATATCTTTTAAAGTAAGAAGGAATGGGAAACAGGGAAGGTAAACTTCTTCAGAGTAAATTATAATCCTGAACACAATGAGCTTCTGCCATGTTTAGAAATAATAAAAATATCCTCTCTGACAAAAAGATGATAAAGTGCTCTGTCATTCTTACTTTTATGCTTTATTTTTATGCAAGCATGACAAATATTGTAGTTTTGCCACCTAAAATAATTTCACTGAACCAAAGGTAATGCATCCTTTGTGACTTATGTACACCAAGGGTTACCTTGACCCAACAAGGCGATAATGACTCCGGTCCAGGAACAAGAAGTTTTGGAGAAGTAGAGGTGATACAGGGGGATCATCTGCATTGCCTGCTAACTAATTAACAGATAAGACACACTCCAATATTACAACAGATTTTTAGGCAAGTAAGCTCCCTGAAATGGCTTGCTATCTCATCTCCATGTTGATACTAAGTTATATTTGAAAAACTAATAGATTGGCCATGTCCTCCCCAAAGTGTTTGATTTAAAGTTCAAGCTTTTTTAAGTACCATATATTGCCATTAGGATAAAATATTGGGTAGTGCTATTGCCTGGACACCATATTTTTAAGAATATGCTTCATGCCTCATTTACCAGAAATGTATTGAGATATTCCTGAGCCAACATTCAAAGAGTAACTTGACATTTTTCATAGCAAAATGCTACGCTTTTGTCTTTTCTGTGTAATTCCTTTGCTGCCCTGAACTGCTGCTTTTAATTTTTTTTTTTTTTTTTTTTTTTTTTTTTTGCTTATCTAAAGCTCAAGTAGAACACGTTTCTGTACTGTATATAAGACATATGGGTAAGAAGCTACTGGATTTTCAAAGGTAAAATAGTGCCATAGACTGTATAAGAGTGAAAGAAAGTTAAGGTAAATAATGTAATATGAAGTGATTCTCAGTTGCACACACATACAAACATTTAAAAGTTGTGTAGGCAACTGCTTGGTCCAGTCTCATTGTGGAGTGGGACTAGCCTAAGCTGGCTAAAGATTATGAGTTTTCAGATATTACCTGGTGGTAGTTGGCTCTTGGCAAGCTCTTAATTCCTGAAACCTGACAGCAAAGCACATGGTAGATGATGCCAGAGAGGTGGCTGCCTGGAACAAGGGGAGATTTTCTGCTGGGATGTCCTTTCTCAGCTCACCTAATAAAGCATGCCCTTCTTTTCCAACTAGTGCATTATGTACCTGCAACCTCTGACAAGATCTGTACTGATCACACTGTATGTAGGCTGAGGTACTAGTGTTTAACTTGAAACAAAGTGGAGGTGTGGAGGAAGCATCATTTTGAAGTCATATTATGTTAGAGCACTACTGAAAGACTGCCTGCTGATTACCACTGCCCAGCTTCTCTTGCTGCCTTAGCCCTCCCAACGTGTTTTAACAGTTCTGCCAACCTCCTTACATTTTCCCTTTCTTACCATCAGTGATGATGCATCCTGTTAATCATTTCACTCGCTGTGTTGCTCTGTGCTCTGCTAAACTGACAGATTTCTCTTCCACTCTGTGCTCTGGAGTAGAAAGTCAGAGAGAATGGACATCAGAAACAAGCAGAAGTACTTGAAGGCATATGATTAAGAGATTTAAGCCAAAACAAAGAGAGAAAGAACAGTTAAGAGTGTAATCTGTATCAGAGTGCATGTTTTGAGGTGTGTTTATTAAGAATATCTATTCACTGTTTTTGAGATCTTAAGGCCCACGAGTAGTCCCAATGATTTTAGCACAGCTACCTTTATGACCAAGGCAAGCTTCTGTGCTCTCTTCCCATTCCTGCAGGACTAATAAGAGAAATCCAGAACAGAAGATTGCCTGATAATTGTATTCACATTAAACCTGAATAGTTCAAGCTCAGGTCTGCAGCTCCTAAGAACACATCCATCACCAAGACCACGTTGATGAGATTCAAAAAATCTCTGCAGCACCAGATGAACTGTAAAGCAGCAAATCACACAGCATAAACTGCCACAGACAGCAAACACGAAATAAACAGGGATGAGCACTGCAAACAAAAGAAGGAGCTAGGTTTAATTCAGGTTCACAGTGGGCTTTGGATGTGAACTAAAAATATATCTCTTAAATGCAAATAGAGAAAAATGATGGGCATTTGCATGATTGACAGCCTTTTGGAAGAGAAGTGTTGCTATAATTAAGCAATAATGTATGAGTGAGTGTACATTATGACAAATTGGAAGCTTGGTTGATTAGATTGAGCATATAAGATGTCAGTATAATTATCACATTTTAATCATTTTTCTCCATTTTTTATAACAGCATTGTCTTCAGCCTCATTTGGCGCTTATTAGATTGATATTCTAAGAGGAATTGTACAACATAAAACATGTCCTTTAACAGGATGAACTTTAGATAAGACTTCAGGTATGTCTATAAACATTTATAATGGGTGGCTGTTGTGTCTCAACTTTTTGCCACATCTTATATGTCAGGTAATGTTGGTTTAGGGCTTCCTTTATCATGATATGAAATATTGTAAACTGCACTTACTTTATCTCACTAAGTACCCACTTGCTCAGTATGTATTTTAACCTGTCGTGGGGAAAACATATCGGCTGAATAATGAATTAACCACACACACTGTGATGATTAACAGGAGGCTGAGTCAATCAGTGTGGGAGCAAGGCATTTCCATTTTCATGCAACTGTGCTGAAATGCATGCATTTTTTAAAAAAGAAGATAATGGTCTTTGCTAACAGCAACATTTTAACCAAGTTGAAAGTTGCCTTTCCACAATGTAAACCACTGGAGTAGTAGCATGCTCCTGAAACTGCAGTGTAACAAAGAAAACAGAGGTTCTTAACCTGGTCATGCTCTTACAGTCTTACCATATCTCAAATTAGATCTGAGCAACTCTCCACCACTGTTGGAATAAGAAGGTGGAAGGTGGCCTGAGTGTTAAAACACAGAATTCTCCAGGTGCTTTCACCATTCCTACCACTGGTTTACCTCTTGGCCTCAGGCAAGAAGCTTATCTGCTCCTCAGATGTCCCCCTGGGAAACAGAGATACACAAGTGCTCTGCAGGGATTAGTGGAAAATTAATGTGCTCTAGGTCTCAGTTTACTGCTGCTTAAATTCACATTGGGTAGCCTGCTCAAGGCTTTGAGCTGCTGTAGAGAGAGACAAGCGTTGACTCTCTGCGGCCTTTCTTTCCAGTGGTGAATTTCCTTACTAAGGATAACTAACAAAGTCAGTGAAGAATTACATAGAACTAATCACAGCTATAGGAAGATCTTAATTATTCTCAGGTTGCTTAATAGTAATCAGTAGCAATGGTGTAAACTACTAGTCTGGAAAGAAAGACTCGGGGAAAAGGTCAAGGAAAAACAGGTGCCTTCCAAAAATGATTCTTTCCACATCCTCTGCAGTATGTATTCAATAAATTGATGCAATTAGGTTTTCTCCAGGTACCTTGCAATATTGACAGTGCAATCTGAGACACTGAAGTCCTCATTAACTGATTATTTTTAGAAATGGAAAATTGCCAAACAATTCCTTCTAGAATATTTGGCATAGTTTGCTTTGCCTGTGTTTGGTTCCTTTCCTAGGCTTTGCATGAACTTTTCTTGCAATGGATGCTAGAAATGTTACCTAAAATGGATATATTGTAGCCTCAATTCGAAGAACGTTTGCAGAACGTTATTTTGGATTCGGAAGTGCAAAGATACACGAAATAAACCTAGTTTTAACACAGGATTTTCTCGCTCTCGTTAAAATTTACCTTCTGACCTCCGTTTTTAACTTTGCAGTCCTCCAACAAAATACTTCAGCGTTTCAATGGCCTTCACTAAGTTCAAGGTGAAGATGTTATTTCAAGTCTTGGATATTGCTGTCTGAGCAGAATAATCATGTGCAATCCTTAATTCTTCTGCTACCACTTCTAATGACCCAATTACCAGTAAAATGCATAAAAGCAAGATTTTAGCATTGATTTTTCCCTTGATTTTCTCAATAGCTTTCACAAACCTGAACTTAACATGCTTTTTTGTCATAATTATAAGGGTTTGATGTTGGATCTTAACTAGGTTTATTTAGTGTTTCAGAAGACTCAGTGGAGCCCCTTCCATGAACTTATCGAGGGATATTGGTTATCCAAGTGTGAGAGGCAGGGCGTCATTATGGTATGAAAATTATGTAAGAAAACTGAAAAACAACCAAACATAAAGGACCTCAAAATTCAGTACCTTAATGTTTTTGTTGTTCAAGACATTTACTCTGCTAAGAGGCTCAGAGATGTAGATGCCTAGTGAAGTGGGAAAGCTGTCTGATAGAATCCATCCCCTTAGTGGGGCTAAGGGAACCTTCCAGGTACAGCTACTTAGGAGAGAATTGAGCAAGGGGGGAGATAAAAGCCACCTGCCCTTGCCAGGGCTGCCTCTCCAGTTGCAGTTTGCATTGCTTTGAGATAGCTGCATAGGTAAGTGATAGCAAAAGCCCAGTGAAGATAAGAAATGCTGTGTCTCAACATTCCCCCCAGCAATACTGGGGGGAAGATCAGCATCTGTGTTCATCCTCTCACAGGGTGCACAGGTGCAGCACAGGGTGCAGAGGCACCATGAGGATCTGGGCCAGGAGACCCAATTTATGGGGTCAATTATTGCTGCAGGGACCCAGTTTATGGGGACGTAGCTGAGGAGGTCCAGTGTGGCTCAGCATAGCAGAAAAGGAAACTTGCACCTAAGAATCATAGAATACTTTTGGTTGGAAAAGACCTTTGAGATAACTGAATTCAACCATTATCTAGCTGCCAAGTCGTGATAAATGAAAACCCTTTCAGTGGAAAAGTTTCTCATCATAGCCAATATAAATATCCTTTGGTGCAGCTCGAGGCCATTTCATTTTCTCTCCTTCTATCACTTGTTACCAGGGATAAGATGCCAACACCCATCTCACTGCAACCTTCTTTCAGGGAGTTGTAGAGAGCAATGAGGTCTCCTCTCAGCTTCCTCTTCTCCAGACTAAACAACCCCAGTTCCCTCAGTCACTCCTCAGAAGACCTGTTCTCCAAACCTTCCGCAGCTTCATTGCCCTTCTCTAGATCTGCTCTCCAGGACCTCAATGTCTTCCTTGTAGTGAGGGTCCCAAAACTGACTTCAGTACCATGGGTATGGCCTCATCAGTGCTGACTACAGGGGACCATTGCTTTCCTGGTCCTGCTAGTCACATTATTCCTGATACAGGCCAGAATGTTGTTTGCCTTCTTGGCCACTTGTGCAGATACTCAGCCAGCTGTTGATCAACACCCCCAGGGTGGGCACCTTCCTAGCCATTCTGCTCTGAACCTGTGGCATTGCTTGGAGTTATTGTGACCAAAGTGTGACATCCAGCACTTAGCCTTCTTGCATCTCATACAATTGCCCTTGGTCCAGCCTGTCCAGGTTCCTGTGTAGAACTTCATACCCTGAAACACATCAACACTCCCTCCCAGCTTACTGTCATCTGCATGCTTACTAAGGATACACTCAATCCCTTCACCCAGATCATTGATAAGGATATTAAAGAGAACTGACCCAAACACTGAGGCTTGGGGAACACCACTTGTGACCAGTCACCAGCTAGATGTAACTCCATTTACCACCATCCTTTGGGTCTGGACATCCAGCCAATTTTTTCATCCAGCCAATTTTTTCATCCAGCAAGGGTAAAAAAAACCTTGCTGGTACCTTGCTGGGCTTTGGGTTGGTTAAGGCAAGGTGTGTGCACCTCTGTGATACACTCGAAGGCTTTTGGATAATCTGTGCCAAGACCTGGAGCTTTGAGCAGGCTGATGGAGGCAGCTCGAGCTGCTGGGACTCTGCGTTGCAGCGAGGTGACTGCACCATGTCCTGAAGAGAGCTGGCAACCATCCAACCACCAGGGAGCACGGGCAGAGCAAAATTACACCTGTCCATACGCATCTGTGTATACTGCCCAGCCAAAAAAAACCAGTGCTCTCAAGGACACCTTCTCCCAAACGTCGGGAAGCGCCACAAAAATACAGTTATCTAAAGCTGCAAGATGGTGCTGCCACAGAAAGGGGCACTGGGGTGTCTGTGCTGGGACAGGTGGAAAGCAAGAGAATGAATATTTAGTTTTCAAGTGACAGAGGGCTGATTTCCTCACAGGTGGGAGCAGGCTATCCGTATTGCAGATACCCTCTCAGACACCAGTGCTAGCTCAGGGCCAGCAAAGTGGAGGAGGTGACAGAAACGTTGTCACCTGTAAAAACATTCAAGTTCCACCTGGGAAAAAAAAAGAAAAGAGCAAGGGTGCATAGATCTCTTCTTATTTTAAGGAATCTCTTTCACTCGTGGTATTAGAAGATTAATTTACTTTCCCTTTTGTTTCATACTAGTGTGTGTTCCACAGCATTCATTCATTCCTCAAGGTCCGATAACATCAGTTCTGTGTCCACTGTCATCAAAGCCTACAGCTGATGTGTAGAAATGATAACAAAGTTGCATTTTTTTTTCTGTGCTTGATGTCAATTGAAAGAAAACCATCCTAAGTATTCTTCTTAGATTTTTTTTTTCTATTGTCTGGTTGTCTGGAAGTGCCCGCAATCTATTTCTGTCCTGTAAACAAATTAATTATTTTGTCAGTTCAGACATCAGGGAAGTACCAACTTTCAAAAGAGTAATCAAATATTTTAAAAAATAATTAAAAAATCTTCCACATAGGCATCCTTTGTTCTTAAGATTGCCTAATAACTTTAATTATTAGCATTCTATTTTCACTTGGCAAAATTTATCAGAAACCCCTACTGGAGAAAAATGTTTTGCCTTTGCTAAAACTTTTGGAAATTTCTTCAGGAGAATTTAATGTTCTTGTAATTCTTCTTAGATTTTTCTATTGCTCAGTTTTCTGGA
>VWZI01023910.1:455379-467695 GCA_013396835.1 Psilopogon haemacephalus | reverse complement strand
TTGGTTTTGTTTATTTTTAACTTTTTTTTTTTTTTTTTTTAATATACTGATAACAACCAAGCAGGTTAAATGAATCAGTGATAATTTTGGACTATCTTGAGATACAGTCTGTGCATTTAAGTATTTTGCAGAGAGCTTTAGACAGTGCCACACCAGCGAGTATCCACTTTTACGCTCTTGTGATTTGGGAAAGATCACCTTCATGAGCATTTTAAGTGAGAAATGAATATTTTTGCACTATATCTAATGTCTTTTCATTGGGGAAGAAAAGCATCAGCCAACTTGTCCATATTTTATATATGAGCATGTAGACACTGATTCGTGTGTAACGTGTGCTTGCACAATTGTGATTCACTCTTTATTTTACAAAATCATTCAAAACTTCCCTTTTTAAGTTTTTTTCTTCTCTGTCTTGCAGCATTATGGAGTATGTTCCCCTTAAACAGTTGCTTCAGGTGGGATACTTAACTGTGATTTAAACCCTGCCTTTGTAAGTGTGTTATACCTAAGCGTGTAAAAAAAAGTGAAGGAGCTACTTAAAAAATGCTTACCACAGTAGGATAATTAACATCACCCTGGAGTAGTACATCATAGCTAATTCAGTGAGCCCTGCTTTACAGCTGCCACCAAGCAACAAGAAGTAGTTATAAAATGCTCACGTATCAGGATATTCCTTTAACACCTCATTTATTATTGTAACATGAAAAATTTCCTCTTCCATTTATTATGGTATCACTACATTAAGGAACTTAGTCACAAAGAAATTATTTGTATATGCACCCATGCAAAGGTGCAGTTTTCTTGTGAAACAGAGAGAACTTGTCTAATGAATTTTCTCTGATGCAAATAAATGGATATTCGTTGAGAGGAGGATGGCTAAAGTTGGAGAATTTGAGTTGTATGCATAGGTAAAAGATAAATTAATAGCTAGGGGGTAGTTTGTGGTTTTTTTCTCTGCGTTTAATGCCTTTTTTCTGTGAACAAACACAAGGAAAAAACAGAGATGAGAAATACAGACAACCAGGCGCACAGGCACACACACAAGTGTAGGTTGACAGTCCACTGCCTTTATAAACATATGATAGACCCAGAGGCAAATCCAAAGCTGCCAACACAACTACTAAATGAGTCTGCCAAAGAGCCAGATGCTGCGGTTGGAAAAGCATTTTCATTGTCTTAGCAGCTGCATACTGCGATTGCTGTCCCGAAAGGAGGAGAAGGAACCGCGAGTGTGCTTATCTACTAGGTGGTACCCACTTACGTTTCCGTGTGTATGTGCTCACTGGTGTGCATGTGTGTACTTATGACAGCAAATATGCTTACTAGTGACAAAAATATGTGTTACTTGCTAGTGACTTCTTAACAGCCCATAGAAGAATTGTTTGTGGGCATCATATTTTAAAAATGCTTGAGGTGGCAAGTTCTTCTTTTCTGGGTTTTATGGTTGTAGGCTGAGAGGCATGACTGATGCTCTCTTGAATGCTTTTTGGGTTCCACACAAACATACAGCCTTTCTTCCCATATCCCCTACCCCTTACATTATGAATATGGGGGTCTGATTCAGGAAAATTAATTGGAGTAGTCCAAGTGTCTTCAAAGTACGGTTTAGTGGCTACTGGGCTCAGAAAGAGTGTTATATGCAGAGACCCAGAAAGCTCAGAAAATAATGCTCTAACCTTCACTCCTGCAGAGCAGCGGTGAGTGTGAGAACCTGCGTGACACAGAGAATGTGTGGCTTCACAGGGATGCAGGACCCAGCTTACCAACTGCTTCACTTAATGAAAAGAAGCTGAGCAAGCATCCCTGTTTTTGTCTAGAACAAAAAGAGGGAGAAAGATGAACAGTAACAAGGGTGGCCATCCTCTCTCTCCTGGTGATGCAGCCTGTGGTCTGCACTACCATCAGTCTGGCTGCTATAATGTCTGTGCAGGCACTGCTAGCACAGGGTGATATATATTTGAATTTACAGTGACTTGCAAAGACAGATGTGAGTAATTTATAGAACTGGTCCATGCTCAATTAGGAAACATGGTGGCTGGAGTGGTATTCCCATTCTTTTTCTAAGAAGCTGCACAGATTTGTGCTCTAAACTGATGAAGAGGCCTTTATATAAAATTAGAGATTGGGAAAGTATGTGCTAAAGCCTCCTTGGCTAGATAATTACTTTTTTATCACTATAATGACCTGTCATACTAATAAAGTTGTGGGGGTTTTTTTGGTAAAAAAAGTTTATCAACCCCGTAAAGGAAGGCACTAGAAGAGAAAAATCAATTGAAATAATTATTTCACAAGCTACATATATTTTAAAAATTCTTACCCTTTAAGTGGTTGTATATCATTACATACTATCTGTATTATAAAAGTGGCAAATTATTGAAAATCCCAACCAGGGAACTAATACTAAGTGTGGATCCTGGCTGGTGAGCAGGACCAAGAGTGCCTGTGCAACTGCTTTTAAAAGGGGAGTGGAATTGTACGTGCATTGATGGTATTAAAATGTTAAATCTGGAATAATGTTACATGCATTGGCTTTGAAACTTGTCTGGGTGAAAAGAGGAAGGGATTTGTCTGCAAAAGACTGGTTTTCTGCTCTCAGTTTTCACTGGGAAATTGTGAGGGTTCCATGACCAGTATAAGGAGTAGTTAAAGTTTCCCCTTGTGGTGGGCAGAGAGTGTGAATTCCACTATATTTAGAGACTGCAGCTTAATGTGCAATGGAATCTCCATGAACAGTTAAGAGATCTGCAGCACAAAAATAAGGGTTTCATACTTTTGTGAGACAACCCTTGGCTTTCCATCCTTTTTTTTTATTTTTAATTTATTTTTTAAGTGGATGCTTCATTTTTTGTGCTCCTCAATCAGCTGCTAAAAGAACTGCGGATGCGAAGAAGTGACTGAATTGCAGATGGAGCTGGAATAAAAAGGAAAGAAAAAGAGAAGGCAGTGTCCTACAGAGGAAGTCGCAAGGCAGATAAAGAACTTTTGTTTGCCATTTGGTGGAATAGTTGTGCCTCCCAGTAGGCTGAGCAGGCTGGCTGATACATCCAGAGGGGACGGGTGTCAGGCTGGTGCAGGTGTCAGTGGCTGCCAGTGAGTGATTGCACCATCAGCCTCCTACCGTGATCCATCATGCGGACCCAGCCGGTGAAGAATCACAGCCTCAGCAAGGTGCTGAGCCCAGCAACATATCATTAAACAAGGTTACCACCGGCAGATTTGTTCCCATGATCAATCTGGTCAATAACCGTTCCACCTCACTGTACATTTTCTCCCTTCAAAACATAAACAAGTATTATGAAAGTGGTGGCAAAACAATGTAAAGCTTTAAGAAGACTTCATTTCTCCAATGGCAAGCTGTAGTTTCTTCTGTACCTCTTATAAATCTTAAAAGTAACCCTTCTTAAAAAAAAAAACCAAACAAACTTCAGGCTAACCCTTTGAGATAATCCATATTTCATAACAGGAAGTTGCTTGTTTCTGACTCATTTTTGGATGGAATTTTTTCCCCTTTTAATTTTTTAACCTTCAACATGAATTTCTAATACGTTATTAAGAGCTGCTGTGCTGTGTAATAGCTGTGTTGGTTTCCATAAACACTCTCTCAAAAAAAAATAGAACAATCTTACTGCTTTGTTTTAACTCTAGTCTGTTCTATTAGCCCTCAGTCAGATCTGAAGGCATCTTCTCCTACCTTGGCTCAGCCAGCATCACTGCACTCTGCACAAACATCCCTGTGTTTGTCTTTTCCCAAATGCAGAAGCCTTCACTGTATGCTCACAGGGCTGTTTGCCTTTTCTTCTGTGATTGTGGGCACTAACTGAGAGACCCAGGAGTCCCCTAGCATATAGCAGCTCAAAAAAAAAAAAAAAAAAAGGGTTATTAGTACAGTTTTAATGCTGCACTTAAATAGCTGTGATATGAAAAGTGAGGGCTGAATCAAAAGGTTTTCATAAATTCATAGACAGCAGCAAATAAGCTATTTTTTTTTTTCCATAACAGGAAAAACAAAAAAAAATGTTACTAAATGCTACTAAGGGTTGGAAAATGAGTAAAGGAGGATACAGGAAAAAACAGCTGCTCTTCCTCCATCATCTGTTTTTCTAACAGAGAAAAATCATATGCTGATCAGAAATACAGATGTGGGAAGGGGTTGAGAAAGGAGTATACATCTGTGCTAAATATCAGACTAGATTTGTGAACTGCTGTTGTATCTCTCTGCCAGTCACATTGCCATCTCGTAACAGGTAAACCTCCCACTACCTGTGCAGCTTGCAGAGATGCACAGGGCCCCGTTTCAGTCAGTGTGTTAGCAGATAGAACACAGATACCATTTTAAAAGCTCTCTGCATTCAGAAAGAGTGAGGTCCCTGTCCTGCATGGATACAGAAAGTAATAATTGCCATGCTAATATTTAGTGGGGTCAGAGTTAGGCTATTTGTATAAGGATAACTTTTCCTGACATTTTTTTTTTACCAGGTGGATAGAAAAGCTCAGGTGAAATGCTACCTTCAGAAAAAAAAAGAAGAAAGAAAGAAAAAAAAGTTGCAACTTTCTTCAGAAGAAAAAAAAGAAAAGTAATAATTTTAACCTCAATGTGATTTTTAAAGCGACATGAAGCTGGATGAACATGTGCTTGTATTGACTCCTCTATTTTCTTTTTACTGTCTTCCAATCTAAAGGAAAAAGAAGCCAAAATAAACTTCTGCTGAAACAAAAAAGAATTCTGAGATAACAAAAAAAATAATTCTGAGATGATTGCTTCCACTGGTTTGACTAAATCAGTTTTAAAGCTTCCCCATGTAGACAGGCTGACCATGCCGTGAATGAATGGCTGTTGCTGAACCTGTCTGACCTTCCCATCAATAAGGGTGAGAGTGAGGGCTCAGGGGAAATGTGACACATGGTGCTCTCCTCTCCTTTGTACTTCAGGTCAAAAATTGCCTTGGGTACAATGTCAGCACCTGCATCCAGACCCATAGTCCCAACAGTCTCCAAGCAGTCAATGCTCCGTTGCTGCTTCAGTCCTAGGGGCTCCTCAGCAATGTGTGTACCACAGTGACAAAATTGATGCTTTCACTGGTACCAAAAACTTATGTCTCCATGGGCCCCCAGACATCTCAGTCTTGATATAACTGTAGCCCAAAGCCTGCATCATATTGGTATGCTAACAACAAAATCTCTCTATAGGCAAAAAAAGTATACGTAAAGTCAAGAATTTATTGCTAGCATAACTGACATTTTATCAGTCTGATCAAAGTATTGTTATTTGTATTAGTCTAGATCAATTCCAGCAGAAGAAGGAAAAAAGGAAAAGAAAGAAAGGCAAAGGGAGAGAGAAGAAGACAAAAGAAAGGAAGGAGAGGAGGAAGGAATTCAGAAGGAAAGAATCTGGAAAGAAAGAAGGAAGGAATTCAGAAGGAAGGAATCTGGAAAGAAAGAAGGAAGGAATTTGGAAGGAAGAATTCTCTATAATAATACATTTAAATTGCTGTTCACATTTTCTAGTATCTACCCATTTTTCTGGTGCTATTCTCACACTTCTACTGTCCCTCTGGGTCCCGAGGTCAGTGGCTTTATCTTGGTATGTGCATTGATGTTAATTGTTGGCATGTTCTTTCTCACTAGAGAATCCACTTAGTAAGGACATGCTTTTAGATCTTGAGATGAAACTCTACATTGCATATGGCTTTACTATATTTGCTATATTTTCAGTATGTTAAATGCTATTTCTTTCTCTTTGTTCCCCCTGAAATATGTTCAATACAGCTGTAGGTCAATATTTCTGTCACTGACAGCCAGTGACAGAACAGTTGTTAGCAGCCTTGGAATCTCTAGACCAGCCATTTGCCCTACCTCTTGTGATCCCATGCCATCACCATCTTCACAGCACCTTGTGGCCACCTCTCTCCTGGAACACCAGACCTGTGTTTCTCTACATCACTTCATTGTTAGAGTCCTAAGTCTCTAATCCAGAAGAATTGGTTGTCAGGATTAACTAAATAACACACCCCTGATTGAAAAGCCACAGTTATGGCTGACTCAAGAAGGAATAAAGACATAGGTATGTAAAAAAAAAAAAAAATTCAAAATCTGATTCACCTCAGCCCTGAGGTCCTGCAGGATTGGTATGGAGGCCATGGCCGGTAGTAGCAATGGCAACATTATTTTACAAGACTTGGGGGGCTGTAATCTTATGCTAAAATGCATGAAGCAGGCAACTTCTTGCCTTCTTGCAGGCTCTAATGGAGTATATCTAAACTCTGAAGATACCAGTCATTGGTTGGTTGGGTAGAGCCCTATGCAAAAGGCAGCAAAATAAGATCTTGACTCTGTGAAGTCAGTGGAGGTTTTAGGGAGACTGTCATTTTGAGCCTGAATCCCTGCAAGGATCTAATGGTATTTAGGCTTTATCCTGGATGTTACTTAATTTATTAACTCCTATCCAAAATCTCAGGTAAATCGCCAGTAGTACTGTAATACATGAGTATGTCTCAGAAGCTAGGTTGGCAGAAGGATTTATGAGATACCAGCTGTTTTCTAGGCTACTTCTCAGCTGCATATCCCATAAAGGTATCTATGAATCTTGTGTGTTTGTGGTCAGGCAGAACGAGTTAGAGCTTTTCTTATACCTTCTGATGCATTCTTTGGTCCTGAAGTTAATGAAGGTGACAAGCATCTTGGGAACATTATCTGAGTGTTTATGCTTGTTGGATTTTCACAGATTGATAGAATCATAGAATGGTCTGGGTTGGATAAGACATTAAAAAATCATCTAGTTCCAACCCCTCCTGGGACATTTCTTTTTTTGGAGTTAATTTCTCAAACATCAAAAGACATTTCACAGTACTCAGCATTTAAAAATATTTTCTTTCTTTAGCTTACAGTTATTTTAAAATGGATCATTCACTACCTGCACTCGTGCATTTGAGAACTGCTATATTATCATGTTGTGGAAATAAATTCACAGTGATAGAGAATTAGTTGGTTATGGATTTATTTCTTTTTAAAGTGTGTTTGTTTTATTGCTTGTTTGTTTGTTTGCATATTTGTTTTCCCTACAGTGAGTTCAGCTGTGGCAATCATTGCTGGTAGAGCCCATATCAAGACCTCATCCACGTGATCTGCCAATAGTGGACTTCTAGACTGTATTGATACATGCACTAGAGAATTGATTGCCTGCCTGGGTAGATAAGAACATGTATTGTTCTTCAGTGGGTGTAGTGCATTACTCTTTCCTAGCTAATGTGATCTCAGAATCATTCTCAGTAACACAATTCCACCAATCAAATCAGATGACAAAATATAAATTTTATGGAGTTGTAGTCCTCAATTCATAATCCTTTGTAAAAGACAAATACAGATGAGTGAAGTTTCCCATAATGAAAATAACATAAAATTTCACAGTCAGCCAAGGTTCTCTTTCCAATGCATTTCTTATGCTCATTCTTTTAGTTTTTCTATAGATTTAATTTCCTGTTTCTGACAGTAATCCTGTGATCGTAGATCTAATTTTCCTGTTAGTTAGGAAAGAGTAAGTCCCAGATCTACTGAAGCTATTTAATGTAGTTAACACCTACATGAGTTATGGCTTCAATGCTGCATTGGTTGTATTCTTCTAATAGTCACGGCTGGTTCTTATGGTACTGGAATATAAAAATCTCAGAGGAAGCCTAGTAACAGTCAACCATCCTGTAAAAGGATTTAAAGAATAAGTCGTGTTTACCCACATGTTGTTACTAGCATTTTTACTTCGTAACTAATTACAAGCTGAAGGACATAATAAACTTTCATTAATAAATATGTCTTTCTCATCACAGTCATATGTACATTGCAGCACTCTGAAGTTATAAATGGCTGCTTTTGTAAGATAAGTGTCCATCCATTTTTGTCCAGATCCCAAAATGTCATTACACCCTTAAACCCACTAAATTAGGGAATTTATTTATTCCATCCACCAGCCTAAAATGTCAATCTAAAAAATTGTTTTCACAGACTCAAAATGGTGAAACTGCAATCATGGATTCCCCATTGTAAACCTTAGTCACATGCAGCCCACAAATCAGAAGTTCTACATCATACTACTACATCTACGTCATACTACTACATCAACATCATACTACTACATCATTCTATCTACATCATAGAGAGAATTTACTCTCTATGGAAATTTTACAGAATCATAGAATGGTTTAGGTTGGGAGAGACCTCAAAGATCATCCAATTTCAACCCACCTGTGCCATAGACAGGGACACCTCCCACTAGAACAGGTCGCTCAAGGCCCCATCCAGCCTGGCCTTGAACACATCCAGGGAGGGAGCAGCCACAACCTCCCTGGGCAACCCATTCCAGTGCCTCGCCACCCTCACTGTGAAGAACTTCCTCCTAACATCCCATTTAAATCTCCCCTCTGCCAGTTTAAAACCATTACTCCTCGTCCTGTCATTACAAGACCTTGTGAATAGTCCCTCCCCAGCCCTCCTGTAGACCCCCTTCATATATTGGAAGGCTACTATAAGGTCTCCTCAAAGCCTTCTCTTCTCCAAGCTGAAAAGCCTCAACTCTCTCAGCCTGTCCTCATAGCAGAGCTGCTGCAGCCCTCTGATCATCTTCATGGCCCTCCTCTGGAGTCTCTCCAACAGTTCCACATCTTTCTTGTGCTGGGGGCTCCATAACTCATGGAATTTTGTATAAAGGTCAATCAGGAAATCTTTCGGATTCAGCTGGCATTAGTTACTCTCTCTAAATTTAACCCTCACACTCTGCATGGTCTCTCATCCTGTGTGTACCATTGTTTGCTTGAAACCTTAGCAATAGAGGGTCATAATGTGTAAACATATTATGTAAAAACATACAAACATATGTAAACATGTAAAAATATATAAAAGAAGAGAATTGTTAAAAATAGTGAACGACTGGAACCCAGAATTAAAATTTGTGATAAGTTTACTTTTACTAAACATCAGCAAAATACCAAAAAAAAAAAAAAAAAAGTTAGCAAGTGACCATATTATACTATGATTTTTTTTATATATATATATTTTTTTTAATCTAAATCCACACTGAAGTGAGTGGGGAGTTCTGCTGAAAACTGAATGGAGCAATATAGTGTTTGGAATAGGCTGGTTGAGAGGGAATATTGCTGTTTATACTGGCCATTTCACAGCACTTGTCATTACCTTTCAATGGCAATAAGGTTATGAAGAAGCAGGGCTGTGAAAGATGTCCTTCCCAGAGGTGGTACATGGCTCCACGCCAGGCTTCGTAGGCAACTGCTTTCAGTTTGGAAATTGTTTCTCAGCCAAAGCCAGCTCCAGCCTCAGGTTTTGAAAACAAGTAAATGTTACGGATGTTGTCCATCAATAGCATTAAGAATTGTACCTACATGACCCAAACTGATGCCAAATAGATCAACTGCATTCATAAAAATACAGTGGTCAGTCGTAATGTCAATCTGTCCTCTCCGAGGTGACTTTTCCTTTTTTTCATAGATCTTTTTTTTCTTCTAAATCAAAACAAGGTTTGCTAATAACTTTCAGCGGTCATCCCTTTTTTTATCCTACTTCCTCCACTTCCAAAATGCTTGATAGGGTCTTTGCAATATTTTTTTCTCTGAGACACACTGATAGGGTCTTTGCAATATTTTTTTTTTCTCTGAGACACATTATCTCCTTTGATTCTCTTCACCGCTGTCAAATTCTAATTTAATGAATAATTTTCTAAAATCTCTTGAGTTGTATTAAACCTATGTAGTGCTACAAAATCCTTTAGTCATTACGATTAAATGAAGTTTGAAAATCATAGTATCACTTCAGTGTTAAGCTGTTGTGAAGAAAAATATTAACCAGGACTGACTTCAACATTTGAGACAGGTGAATGCTGAAGCTTCCAGAAGAGCAGGGCTGAAGAAGACCAACAATGAAAAAATATTGAGACATGAGAAGATGAAAATAGGAGAATACCACCAAGAGCTGAAACGTATTCTGCTTACATAAAATAATTCCAAATCTGTATGTGCCCCTGGAAAAACCCACTGATGTTTTCTGATTTATAAAATTATTTCTATTCCCTCTTCCTAATTGGGGTGAAGAGATAGACCAGGCTGAACAAAATGTGTTGGTAGGCCATAATAACACTTCAAGCAGATATACCAGCATTTCCCATGGAAGGCATTTGCAATGCAGTAGCTGCATTCAAAATTCTATAGCAGTACCTCTGAATTCCCATATCAAGCACAGCACATACTTACATGGAATATGGACTGATCACGGGAAAGCAGGAAAACTGACTGTACACCAAGTTCTCTGTAGAGGTGAATAACCTGAATAAAAAGAGAGTGCTACGTTTATCTGCCAGTTCTTTCTGGTAATTCAATTAATTTTAAGGGTTTAACACGTTTTGAATTAAATATAAAAGGCCTGTAAAAGCAGATGGGTAGCACTTGGAGACTTATTTGCAGACTTAGTATTAATGAATCCTGACCCAATTATAGTACAACCCACTAATCAGGAATAAACTTCTGAAGTAGCTTTCTGGAACTTTCCCTTTGTGCTGTGTCACCACTAAATCATAACACATCATGAGTCTTGCTTATTTGGATGTCACTAATTTCAGTGGACATTAGAATAGAATAGAATAGAATAAATAGAATAGAATAGAATAGAATAGAATAGAATAGAATAGAATAGAATAGAATAGAATAGAATAGAATAGAATAGAATAGAATAGAATAGAATAGAATAGAATAGAATCAGTCAGGGTTGGAAGGGAGCACAAGGATCAGCCAGTCCCAGCCCCCCTGCCATGCCTAGGGACACCCTACCCTAGATCAGGCTGCCCACAGCCTCTGCCAGCCTGGCTGCAAACACCTCCAGGGATGTGGCCCCAACCACTCCCTTGGGCAACTCACTCCAGGCTCTCACCACTCTTATGCTGAACAACTTCTCACATCCAATCTGGATCTCCACACCTCCAGCATTGCTCCATTCCCTCTAGTCCTGATAGCCTAAAAAGTCCCCCCCCCAGCTTTTTTGTAGGCCACCTTCAGATAGTGGAAGATCACAATAAGGTCACAAAGGAGTTCAGGAGTTGACTAAGGAAACAGGAATAATATAGGTCTGTCATCAGGGATTTTGACAGCATTACACTGAAATGCTCCCGGAAACTGGGAGTTTTGAGGAATGAATCCTGACCAACTTTCACCACAGAAGCTCCTCAGAAGTGGAGGAGAACCTCAAAGAAGCAGATTTGCAGAGGTTCTGACACATAAAGTTATTGGTTGCTCTCAGCCTTCCCCCTTAAGGTGCCCACCCTTGTGGCTTTCCATTCCTGCTTGGCCTACATGGTATTCAAATAATTTTATGCCTCTGAACAGAAAGAGCTATAAGCCTATCAGCTCAGTGCCCAGCAACAAGACCTTCCCTGGCTAAACAATGTAATACCAGCTTGGGGTTATCAGAGTGTGTAGGCATAGCCAGGTGGCTTATCAGAGACCTTGAACTTGGTACATGGCTAGAAAGACTGCTTGATGCTTTTGATCACAGATGTTTCTTTGCTTGGAGTATTCTTCCTGACTTGACGTAAATTCTTATCAGCAAGGTATTGTGAAAGCCAAGCAGCCCATGCAATAGGCTGATGGGAACCTGATGAGCATCTCTCTTTTCAAATGCTTAAAAAAAAAACAAAAAACAAACCTAAAACTGGAAAAGAAATAAACAAATGTTATATTTATTGTAAATTTAATGTGTGGGACTTCACTTTAGTGCAGGGAATAGACGAAACAGAGAAGCAAGTCAGCTGCTGGCAGTCTGCTGGAGGTAGGACAAATGTCCATCTATTCATGGTGAACTTAAGCAGTGTTTTGAAAAGCCTGCAAAAAAAAAAATTAGAGGTTCTTTCAAGTGACCTGGATACATTGTCCTTGGTGCTGTTACCTGGTACAAGAATGGACTTTTATTGTCATGTCCTTACTGTAAAAGACACTCCCTTCATCATTCCTATGTCCTAGGATGCTGGAAAAAAACTTATTTTCTCTCCCTACTCTTTTTGTTCTCTCATTTTCACTCTTTTTATTTTGTCTACATATTTTGGTCTTTCAATTGTTACTTTTATATATACATGCACACACTTCATGTAAAACTATCAATGAAACTGTATGAAATTAGAATATAAAGTACATGAGCTGTGCGTGAAAATATGTATGTCCACACACTGGGCATGTAAAACATTAAATGTTCCCAAATTATATATAGTATATACAATATATATTATATATTATATATATAAAACCTGTATTATATTATATATACTATAGTATAG
>VWZI01023910.1:444111-455335 GCA_013396835.1 Psilopogon haemacephalus | reverse complement strand
TTCAAGGTGGGATTTTTGCATTTTGCATTTTGCAGACTGCCAGAAACAAGCAGTGGAGACAAGGATGCAAATTAATACATTGGCAGGTCATAAGACATAATCATCATCAATACTGGGTGAAAAATACAGCTAATATTCGTAATTATTCAGTATATCCTGTAACCCAGCTACCTTTTTCTCATTTTTCTAATTCATCTGTGAAACTCAGAGATGCAGGATATGTAGGAAAAAGCAGCTGACTAATATCAAAGGACGAGTTTAATCACTTTTAAAGAATGATAAAATTAGAAGTTGATGTGGGCAGAATCTATGAGGACTTTGCACCTTCATATTCAAGACATAAATTGATCAGCAGACAAGGTCAGCAAAGCAAATCCAAGCCCATTTGTGAGTATTTGACAATTTGGCAGATATCCTACTCCTGAAACATTAATTTCTGGCAATTCTTGGAATGTATTTACAAGAAAGAGAGTGTGGCCAGCCTGTTTCAGTATGTAAACTTTTTATGACAGAAATCTTTTGAAATTTTTATATATTTATCAAAAGCCACTACATTATTTAAAATTCTTCAAATGACAAAACAGAAACACTGAAGGAAATGTGATACTGCTGATTTAAAATGTCTGAACCCAACATAGCATCCCCTCAAACCCAAACAGTCCCAAGGTTATCATGTCTTTCTTCTCCTGGATGTGCTCTCAGAAAAGCCTCTCTGCAGTCCACGGCCATGCCAGTCTAAGAGCAGTAATAATTGCAATGGGTGGTGGTAAAGACATCTCTGTACATGCTTAGATCAGTTTTGCATGGACTTTCACTCACAGATACAAATTACTTTTTCTGACCATTCAACCCTGCTTTGTTATATGCCTAATACTGAAAGTCACAGAGGAGCTCTCCCCATGCTTTTCCTTGTTAGTTTTTCAGGAGGCAAAATCCAGGCAGCTGGTTCCTGTCCTGTGATCACACTGTTGGCTGTGTTTTTTCTCTTGTGGATCTATATGCTGTGCCAGCCAAAATTTACCTACTACTGCGTTCACACAGACCTCATAATCACTTCAACAGCACATGCCAAATTTTATTGCATACCTTTTTCGCAGAGCAGTTTCTCTTCTCTTTCATCCAGTCCATACCTGCCTGCCTACCACTGAATTTCAGAATTAGTCCTGGGGAGGGGAGTGCAAAGCTCACTCACAAACATAAAATGAATGTTTTGAAGTTACTGAAAAGAAGCAGGCGTAGAGACACTTTTTTTTTTTATCACGTTTGGAGAACTTGAATTTAAATGCTGATCATTAGATAATCAGGAGCTCAAGGAACAGAAGTAAGGATCAGCTCTTTAATAAGCTCTTCTATTCGATGTCTGCTTTTTACCAAAGCTAAATTTAGGATTCTACCAGGTGTGACTTAGTGTTGCTATTAATTGAAGATTTCTTTTTCATACTCTTACAGGAAATGCATTCTTCATGTTTTACAGTTATATTAACTGCTAAGTCTTTTGCAGTTAACATGCAATGACTCTTGGCTATTTATAGAGTGATCCTTTTATTAAAGTAGTATTTTCACCTGAGCTTTCATCTCTTTGAATCATAGACTTTCAAACACAAGTTTTCACTCTCTGTATTTGAATTTTTTTATGTACTTTCAGTATCTTTAAAATAAGTTTTCTGTTATTTTCTCTGCTCCTCCCCCACCCCCACTCCCCCATATTTAATACCACTAATTATGTAAGCAACTCTGGAGCGTGTCCAGAGAAGGGCCACAAGGATGCTCAGAGGGCTGCAGCACCTCTCCTGTGAGGACAGGCTGAAAGAGTTGGGGCTGTTCAGTTTGGAGAAGAGAAGGCTCTGAGGTGACCTTATTGTGGCCTTTCAGTATCCGAAGGGAGCCTACAGAAAAGCTGGGGAGGGACTTTTTAGGGAGTGAGGGGATACCTGCATGATGAATGAGCAGTTGTGGCTGGGTTGGCTGCTCACCTGGTTAAAGCCAGTGTGTGCTTGAGAGGTGTGTAATGTAAGAAATTGATTTCCCATCAAGGATTCTTTCCAGGCACATAGTTTTAGGCTGGTGAATTAAAGGAAAGGATATCACCAATAGCTCCATAGGTGACAAGATGATCTCTCTTGGCTTGAACTGCTTTGTGATGTTCTCAGTGCAGCTGACATGAAGGAGGCAATAGCTTCCCTTATGCCATGGCACCAAGGAAGGTGTAAACAGATGCAGACCTTGTCCAATGGTGTAGGTGACTGCTTTTTTGGAGAGCAGAACACCTTTAACCTTGCATGCCCAGCAGAGAGAGGGATAGCCTGAAATGCTCAGCCTTGTGTTTCATTCAAGCAGTGAAACATGTGCCACTCTGATGCTGATGGGTGCATAATTGCTTACATGGCAGAAGATCATCCAGATACGAGGCATGCTGTATTGTGGCTGCAGTGAGGTTAGAAGTGTTGACGTACCAATAAGAGCTCCATGTAAAAATGTTTAGTTAGTATAAAAGCCATCAGTGAAAAATCCAAGGAAGAGCTGGATGTCATGGTGGTTCACCCTCCTTTCTACTGTCTGACCTCTGTAAGGCTGGAAGTTAAAGAAGTTAAATGAACTCTGCATAATTCCTTATGGTTATCTGTCACAGAACCACCTCATGATTCAGCACTTATGTCAGCCCTTATGGGGGAGGCCCTGCTGTGAGAGCAGAGGGCTGTGGCAGACCAGGACCAAGGCATAACCTGCTGGTGACCATGTGAGAGAGGACATTCACACCGTTACTTCCCACACTTTGTCTATTTTTTTTTCCCCTGCTGATGCTGTTTGCTTCAGATTCTGGGTGTTTGAGGACAGAGCCATTTCCAGTGCTCCAACTTTGAGGGAAAATTATTCAATTTTTGACAAGATCCTTAGAATCACATTGCAGAGGAAAGGGTGTATTATAATTATCAATATCAATAGTAATAAAAGTTTATTAAAGGTCATTAAAATGAAAGGGGATGGCTATAGATCCCATCACTCTGAATTGACTCCCTCCTCTTGTGTTAATTAGAAAACTCAGATAATGGTTCTATGGGGGAGTGCAGAGGAAATTTAATTATGAAAGTTTAATGGGCCACTATCTACTTCCTGCCAGATTAAAAACTGATGATTTACACTATTTTAGATACCGCCGTGGCCTGCCGAAACAAAATATGTTGCAGAACAAAGAGCAATGCAAGACTTCGCCCTGAATGTTTTCCTCATTTTTTAAGACAAAGATTTAATAAGGAGGACCTGAAAACCAAGGAGCTGTGACAGATCTGTTACCAACAAAACCCAAAAGGAACTACGAGCGGTGTAGTTTGTTAGGTTCTTCCGTTTAATATTTGTTATAACCAAATGGAGAGCACATTTGCATGAGCAGAAATGGCTGTCCCCTCAAAATGAAAAAAAAAAAAAACCAACACAAAACAAACCATAATTAAAATAGAAATTAACTCTAAGGTCATTTATCAGTTACTGAGGAAAGATGGAATAGCCACGCGGTTACTGCTTAGCAATTCTTGGATGGGTATTTGTGTTCACAAACTTAAGTCATGCTCTTTAGTCCCTGGTCATAATCCCACCAAGTTTCATGGAAGTTATTTAGTAAATTTTCATGCAGTATTTTTGTCTTTTTAAAAAAAAAAAAAAAAAAGGTGTTGAAAAGCCAAGGTGCTTATGGCATAGGTGTGAAACAAATGCAATCAGCTGGCCTGAAGTCCTCCTTTTCAGATGCCCGCTTTATGGGGAGTTAGGACTAGTCAGAACCTCCAAATCATTCGCTTTTGGGAGAAGGTTGTAAATCTGGCACCTGAAATTAGTGGCTGGTTTTTGAAATGTTGGCTTTCATCGCCTCATTAGGAATGATAATTCGGCAAAGTCTGCAAAGCTGCTCCAGAAATCTTGCTCCAGGTTCTGTCTCTTACCTACTGCTTCCCTTTAATGCAGAGGTTTATTAAGAAATTTCTCTTTCCATTCAATGCAATAGATTATTAGATTTAACTCCTCTCCTTGAACAAGCTCTTTTTTTGCTGAAACCACTGTATCATGTGGTGCAACTGACATAGACATTTCCAGTTGCATCTTTCAAGTATTAAATTCTTATCATTAAAGGCTATTTTCTACCTAAACAAATAAATAAATAAACCAAACAATAATGGGAGCAAAAAAGGTGAAATATCAAATGCTATATTTTAAAATGAGGATGAAAAAAAGAGAGGAGAAGAAACAGAAGCAGCAGCAATGCCCAAAAGCAAAANAAAAAAAAACAAAAAACCCCAAAAAAAAAAAAAAAAAAAAAAAAAAAAAAAAATTAAAAATCTAGTGTACTCTGTTTCCTTTTCTGGATGAGTTTTGGTGTCCAAAAGTTGAGAACTCAGCATTATAAAACCAGGGCTGGTTGTCAGTTCTAATTTAGGTAGATGTAGACAGTTTTATACAGCAGCTTTGTGGCCTGGAGCTGTCTGTCTTGCAGTCAGAGGCTCACTCTGTCAGCTGCATGTCCTTGAACATTTCAGGTAGAATGTAGCTTTGGGAATTGCCACTCTCCTGGACTTCAGGTGTGTAAACATATTCTCCTACCTTTACTAATTTATTATCAGGTAATGAAAAAACATAAAGGAGGGTGAAAAAAGGGAAAAAAAAGTGTTTGAACAGCACTGTTCTTCATGTTCTTCAAAGACCTTAAGCCACCTGGATGTACACAGGTTGGGAAATACTCATTTTTCTTGATCTTTTTCCACGGAAACAGGGTTTGCCTACCTGCTCTGCAGTTCGGGTATCTCATCATCCTCACCCACAAAATGCAGCTGCCTTCAGAAAATTCTGTTTATGCAATGGACATCTGTTAAAGCTAAATACATTTGCATCAACATAGAATCTGGCTTCTGCTGAGCCTAATAGCCTTCTGTGTTCTGAAGGTGCATCTAAATTTGTAAATAGTGTAAAAAAAAAAACAAAAAAAAAAAACCTGAGAGGCTATTACAGATGTCTAGACTTCACTTGTCTAGACTTCAAATATGTAAGGCTGCATAGGGATCAAAATCGAGTGAATGTCTTCAGAAAGATAATTGAGGAGAGCATGCAAAGGAAGATTTGCGTGCCTTGCCTTTTATTTGCAGTGAATGATTCACAGCTAAGCTCTAAAATATTAGTCAGTTCGCATCACTGTAACCACCAAACCTCAGGAAAACAAACAAACAAAACCCAAAAAAAAACCCCCAGAAAACAAAACTTACTTTGTGAGAAGGAACTTATTTTATTAAGACAGCTGCTACAGCGAAAGACTTCATTCCGTTGGTAATTTGTATGAAGAGAGAGCAAGAGAAAGACAGATGATGTAAGTTGATTTTGTGTGTGGTGCTTTTCCTTTTCTATTGTGATTCTTTATTAGATTAAGATGCCATAATTACTCTCGATGCACTAATAAGTTGTTGGTTTTTTTCCAGACACTTAATAAGGACCATTCAGGCTCCAAGGGGACTGCAACCTGAAATGTTGCTGAAAGGCTGGTGCTACAACAGAGGACAAAGAGGAAAGAAAAGAGGTGAATTAACTGGGAAAAATGCCAGTTACTGTCTTCATCACATGAGTGACCATATGCTAAATGACACGGCAAAATGAATGGATGCACAGTGTGTTCATTTAGTGGCTTTCTTTCCCCTTTTCTTTCTCGTTTGATTGTACACGATGTAATTGTTTCACATGCCAGTGTCCACTCTTTCCTTACCATGTCCACTATCCTGAGAATAATTGGAATGTGATCCAGCTTTTGGAATACGATCCAGCTTTTCAGTGACACTTATTTTACAAAAATGAGGGATGGAAAGCCCTGCTAAAGGCAGACAGAGCTATGACTTTAAGGCTTCAGGGCTCCAAAGCGTTATGGGCCAGAGCATCAGTTAGAGCAATTGGTGAAACTACTTTAACATCAGTAAAACTCCTCAAACGTATGTGTGCTGGGAGGGAGCTCATCCTCTTTTGCCTATTGATTTGCCTACTGGCAGAAATTTGAGGTTGGCCGAAATGAGAAGCAAATGATCCTCTCTTGGCAATTCCCAGAAAGCTGGATGCTTACTTGAGCCTAAGTGTTGATCTGGCAACCTTTATGCTCCGAGTTGTGTCAGATCTTGGGATACGGATCTGATCCTGCAAGATGGTGAAGAGGACTCATGTACTGCCCAGCGTGTCGAGCCTCTCCTGCCAAGTCTGCACACAGATGTTACATGCGCTTCCAGCTGAGAATTCAAGTGGAGGGTTCCAAGCGAAGAGCTTGGCAATCAAATGATAAAAAAAATTAAGATGCAAGCCCTGTGCTCTTTTTAGCAGAAGAAATCCAGAAATTTTAGCTAGTACCAAAGGTGGAAAAAATATCCAACTGTAGCTAGATGTCAGTTTTAGTGGTTTACTCAGAGAGAAGTTTAAGCTCTGTATGTTCAGGAGTCCCTTTAGTCTCCTATGCTTTGCCTGTCAAATACATGTTGTTTGTTTTGGGGATTTGGGGGTGTTTCCACATAAAAAAGTATTGGAAATAATTATAAAAGATTAAAATATTGATTTTTCTCCCCCCCTCTCCCACTGGTTCTCTAACAAGTGGCAAAAGAAGAGTTGAATGCACAGATAAATACAAACGTTCTGTTCTTTGTTCCTGGAGAGAAATTGGTTAAAGATGACTCTGCATAATTCCAGATTATTTAAACAGAAAACTCTGTGTGGTGACAACAGCTATTTTGTGCATTTTTATGAAGTTCAGTCACTGGAGGATTGCCAGCAGGGACTTAATCATGAAATCCAGGGCTTCTTACTGCAGGAATTATATATTTTTTTTGCTTTTAATTTTTTTTCCCCTCCCCTGCATATTGATTTTGAACAAACAAACTACCTTGACAATTAAACAAGTTAAGTAAAACATTATATTGTTTCAGGCAATTATTCACGTGTGTGCTGACCTCATTTGGGGAAATAAAAGCTTCTCATAGTCTATTGTCCAGAGTGTCAATGAAAAAAAATATTCAGGTTATACCTCATTAATGGTTTCATTTTCCCAAACATTGTACAAAGTCTCTGCAATACAATGCCAAGCCAATCTATCCATTTGATCTCATATAACCTTCAGGGAACATTAATAAAATTTCTGCCTCAGATATGCCCTCTGTCAGTCTCTTTTTAGGCAGAGAGGTGCTTAAATGTCCTTTACATCCTACCGAATGGGACTTACGCTTACATTTAAGCACAAATGTCAATACTTTTCTGGACAGGGATGCTTGCTGGAACGAGGGCCTCTGCATCAGGATAAACATAGTGGTTGATAAGAGTGTACACAGAGAATTTTGATTCGGGTTTGCACAGCCTGTGGTATCGTGAGGTTAGAAAATCAAATTGCTAGAGCATATTCTTCTACCATCACCTGCGTTCGACTGTTTGCACAATTTCCTACTCCTTTTTTTATTATAAGACACTTTACATGTATTAGAAAGCATTCCTAAAGAATTTAAAACACTTCCTTGAAGAACCGAGTTTTGGCAGCGAAGGAAAAAAAAAAAAAATGAGCATTTACAACTCTCTAGCAATTCTCAAGCAAAGTCATTTAGGACTCCCAAAGGAAGACTGGAAAAATCTATCAGCGATTGTAGAAAGCGCATTATAGTGGAAGGCGCTTAGTATGAAACACATGCAATCGATGATGGGATACTTGAACTTTGCTTGTACACTTATCTCCTTAGGGAAGGTGTTGAACTGCTTTTTCCGAGATCAAGAAGCCACAGAAATAAATTAAAGTTGGTTTTGTTTTTTTTTCTTCTTCTTTTTTTTTTTTTCTTTTCTTTTTTTTCCTGTAAAGCCTTGATGGAGCTTGGAGGCCTGTGGTAGACTGTTCTTGAATGCTGTGATTTAGAGTCATCAGGGCGTTTGCACTGATATAACTCAGTCACTGGTTATATGTGTTATATGTGTTAACAGATCCCAGGCAAGGTAGAAGCTCACATGGAGACTGGGAACTTTTGAATTGTGATGTTCCCTCTTGTGCAGGTACCCAGTTTTGTTTTGCTATGTTCCCTCGGCTCATTTGTGCAATGGGGAAAGTACCACTGATATAAGAGTTGATGTTAAAAAGTCCTGTGGGTCCTTCTCACTCCCACAAACAGTGCCTCTGCCCTGCTCCAGCTGCATCTGTGATCTATCCTGCAATATGGGCAGGAAACCAAGGCTGCCATGGCTGAGCAGCTTGTCAATGGGCTACCAAAATATGCTGGTTTTCCTCTGTCCTGCAGAATCTTGGCAACTTTGGTGTACATTGTCTCCTCTTCCAGAAAAGTGAGAAGGGCTCTTCAATAGATCTATGCTTAAAGAAATCTCTTGGGAGATGAAGATACTGTTTTTATTCTATTTGTGTACGATTTTTTGATTGGTGACACAATGTTGCCCAAAATCCACTAAAATATATAAAAGATCCATCATGATCTTGAGCATTTTTTTCCCCCTGTTTTGGTTTGGGTTTTTGTTTTGTCTTGTTTCATTTTTTAGTGTTTGGCAGAGGGAACATCAGACCTGCAGCCTCCACAGCCTTCAAAATATTAACTATTTTAAAGTAACTTATTAAAATGATGCTTTCACAAATTGGTCCGAGATGAGTATGTTCTTTTCTGAACTTGACTGGACATAGTGCACTTTGTGCCTCATCTGGGTGAACTTATTGGAGAGATGAGAAGAACAAGCAGGTTAGTGTGTTGGTTCAGAAGAGATCTCAGGGAAGATTGCTTGTTTAGAGTATCCAGCCCAGATGTGTGAGGGGAAGTCAGATCATCAATCTTCCAGTAAGCAAAAGTACATTGGGGCTGATTTCTCTTACTTACCAGAGCCCAGAAGAGATGGAGAGTTACAAAGTTTGCAAATACATCTTTTGACTGAGTTTTGTTATCTTTCATTTACAAGGAGACCTCCTAGCCCCACTGAACACCCCATTTTGAGACAGATTCATCTTTCGGCATAGACCACGAGGGCAGCCATGCAGGGTAGCAGACTGATGGGATGAGGATTCATGGCTATGTGCAAGACTGAAGACTTTTGTAGCAACAGCCCACTTTGCCTGGCACTGGCAGAGCAGCTTCCCAAGCTGGTTCCTTCCACAACCTCTCAGTCTCTCCTTCAGCACAGGGAAAAGTCACAGGAGTCCCCTGTTCACTCTGTCCTGCCTCTCCCAAGCTCTTCATGGATACAGTAGAAGCTGCTTCTACCTTGGCTGCCACAGAAGAGAGGTGCAGGAAAGGAGATAGATGTTTGCTGTCCCAAATTCTTTGCCTGGCCAGCTGTGTTACACAGATTTTGTGCTCAGCACTGATGGAGAGGCAGAAACTGGCAGCATGTCTTGCTGTGCAAGCACTGAGTCTTTTGCTTATGTAGAGTATAATAAACAGGGCTAAGAAGTTGCAAAGTTTCAGTGGTGGAAGACATCTAGAAGAAGACGAGATCTGGCCAGCCTGATCTAGGGTAGGCTGTCCCTGGGCATGGCAGGGGGGTTGGAACTAGATGATCCTTGTGGTTCCTTCCAACCCTGACTGATTCTATGATTCTATGATTCTATGACTGGGAGACTCACTCAGCTGCTGCCACAAAGTAATCTGCTGGGGAAGCCTTAATGCTGTTGTGAAGAGTGAGTTTTTGCACTATGGCTGTTTCTGCAAAAGTGGCTGCAAGCACCTGTTGAGCCTTCATGAAGAAAACCATGAAAGAGAGTTCCTCAGTTAAATTAAATCGTATCTTGGAAAAGGGTCTTGTCTTCTGTGGGGGATGTGAAGCATTTTTTCTGTACCTTCTGGTTAGCAGGAGGCTTTTCTGCCACATGGTCCCATTAACATCTCCATTTCTCTAGCTTTGTTGGAGACAGAGCCTGAGAGATGAGGGCTCACTTACAAAGTGTTCAAAGAGAAAACTTTCTAAGTGCTGCTAAGGACATGGGTAGATGTTAATTTTGTTCCAATATTAAGATATTTCCTAATTGGTATGAGTAATGAACAAGCAGCTGCCTTCTTAATATCCTCTTCAGGATGTATTAGGGAATCTGTTTGTGTTAGGATTGATTATTTCAGTATTAATAGGATGATTTAACATACTTTGTGATCTAATATGCTTCTCAGTACTGTGTCTAACTTCTTGATTTGATCCAGCCTGACAGCTGAACTGCTCTCTTCGTAGCTTGGTAATTATGACTTTCATGACACACAGTTTGCAATGTTATTTTTGGTTAAGTAGCTTAATAAAAGGAATAAAATCAGAGCCAAGCATACTTTTTCAATAAGTAAAATGGGTCTCAGACCTCTGATGACCTGGGTGTAGATCGGCAAATCAGTCTAAAAGCTCCCCCCCGCCCCAGCCCCAGCAAGCCCTTTGTTGTCTCCCAGGAAAAGTGTGTGAACTGGAAATTTACTTGAAACCACCACAATAAATATGTTTGTTCAGGGAAAATTAAAAGAGGTGAAGCAAGAAGCCTGACACGACTTCAGTTTTGAGGGAAAACCTGTTTGTGTCTAATACATTGCAGAAATTGCTCAAGAACATTTTGTCCTTGTGTAAGGCTTGCCCCATAATGCTGCTAATGTCCTTAGGTTGAGACCTTGGGTTATCGGCTCTGTATGTGCCGATCATGCAGGTTAAAACTGATTCTTTTGAAACGTAGTTTTTATCTTTGCTGAGTTCACGACACTTGTTCCTTGCAGCCACATCCTCTCCTTCCCCTGCATTTTCTTTTCTTTCTCCTTTTGGCCTGTCTTGCTTTCACTGTGGGCTGAACGTGCGTCCCAATGGCAGTGAAACCTCCAGATGGCACATTACCAACTTCTCATAAATTAGAAGAGGGGAGATGCATAAGACATTGGAATTCTTTGAGGTTTAGGTTTATAGGGATTACAATAAATTCAGTCAGACGGGGAGGGTTGTTATGTACCAGTGGAATGCAGATAAGATTGTGCTGCCTTTTTTTTTTTCTCCCCTTAAAATTGCCATGAGATAATCTCATGGAGGCTGCAGAAAGTGTTCAGCACTTGGAGGTCTCTGTCATTGCACACAAGCAGATCCTGTAGGAAATGGAATTAAAAGCCAGATCTGAGGGGAAAAAAAAAAAAAAAAAATTAATAATTTGAGCCTTGTTCTGCAATACTTTAAGACATCATGCAAGACATGCAAGCCTTGACTGTTCAATCTCTGCCAAATAATGGCCTCAAAACCA
>VWZI01023910.1:442499-443752 GCA_013396835.1 Psilopogon haemacephalus | reverse complement strand
ACCAGATCAGGGTTAACCATAATCCTAGTTAGAATCATAGAATCATAGAATCAGTCAGGTTTGGAAGGGACCACAAAGATCATCTAGTTCCAACCCCCCTGCCATGCCCAGGGACACCCTACCCTAAATTAGGCTGCCCAAAGCCTCATCCAGCCTGGCCTTAAACACCTCCAGGAATGGGTCCCCAACCACCTCCCTGGGTAACTCATTCCAGGCTCTCACCACTCTCATGCTGAAGAACTTCATCCTCACATCCAATCTGAATCTCCCCACCTCCAGCTTTGCTCCATTCCCCCTAGTCCTCTCACTGATAGCCTAAAAAGTCCCTCCCCAGCTTTTCTGTAGGCCCCCTTCAGCTACTGGAAGGCCACAATAAGGTCACCTGGGAGCCTCCTCTTCTCCAAACTAGTTAAATATGGTAAAAGCTTCCCTTAAAGAAGAGCTGCACAAGAGCCATTCAGTTCAGGCAGAGGTGCACATTAGTGCCACACACAGCAGGCTCAGAATCAACTTGCTTGATTACAGATTCGCTCCAGTTATTAAGAGACAATTAAAGAAAGGGAACACCATGAAAAAAAAGTGAGCTGAAATGAAGCTCTCTCTTCTGAAGAAAAACAGAAGAAGAAAAAGGATCTTCATTGTATTTCTTCTTAAGCTGCCACTTTGCTTCACCAAGGGTCAGAACATCATTCCTCTTAATCACCTAGTTAGGCCCCCAAATGTATCTCTGTTAAGTGGAATTCTTCTCTAATACTGTCCTGATTAATTAAGAAGCAGTCTTTCCCATTCACTGTCATCAGTGACCTATCATTCAGTGTCACTATCCTTCACTGTCATTAAGTGGAGTATGCATATACTGTAATAGATAAGATGATTTCGGAGACAACTATTGATCCTTTCCCAGTGGTCTATTGCTAGTTAATTAGCATTAGTTTCTTTAATGATGTTTAATGTTGGTGAGTTATTTTTAAGTGATACATGGCCTGACCCTGGAAAGTGCTGAATGCCCTTAACTTCTATTGACTTCAGGAAGAGTTGAGGGCACTCATGAGATCAGCCCATAGGTCTTGTGTCTGAAACAGGAGAAAAGGCTTCTGTCAGGCAGGGGTGAGCAAGGCTCTACAGCCAGAGAATAGAGCAAGTTCTCATAGAAGGACTTTTAAAGTCTTGTTGTCCCTTCTATAATTGAAACAGTCAGCTCTTAAGAGAGGGGGGGTGATTTCTACACAGTACAGACATCACTATTCTGCTAT
>VWZI01023910.1:422499-439999 GCA_013396835.1 Psilopogon haemacephalus | reverse complement strand
CTATTTCTACTTTAATGTAATATAGCAAGTAAAGACAGCACACATTAACAAAGGGTAAATTAGATTTGTCTAAGTAAACATGTATCTGCAATAGGAGTAGTGTTGCTGTAGTAAGGACAGTCTGAAGGTTAAGCGCTCCATGTAAATGGTATAGATTCATTTTCATGGAAAGCAAAAGGAGGGACAACCTCTGAAAAATTGCCTTTGATGGAATGCAATCTGTGCTCTCCTGAGCAGCACAGGAGTACTCTGCAACACAGGAAACTGTACCCACCTCTCCCTTGTAAGAAATTGGTTAGAGTCCTTTTTGTTTCTAAAAGCCTGCCCTTAAACGATGAAGTCTTTGCAGCCCCTCCAGACTGATCAGATCTGTTTTGTTAACAGCTTAAAGAAAACCCCAGCAAAACAGCAACAAAACAAAGAGAGACAAGGTGCTGTGTGTGCTAACGAAGGGTATTTGCTAAGGCAGGACCTGAGAGGAGGAAGATTTAGTGCTTGTTTTCTGTTCTCCAAAGTAAAAACCGAACGAAAGCAGTTAAAGCCTTGGGAAGCTGCTTAAACCAAGAAGGAAGTTTTCTCCAGTCAGTGGCATGCTTTTGCTCTGAAAAAGCCCACATTAGGCTCTTTCACTTTCTCACAGTATTTAAGTGAAGCAAAAGCATCACTACACACACTTGCGATTTTCCCTCTGAGAACTTCTATCTACCTGAGCTGCTGCTGATCAATTCATCAAGTCGGCTTAAGTACATCTCAGGGTCTTCTTCATCCCATCAGGCCACTGAGATGTTATCTTTTCCCTTTTTTTTTTCCTCTTCTGAAGATGTATGAATTAGGAAATTAACAGGGAACAATTTGCTTTCTGTCCCTGCTAGATGCTAGTGACCTACAACTAATTTGCATCAACTATATGTGGTACACATTCTAACAATAAAATAATCACAGTGCTACGTTGGGGGGGGGGGGTTTGGTTTGGTTTGGCTTGGTTTGTTGTTTTTGTTTTTTTTTTTTAATCTTCTTCTTTGACAGATGAACATCAATGGCTTGTTACTTGAGTTTGCCACCAATTAAAATGCACATTGGATCAGGCCTGGCCTGTCACCTAGCATTATTGGGAAAAGTTGGCTGTGGGCCATGGTTTAGATGAGCAGGATATTTTTACTTGACTGTAGTGCTTCTCGTCTCTGCTCTGTAAACTCCACCTAGCAATTTAGATGCTGGGAAGTCACTGCATTTGCTGTCTGAGGTGTTGCCTTGCTTAACACTCTTGGGAATACCTAGCCAGTTTTGTTACATGCATTTTAATTGTGGCAAGGGAAGTCTTCCTGATCCATTCTGTGTACGATTGCGTTATCTGACCTGGGCTGAAGCCAGTACAGCACTTTGGGATCAGGACTTGCTTAGATATAAACTGATTTCCAGAACTTCTCTTAAATTTCTTTTTCACCCCACCTACCTTTGGGCCCTATCAACGCTAACAGTGGAATTAAAACAGCAGCATAAAGAGAGACGTGAACTCAGCGGCAAAAAAAAGTGAGTTATTCACTTTCTATGTGAACCTGAACAAGTTCAAAAAAGCATAATCCTGCCAAATAACAAATATGAGGCATTACTAATAACTGGACGTGAATATCAACTATTGCTCTGGATCTGAAGCAAAGGTTAAATCCTACTGGGGAAAAAAAAAAAAATCAGAACAAGAGTAATTTAAAATCTTGCTGAAAAAAGAGCAAGAACAGAGCCTGAAGAAACAGTACTAATATTTAACAAAACGAAGTACATAACAGATTGACTCAGAACTGAACAAGAAATTCAACTGGCGACTTAATAAAACGTTCAGGTAAAAAATTCGAGAGTGTTCAGTATTTTGTCCTCTTTTATGAACGGGGGTGCAAGTTAAAACATGCTGAGCGGCTGAGGAATGACAGTGCTTGCTAATGTCACCTTTTTGACACTTGTTTTGTGCAGAGGTAAATAGCAATAAGATGGAAGGCAGCAGAAAATAAGGTCCGTCGTCATTGCTCATTATTTGTAATTTGTGGAGTGTGACAGTGTGTTCAGCACTATGCACACCAGGAATAGAGAGGCAGTCTTTGCCTCCAAGAGCTTGAAGTCTAACATACAGATGCAGACCAGGCTGAATTCCAAACATTTAGTGAAAGATTTAGAACCGTGTTTTAAAATTTTGTTGTTAACCACCTCACTCTCAAGTTTGGGAAGGGCACAGCTACTAGCAAGGTACAGGTGTCTGAAGACCTGATTCTGGGCAATCTCTGCTTGGGAGGGACTACAGTGATTAGAATAGCATGGAATTAGGAGGGTTTTTTTTTAATCAGAAATCCTAAGGCTGAAAAAACCCCATACATAAAATCAAAGGCAAGTCTTGATGTAGATTTGAAAATACACAGGTGGGCTCATATCAGGCTGACATCTTGTTAGCAAAAGATTCAGCAGAGACAAGATCCAATGTGCAGAACAGTCTGAATGAGGCAGAGATTTGAAAGCAAGACAAAGTCAGAAGTTAATATGGAATAAGGACTGAGGAATAGAGAGAATCATAGAATCATAGAATGGTTTAGGTTGGAAAAGACCTCAAAGCTTATCCAGTTCCAACCCCCTTGCCATAGGCAGGGACACTTCCCACTAGAACAGGTCGCTCGAGGCCTCATCCAACCTGGCCTTGAACACATCCAGGGAGGGAGCAGCCACAACCTCCCTGGGCAACCTGTGCCAGTGTCTCACCACCCTCACTGCAAAGAACTTCCTCCTAACATCCAGTTTAAATCTCTCCTCTGCCAGTTTAAACCCATTTTTAATAGGGAGAGTTGTGACCTTGGTGACTTTTACCCTTTCATGGAGCAGGGCACTTTACAGAGCTAATGCTTTATGTTGTATGGTACTGGTTTTCCTCAGTATCCATCACAGAATACACTATATGGTGTGTCTTTGTAATCATGAAAAAAAAACAAACAACAAACCAAACAAAAAAGCCAACCAAAACTCAAGAAACCCCCCACTAAGCCAGCATTAATGTATATTTGTTTTTCACCAGAGGTGGTTACGAATGCAATTTTCCTGAAATTTGCACAATTAATGAGACTAAAATCCAGCACTCTCAAGACAGCACGGCCAGCTTTGTTGCATCTTGTGAGCTTTGGCACATGCATAAGCGCAACGAGAGGTGAAAATCAGCTGCAAGTAGGAGCAACCTTTACCCACTCTGGAAAATAAAAAGGCACCATAAATATGGGGGCAGTGTGTAATAGTTCACTGCTTTGAGCGAGACCAGCCCAGGCAGAGGGCTAATTTGCATTCTTAACACTTACATTGGGTTTTACTGTACTTCAGTGTTCATAAAAATGGCTAATTAACTGGAACACCCCCAATATTGATGCTGTACTGTAAATGTCACCTCGGAAATACACGGCACCTTCTTAAAGCGACACATTCCCCAGAGCGCTGGCGGCCCCTGGAACAGATCCCCTTCTCGCGTGGATTTGTTCCAGAGGGACACACCATTGTGCTGGGCTCCAAAGCTGCAGTTCTGTGTCTTTGCCTCCGCTGGCCACAGTAAAATTTCCGTGGGAAAATTTGCAGAAGGCCAGCATAACTCATTGTTTCGCTTGCATAGCAATTAACAACTCCAACAGCGGCAAGCCAGCCGCCTATTCCTCTTGGCTGAATGTTAAGCTTGACCTCCCCTCCCCTCTCCCCTCAGTTCACAACTCCTCTCATCTTCCAAAACTATGTGAGAAATTATTTTTCATGCTATTTGCATGTTTTAGAGCATCCATCATTATCATGTGCGCTGACAGCTTTATACTTCAGCTGTGACAGAGCTTGAAAAATGCTAGCCCTATCAATCAACGGCCTCCAGGTTTCCAGAATGAGTTCTTCTGCTGCTGACATTTTCTCTTGCTTTTTCTTTTATTCTCTTCTCTTTGGCAACAATCTACAGCTTGCCTTTGCTTTTCATTTAATTGCACAATGCCTATAGGATTGTATAATACTACATTGGAATGAAATGCTTCTGACCTGCTTCGGGTTATTTGGCTGAATTACTTTGCCACAAGTCTCATCTATTTTCATCACACATACTGACCTCAAAGTTATTTTAGTAACTCCCCTATTTCTACAGTGCTCAGCTTCACCTGCCCACATTATTTATGCACATTAGTTTCACTCTTACCTCTTAGTTTGATATAATGAAATAGGGTTTCCCTACATTTTACAAATATCTTATTCCACATAATAATTCTAAATGGAAGTAACATGAGATAATAAATCCATATCCAATATGTGACTATTTCCTAAAGCTGCTTTTTCTTGCATTATTATTTTGTGCTTTTTCTTGCATTATTATTTTGGACTGTTTCTAAAGTATTTGCCAATGGAGACACAGAATCACAGAATGTCAGGTGCTGGAAGGGACCTTGAAAGCTCATCCAGTCCAACATCCGTGCCAGAGCAGGATCACCTACAGCAGATCACACAGGAACACATCCAGGTGGGTCTGGAATATCTCCAGAGAGGAAGACTCCACAACCCACCCTGGGCAGCCTGTTCCAGTATTCTGTCACTCTCACAGGATAAAAATTCCTCCTCATGTTTAAATGAAACTTCCCATGGCTCAGCTTCCATCTGTTGCCCCTTGTCCTGTCATTGGGCATTACTGAGCAGAGCCTGGCTCCATTCTCCTGGCACTCACCTTTACATATTTATAACCATTGATGAGGTCACCTCTCATTCTCCACTTCTCCAAGCAGCACAGCCCCAGCTCCCTCAGGCTGTCCTTGTAAGAAAGCCTCTGGCCAAGAAAATTTTCTCCACCCACAAGTCTACCAGAGTCTAACACAGAACAGCGTCAAGAATCATAGACTAGAATAGAATCAGTCAGGGTTGGAAAGGACTAGAAGGATCATCTAGTTCTAACCCCGCTGCCATGCCCAAGGACACCCCACTCTAGATCAGGCTGCTCACAGCCTCATCCAGCCTGGCTGCAAACACCTCCAAGGAAGTGGCCACAACCACCTCCCTGGGCAACCCATTCCAGGCTCTCACCACTCTCATGCTGGAGAACTTCCTCCTCACATCCAGTCTGAATCTTCCTGCCTCCAGCTTTGCTCCTTTCCCCTTAGTCCTGTCACTCCTTGATAGCCTAAAAAGTTCCTCCCCAGCTTTGTTGTAGGCTCCCTTCCATTACTGGAAGGCCACAGTAAGGTCACCTGGGAGCCTCCTCTTCTCCAGACTGCACAGCCCCAACTCTTTCATTCTGTCCTCATAGTAGAGGTGCTGCAGCCCACTGAGCATCCTCGTGGCCCTTCTCTGGTCATGCTCCAGCATGTCCACATCCCTCTTGTAATAGGGGCTCCAAAACTGGATGCAGTACTCCAGGTGGGGTCTCACCAGGGTGGAGTAGAGGGGGAGAATTACCTCCCTCTTCCTGCTAAGAGCTAAGTGAAACTACAATGTTAGAGTGCATTTACTGTTCTCCAGTAGATTTTATAATCAGAGGACAGAAAAGGTGAGTAAGATGCAAGAGCAACAAGGCAATTAGTCTTCTCCCTGCAGCTGATGCAGGTTGCACAGAAGTACTGAACAATTGATTCGGTGTAATGCTGAATTTTAATCAAATGGGAGAATAAGCCAACTTTTAATCAAGATTTTCCATAATGGATTATTTTCCTAATTGAATGAGTTCAGGAGACAAACAAATACAGCCGAGTGCTCAATGGCCTTCTTCAAATATTGGTAAGCTTTCAATCCCAAATCACAGCCAAAGACTCTGGAATAAAACCCTCTACAGAGCACAGCCTGAAGGTTACATTCATCTTCTGGAAAATAATCCAGGGTATGCAGAGGAGACCGCTACAGAATTAATTCATATTTCAACACAATTATACCTACTAAAATGTACACTGAGGAGACCAAGCCTAAAGGTCAGTTTTAGATCTAAATATGAAGCTAGTTACAAATTTTTTTTTTTTTTTGTTAAATATGTAAGATAGAGTGATTGGAGAAATATTTTATAGAGATGTGGAAGTGACTCTTGGGATCTGCAGATTTTTTTTATTTTTTTTTTTTTTGGAAATGGAAAGAAACTGAGTCCCTGACTGTGTTTCTTTTTAAGAAGATACAATAAAATGGTTCATTTTTTGAACACTGAAAACATGCTTCTAATGATGACTGAGAAGAAGAAGTAGCATAGCTGTGGTATTGGATTGAAATGTTGTTCTTAATAGAGAAAGTGTTGGCAGTGAGGCAGTGTCTTAATGGAGTTGCCCCAAGAATGATAAATTGTAAAAGAGAGCAGGAAGAGTTGAAATAAAGTTTATGAGTTCTTAGCATCCACTGATAAAGTACAGAGGGTTTCTGTGGGGGAAAAAGGTTTTATTTAGCAGCCTTTATGTTGATTTTGGTTAAATGTGACTTTTATTTTCAGCAGATTATGAACTGAATTAAGAGCACCTGTTTGGAGATGTTGTGCAGAAGTGCTTCTGCAACTTGGTGTCAGCTAGCAGGCTTCTTTAGCAGACTTGTCCAATGGAAGGAGGGAAATATATATTTTGTCCTGCCAAAGGAATTGAAAGGAGTGCTCTCCATCCTAAAAAAAAAAATGTGACTTGAGGTCTTTTTCACCAGCAAACGTGAGCCAGCAGACTCAATCTGCTCTAGGCCAGTGGCTGAAAGAGCACACAAACTTGTTGGGTTAATCTGGTGATGAGAAGGAGATTTTTCACTCAGCTGCTCAGCCTTTATCATCATACCTTAACTTTCTTTGGACAATCCCTGACTTAAATGTTCCAAATCTACAGAATGAGATTTTTGCAGTTTAATTTGGAGAAAATTCTTTAAAGACAGACTCATACCAGTATCTGGTACTTTCTCCTTACGAAAACATCACACTGTCTTCTGGTCTCTTTATTTTAAAGCCTGTAGCAGCTCGTAGTACACTATAAAATGCATTTCTCCTTTGTCAGAAACTGAATCCTATCTCCAGGCTCCTGTGGAGCTACTCACTTTTGATATGTAAGTACACAGCTGCATACCAAATCTTCCAAGCTCGTGATACTGAATATTAGTAAATACTATTACTTTATTTTGTGTCTCCCTGTTCTCACAACAGTTATGACTGCAGCAGAGCTGCATGAACTTGTAAAGAATGTGACACATTTGGGAGGACTTTTCTGTCTGCTTTATCCCATACTCTGAGAACCCACTGCTCAGCTGTGTTCCTCAGCAACATTTTACTGTCATTAAATTATAACACTGAAAAGTAGCAGAAGATGTAGAAACTGATTAAGGATACAATCTGTAGTTTAATCACTAAATGCTGTAAAATTGACATAGAAAAGGGACATTTATATTTTAATTGGTAGGTAAGGCTAATTCTCATCTAGGTAAATAAGCCAATTATCACCTGAGCAAATAAACCTTTCCTCCAGAATACATCAGAAGTAATTATCTTTTGATGGTAATTGTGAATGTACTTGATGATATGAATCAAATTCTACCCTTAAATACACACGGATTTTGCTGCCTTAAATAGGAGCATGACTATACTCAGAAAACAATATTAATTAAAGGGTCTAGGAGATGAAACTGCTGTCAGTTCAAAAAACTTAATTACAATGAGTCAAAAATGTTCTTCAACAATTTAAAAGAGAATGTGATTACATAAAAAGCTGAAATAGAGGTAAAGGTTTTCTACATAAATGCAAAGGGACAATTCTGAACTGACATAATGCCAAGATTTCTGGTGTGTAATTTTTTTTTTTTAATGAATTTTTGAATAAAAAATGTTCTTCAACACTTTAAAGAGAGTGTGATCAAATAAAAAGCTTTATTTGAGGGTCAGCTAATAACTGAAATAGAGGTAAAGGTTTTCTACATAAATACAAAAGGACAATTCTGAGCTGATAGAATGCCAAGATTATTATATATTATTAAGAGATAATTATATTATATTTTTTTATTTTGGTGAATTTTATTTATTACAGGTGGAAATTGTGCCCAACGCCACAGAAAATGCCATTAGTTGAGCTGAAAAGACAACTCCTCTCTGAGCTCAGGAGTTAAGGTGAACCAAACTCTTTGCATTTAATAATCATATTCAATTAAAATATATTAAAAGTTACAAATTCCAGTTCTGCAGACTCTGTAACAAGATTCACTTGTCGGTTAGTGCATAAATAAACTGAGGACAAATGTGAAAGGATCAAAAAAAGCCCAAAAAACAACCCCCCAAAAAGGAGAAAAAATACTGAATAACTATTGCATTGTTTGAGGCAAAAAATACCAGATGTAGCTAAGAACCAGTCTAGTCCTTTATTGCAAAATGTCTGTAGTTTAACATTCTACCTGTGGCATTAGCTATAAAAAGGATACTTTTAAACCCCCTAAGTAAGTAGCATAATGGTATCCTAAATCTAATAAAATGTGACATCAGATATCAGAAAATATGATTTTCTGCCAAGCAGGCTGGTAAGCTACTTTATGTGACACTTTTCAAAAAGAGAACATTCTTCCTGTGTCTCTTAACGTTGTGTCTGAGGGGGTAAACTGCCAGTTAGGGGACATGTGTGACGATGAAGAGACCCTCCGTGCAGCTGACATGTTGTCCACTCATGTATGGCTGCACGTCACCTCATCTTTGCTCTTGTAGGACCTGGGGCAAGTATTTGATGCAATACTGCCTTTTTTTTTTCCCTTTCTCACTCAATATTTATTTTGTCTTGCTGTTTCCAAAGCTCTGTAAAACTGCCTTGATAGGGAGTGAGGGTGATCATTTTTCCTCCTTTTTATTTTAGGTTCCCGATTCTCCTAATACCTTGCTAAGAGTCCGAGACCAAACATGCAAGGTGCATTAAAAAAAACCAAAAACTGCCTTGATAGGGAGAGAGGGTGATTGGGTTTTTTTCTCCTTTTTATTTTAGGTTCCCAATTCTTCTAATACCTTTCTAAGAGTCTGAGACCAAACATGCAGGGTGCATTAAAAAAAAAGAATAAAAAAGTTAGCATCCCAGAAGTGATGCTCAGTACATCAGAGGATTTGTAAGTGATTATAGTTCATTTATACAGCGCAAAACTATGGGAAAGCTGTTGGGCCAGCTGGAGGTCCAAAAACCAACCAACCAACCAACCAACCACAACAAAAACCCAAACAGAAACAACAAAAAAACCCAGAAACAAACGGAACCAGAAACAAACAAAACCAACCAACCAAACAAACCCAACAACCCAAAACCTATGTGCAAGGAAAATGTGCTCTCCAGGATGCACCACCAGCATGCACAGTTCCCCTTGCATGAAAGAAACTTCAGAGGGTAGTAAGTAGAAAGCAGAGTCCCCTTACCCTCTTAGCTCTCGCATACATCTACCCATGCTGGAATATCCAGAGGAGAGAAAGCCCACACCAACTTCTCTTCCTCACAGTGCCTGAGTTGCTCCTTCCTTCCTCCATGTCTCCCAGTAGGTGAGCACTTAGACATGACTGAAAGGACAGACCTGGAGATGACATGAAGCCAACAGGCTTAACTTGCTGGTCCCTTTTTCTTGGCTACCCAACTAGTGCTGGTCTGGAGCTTCTGCCCCGTGCTTCTTGTTCAAAAGTCTCTGAACCCCAAGGAGCAGAACTGGATGTGTAATCATAATCTATGAAGTATTCATTTTTTTTTTTTTTGCTTTTCCTGTGACATTAACAGCAGAAGTAGTAGTTGAACTAGGGTTATTTTGTTATCTTTGGTTTACCCTACCACAATTATGCCAGAGTAAATAGAAGTAGCTATCATGCAGCAGTTGAAGCTTTCTTGTGTCTCCTTTGGTTTTACAAAAAAAAAAAAAAAAACAAAAAAACAACACCAAACAACAAACCCAGACAGGAAAAAAGGGGGAAAAGCCCAAAGAACCAAAAAAAAGGAAGAAAAAAGGTAAAAAATGGGAAGGGGGAAAAAAAAAAAAAAAGTGAGCTAAAAAGGAACAGAGGCAGGAAGGGAGGCTCATGAATTGTCTACATCTGACCAAAGACTGAAATGAAAATGACCAAAGTCACACAATCTTTGCAGATTTCATGTGTTTTGCATAATATACAGGCTTTGAGCATTGTACCCAGCAGAAGATACAGACATATATTATGCAAAAATAATGCATGCTGATAGTATCCGATCTGCAAATAATGACACCTATGGCCAGGACTGATTAGTTAAGAAGCTCTTGACAGTCGCTGTCAAATTAGCACTCACAGAGTCAGGATAGGATCATCATATCACTCAAGAGCATTTCACCTGCACTCAGCCTATTAGGCCACCAGCTCCACAACTCTTAGGCCTTTATACAGCTTTGGGCATGTTCTGCTATGTTCAAATGCAAAAGCATTTTTTTCCCTACCACATAAAACTGAGGATTGAGGAGTTCTCTTCACTGTGTTTGCTTTTTATTGGAAGACATTGGAAGAAGTACTTTTATTTAGAGATTCAGGGTACAAACAGAGTCTGGTTTGATCAAAGATGGGAAAATAGTGCAAATCCCTTATTTTAAAACTTCATAAAGTATTTGCAAGATCACTAATCCATCAAATTTGTATTTGTGAAGAAACACGATGCTATAAGGTATGCAGATTTTATTGCAAATGACATTCTAGTTGTATGGAATATTTGCAAGATCACTAATCCATCGAATTTGTATTTGTAAAGAAATACAATGCTATAAGGTATGCAGATTTTATTGCAAATGACCATTCTAGTTGTATGGAATATTTGCAAGATCACTTATCCATCGAATTTGTATTTGTAAAGAAATACAATGCTATTTTATTGCAAATGACCATTCTAATTGTATGGAATATTTGCAAGATCACTTATCCATCAAATTTGTATTTGTAAAGAAATACAATGCTATAAGGTATGTAGATTTTATTGCAAATGACCATTCTAGTTGTATGGAATATTTGCAAGATCACTAATCCATCAAATTTGTATTTGTAAAGAAAGACAATGCTATAAGGTGTGTAGATTTTATTGCAAATGGCCATTCTAGTTGTATGGAATATTTGCAAGATCACTTATCCATCGAATTTGTATTTGTAAAGAAATACAATGCTATTTTACTGCAAATGACCATTCTAGTTGTATGCAATATTCTGCAATGCTATAAGGTATGTAGATTTTACTGCAAATGACCATTCTAGTTGTATGGATTATTCTGCAAGTACTTGCAGTGAATTTTGAAACCTTAACTTCTTACAAGAAGGCTTTTCTAACAGTAAATCCACTGAGAATTTCCTATAGTAATAAATACTGCTATAGTAGTAAATGGCTGCTTTTTGTACTTTGTGTGCCTTCGAGTGTACTTTCCATTCCTGTGTTTGACAGACTTGGTTCTGCAGCTGAACAACATAGCATTACACAAAAATAACTCCCTTTTTAGCCAAGGGCTGGAAACAATCTACTTCTCTCTCATGACAGTTTGGAGGCAGAGGTATGCTCTAAGTGCAGACTGTGAGCCTGTGGTATATGGGGCAGAAGGAGAGGTAGTGGTTGCTCTACCCAGGCACTATAGGAATTTCAGGCAGCATCAGGACCTTCATACGCAACTTGATGTTCCTTCACCAGAGCCTTCCATTGCTGTGCCATGTTCATAAGCTTTGAGGAAATAATTTTTTTTCTTCTTTTCTTCAGGGAATAATTATCACACCATAGAATACCTTTGCAAGACCCAAGTGGAACAAGGAGGGCACAGAGGTGACAGCACCCAGATGACATATTTTGAAGCAGTTGTTTTTTAGCAGGAGTGAAGTGACAGGCATGATCTCTGTGGCAGGTTGGCTGGACATTCTTGAAGGTCCAATCATGCTAAGCAGAGGTTTGCATGCTTTCCTCAAATGCTTTTTTCATAAGCAGCAGTTTCTCTTAGTCCAAAGCCATGCAGGATTTCCTCACTTTCGTTCTCCTGTGCCTGGGTTAGTTGTGTTGGTCTGTACCAAACTTGATGGAAGCATTTCTGCAGCAAGGCAAACATGCCATAGCCCCACAGCAGCCCTGTGGTCAGCCAGCCTGCGTGACAGTACAAATGTGACAAAGGAGGTCTGTGCTTTGACTTCACAAGCTTCAGTTGTTTCCTGCCATCTCTATTAGAAATTAGCATTTTTTCGGTTTATGACCATTTTAATTATAGTTTCCCTATTTCAGTTCTACTAAATATGAATGAAGCAGGTGAAGTGTAGCCCAGTTGGAGCATTATACTGTTTAGTGCTGGTTACTATCTTTAGCAGAGAAGCTGGAATTCATTCTCATCTCATTTGCTGAGCGCTCTATCATTAAAGTGTCATTGAGAACTGACACCACTTAATTTTAGCAGCTTTCAATTCTCGTTTGCAGCAAGAATAGCTTTAAATGGAGAGGAGTGCAAATTACAGAGAGAGGGATATTTTTACACCACACTCAGCATTTTATCAAACAAAGCAGCCTCACGGGGAATAGGGGACAATACATTATAAAACCAAACTCTCCTCTGATGCTGGTAAATGGGTATTTAATCTTCCTATTGCAGGCATCCACTCTGATGAGCTTGTAATGAATATACTGCCTGGGACATTATCTGAGCTCTGCTGTTTTCCTATTTCCCAAAATATCCTTTAGTTTTTATTTCAGGTGTGGTCAAAGAATAAACTGGGGAGGCGGGGGGCTCAGCTCTTCCCTGCAAACCACTGAGGAATCTGTACCTTGTTGCAAGCAAACCAGTTTGGGACATATTTTCCCTTCTATTCATTGCATAATTGCTTTTTCCTCCCAGTGCAGTTTGAACTCTTAAGGGGTTAAGAAAATCACTTACTTGGGATCTGTGGCAAATTTTAACCCATTCAGCTTAGCTTCCCTGCCTAATTGGATGTAAAATATCCTCTTGCTCTACATCTTGAGATATTGCTTTCCTGTTGGAAATGTGGTAGGGAATACATGCCAGGTTTACCTCTCTTACCTTTTCTCATCACTTATATGTATGAAAGTTCAAAATTGTATCTTCCAAATTAAATCATTTGCATGGAGTTAAGGAGCATTTGGGATAGGGAAATGGCACATAGCCAATAATTTTGATGCCAGAAATACTAATGAATAGATTTTTTAAACTGAAATATTACAATAGCTTTGGGCATGAATAATCAGATATTTACAAACATATTTATGATGTTATAAAACTTAATGTTAATGTCCATAACAATATCACCTTAAGGGAGTAGGCATCTGCAGCTCAGTAGAAAGTCAGTGGTCTGAGGAAACCACAGATTTCACACAGAAATCAGGGTCCTTGTCAATCATTTCTCTAACCTGTGGTCATGTTACTTGATTAAATTTTAAGCATGATTAATCTGGGTTGGATTGAACTCTGACAAACACTGTTTACTTTATTCATATATTTTTTTTCCTACTGGTTTCATTGCAGGAAGCAGCTACACCTGTGATTTTATCCAGGGATGGATGTATGAGATCCTGGAAGGACCTTTGCCCTCTAGGTACTGATGCTTCTCTCATTGTTAAGTTCATTTTAACACTTTTTTTTTTTTTGAAAGAGTTTTTTTTTTTTTGGAGGTTGTTGTTTACTATGTGGCTCTCCTCTTCTCCTACTTCCTCAAGTTCCTGGTGGACTCACATAACAAATGCTCACTGCTATTAATTCCTCTACCAGGGGGTACCTATATCAGATTCCACATCTTGGGGAGGAAGGTGCTGGTGACACATGCTAGTGTGCAACTTCAGCCTGTTTCTCTTCCAGAGAGAGAGGAGGAGGAGGAAAGTACCCACTGAGTGTCTCATGACCCAGCTGGAGCCAGAATGGGAAAGTGATGGGTGGATAAGCTGTGAGGCAGTGTGCAGCTGAGTAATGAAGTGACAATTTAAAACAGGGAGAATCTCAAGGGCCAGCCAGGGACTGACATTGCAATTAATTCTCCTAGTCTGATATTTATTTCATCGGGCTACTGCATTTTGACTTGATTACTTGATGGAGCATGCTGGGGGTGAAATGATGTTGGGCATTGAGAGTCCAAGTTCAAAGGACTTTCTACTGTCCACTGTTAATTTCTCATCAAACTGGGAGGGGAAAGCTTAATTCTGGGTCACATCTACCTATGAAGCAAAAGTAAGACCATGACTCAAATTGATTTGTGTCTTTCCAATTACAGAAATATTAATTTCATTCAACATCCATTTCCCAAGTTGTTTGGCTAGTTTGGGGAGTTTTTTGGAAAAGTATTTAAGCTATTTGCAGTCATTGCAATCTTCACTATTTTGCTCTTGGTATAAGATACTTCCACTTAGAGGGTTTCATTGTCAGACTTTTCTCTGGCATAATTTTGTGTTCCCCTTGAGCTTGCATTTGACACCAGCTCAAGCAGCATTGCTGCATCTCTGTTCCTTGGTCCCTTTAGAGTTGCATGCATTTCGTGGAAGTCCCTCATAAGATCTTCTTTTCCAAACAACACAGACCTCCTTTTTCTAACCTTTCTGAATATATAAGACCCTCGAGTCCTTGTATCATTCCACATGCCCTTAACTTTACCTCCTTCCATCTTCATACTTTTATTATAAAAAGACAGCTAAGACCATACACTTTATTCCAGATGTATGACCTCATTTCCCCCACCATTTTATTTTTATCCTTTATTTTCTCTGGTTTAGATAATGTTTCTTTTTTTTTTTCCTTTACATTTTTTCTCCTTTTTTTTTTTTTTTTTTTAATTACTTCTGTAAAGAGCTGCCTCGTAAGACTACTTTAGTCTTCATGATATTGATTAAGACTTGCAGAAGGTATTCTCTGAGTTGTACTATAACTGAACTCACACTCTAGTCTCTGTATCACTGCAGTGATGCTCTGGCTCCTTTCTTTTTAATACATTACACTGGAGTTTTTAATACATTTCCTTTTTAATACATTACCTTTTTAATACATTACACTTGAATTTTGTCCATCCAAAAGACCTGTTTATTACATTGCAATTTTACATCATCTGCAACGGCAGGAACAGTTTGTGGGCTCTTGGTGGGGCATGGGGTTCGCGACTTTTTGATTCTTTGTGAAGTGTATAAGGTCATAAAATAACTGCAAATTGTTACCACTTCTGAGACCAGAGAGTGGTACTTGTGAACATAGCTGTGGGGTGGAAGAGTGCTGGCCTGCTACCATTAAGAGTGCTGGCAGCAGCAAAATCACCTAAACCTTGTGCATTCAGCCTCTGTTCCTGCTGTGACAGCACAAAACAGGATTGAAGAGACAGATGACCATGGACGAGGCACGATTTTGGACTAGCTCAAACAGCAGACAGAGTCATAACTTAGGCCATCAGAGCATATTTTATAGAAGAACGCTGCCTTTTTGCTACGAGATGTTAATAAAATTCAAGTGGCTCTTAAAATAAAAATATACCATGGTGTTTGATGGATGAATGGGACTAAACATGGACATAAACTTCTGTTTAGGACTTGTGCCTGAATTTTAAGGAGTTCCCATCTGCTAGAAAAGTAGCATTTGCCTTTTACATTTTGGAATGCTATTGCTAACATTAATGCTTCTGACTACAAGAGCTGAGAAAGATCACAGAGGGAAAAAATAAAATAAAATGCCTGGGCTTCTTCATTGTCAATGTAGAAGAAAGAGGTCAAATGTCAATGGAAGTCAGGCTTCCAATATATTTTCCCCAACTGTCAGATGTTCAGTGTTACATATTTTATCCAAAGTTTGATTTACTCTTTCCCTTGTATAGTGAGTCTTTTTTTTTGCCTGATGGCCTTAAAGCACAAAAGAGGAGATGAGAATTTTAGAAGACACTCAAATTCAACTGTAATTACTGGCAGGATGTTCATCAAATGGTAAATTCCCATACTTTTCAAGCATTAAAAAAAAAAAAAAAAGGTTTTCAAAATAAGGGATTTAAAGGAGGAGACATGAAAGGTCACTTTCTTCAGCCAACATAGGCAGGAAAACTGAATAAAACTTTCTATTTTCTTTATTATGTCTCTCAGGACTAAGAACAAGGGAGCAATTTCTTTGTGATATTCGATTTACTTACTTCTGAGGCATCCTAATTTTGCTTTGCATTCATAACATAGAGCTGCTGAAAGTTTTAAATGGGACCTATCCTGCAACTGAGTGAAGTTCTTTATAAGATGAGCAGACACCCAGTCAATCACCAGTTTGCCTTGACTATTACTTAATAGGGCTTTTCCTGCTTTCAGGAGAGGAGTAATCAACCTTTATGTATGCTTAGACCATGTTTTCCCTCTCTGAAGAGGTTAATGAGAGCTCCAATTATTGTCAATTATGGCATTTTTCAGTAACATGAATACCAACAGCACTGACTCAGTTTTCACCAGTTTTTGTCCTTTTCAACCCGATCCAGGTTTGCACAAGTGACTGACAAAAGAAATGTTCCACGTACTATTACCAGGTTCTTCAATCATCCAATCTTTTCAGTCACTCTGAGTTTATTGACCACTTCTTTTGGTATTGCTCCTATTTCCCCTGTAGTATTTCCTTCCCTTGCACAAAAGAAGAGATGTGAAAAGAATATTTTCACCTCTTTTGCTGCTGCATTACTTCAGTTGTGTGACAATAAAACTCAATGAATCAACATGGACATGTCAATGCATGAGTTCTTTTAAACCAGTATTTTCCACTGACCTTTTGCTTTACAGTAATATTCAGGTATCTATGTTATTTATCCTGACCCTTGTGCAGGCACATTCTTACTCATGTCTTCATCATCTCCTGCACTTTATCATATATTTTTGTCTTACAGGACACTGCAGTTTTAACATACACCATATGCAAACCTTGCCCTTCTAAAGTTACTGCCACCGAAGAAGTAAGACAATAACTCTATTCACATGCCTTTACATTTACTCCATACCTGGGACTAAACCTTAGCATCTCTTCTCTTACCTGACAACCTTCCAAGCAGAGAAGAGGAAGCAGAAAATAAAAATGGATTTTACAAAGTAGCCGAACTGGTACCAATCTCAATACAAGATATATGAAGTCGTACTCAACCAAGAACAGCAGCAGCCCACAAGAGCAGGAAGAGAAGCAGGGCAAAGAAAAACGAAAAANCTATTATTATGGGCTTGGTTAAAGCTGTCATTGCCAGGTTTATATCTGTTTTGTCTCATTAAAAAAAAAAAAAAAAAAAAAAAAAGAGAGAGGAAAAATGTACAGCATCAGAATTTCTCTTCACATTTTGTCTGGAGAGTTGAGCCAGGGTACCACTCAGTAGTGAGTGCACTGATAAAATTGCATGATCAGTTACCACTCCTAACTGTGATTAAATTTTGAAGCATAAGTTTAAAAATTCTCAAGTTTAGCCTAGTTAAGACAGGCAAATGTTGTTCACAAGAGTATTGGGGCTGTCAATACAGGAGACTCAGAGCAAAGTTCTATGTTTATTCTCTCCACACACTCTCTACTTCCATACTTCAATTTCCATTCTGCTAATCAGTGCTTCTGTGTCCCACAGCCT
>VWZI01023910.1:387769-401555 GCA_013396835.1 Psilopogon haemacephalus | reverse complement strand
GGAAATAAGTGAAAACAATAGGTGGGAACTCTCACTTGTGATATTCATGAGTAGCTTATATAAGCAACTTGCTGTGACTGGCATCCAAACTCTAGATTACAATTCAGAGACAAAAACTGGACTAGAACAGCAGTCCAGCCTTTGCCCAGCTGTCTTGAACTCTGCTGGCTTTTGCTAAAATGTTTACTCGTATTACTTACCCATAAATCAGGTTTAAAATTCCCCCCAAACTTCCTTTACTGTCATAATATTGATGAATTAAGTTCGTTAATGTTTATATTAATGACCAGGTGAAATTAATAAGTTATGAAAAAAGCAATTTTTAACATTAAATCTTGGCAGAAAGCTTATTTATAAGGTTCAAACTCATGCTTGTGGGTATTTATGCACAGGGAACAGACGATTTAAACTGTTAAGAAAACTAGCAAAATACAAACATTAATCTGATGCTTTGGGAAAGTGATTCTTGTGGTCAATATGCTGCTTGCCCTCTAGGGGAACTCAAGAGGCTCCTTTCTAAAACTAACACATTAGGTGAAGCCAGAGGCTTGCTTTACCTTTATTTGGGAAAACACAGGCCAAGTGTATGTATCTGGCTCACCATAGGAGCAGAACAAATGTGGGCAAGCCCTGGGCCCTCAGACTCGATGTCTCCAAGTCTTTTGTTTCCTTTCACACACTGCTCCCCACCTTCATTAGAGGGAAGGTGTTCATGGGATCATGCTTGGACAAGCCAGGACATGTGTTAGGCCTGTTCTGCCTTTCCATGACATTTACTCCTAATTAAATCACTCCTACTGGTTTTAGTAGAAGTATTTTTTGAGTAAAAATGACCGGAAGATGTGGTAGAGATGCAGCTCAATGCTTTGCCATCCTTTAATGAATTGTCCCATGCTATTGTTCCAAAGTCAGCTGAAGTCAAAGTGAATCACATTCTGATACCATTAAAGGTTCACAATACACCTAACCAGGTGTAACACAAACAATTTATTGCTTCTCAACTGGAAAGCAGAAGCAGCACTTGTGTTTTCTGTAGTTGACACTGAGGATTTCTCTTCTGCAGATATTCAAATTCATGAGACAGTGTTATGGGAAAGGTCCTATACACAAAGGATAAAGAGTTTGATCCCTCCCCCCAAACCAACACAGTTTCCTGGTGGTTTCAATGAGAGCAAGATTTGGCCTATACTCCTTTTAGTCTTTGCTCATAGTTCTTCAAAGCCAAGAGTTCTGCCTTCAATGACTTTGGGGGAAAAAAACCCCATATATATATATATTCAGAGGGATGGGGAGATATATATATATCTATATAGGTGTATATATATATCTCCATCCCTCTGAATAAATTATTTTAAATCAACCTTGAAAATATCTCCCTTCATAAAATACACTTCTAGCTCTTGCTGATTTTTAAAAAGAAGATAAGGAATAAGTTGCACAGCGAGGAATTTCTCTGCCTACTAACTTTTCATAATATGTCCCTCTATGAATTTTTCGACTATGATAAAACTTCATCTCCTACCTCTTCAAGGTTTTCATGACTTCTGTGACAATTGCAGTTCATCCAATAGCTTATGGACTTATACATTTTCAGATTTACCAATTTTGCATCCTTATACTCTAGATATCTAAGGGGCCCAGCCAGTATACAACTCGCCACCGAGTTAAGGCTGCCTCTTGATGTGACAGACACAGTTTCTCATTCCTAGGTTCCCCAGTGAGTGTTCATCTGCCACACATTCATGACACATAATGTCTAAATATCATCTCAAAAAGTATTTTGCCACTGTCACCATCTACCTGGATATTGTATTTGACTTTACTTGACAAGTCATGAGTCTGTAAAATTTGATGTGTAGACTGGACACAAGAATCCCAGGCTGCTCCAGATCCCTAGTACCAGAAATTCAGCTGATGCTCCATTTCCTCCATAGCTGATAGAGTGCTTGAAGTGAATGACACTGTGCAGCTTTTCTATGTCCTGCAACTGAAGTCCTGGTCAGCTTTAGCTGTTGAAATCTCCAGCATTGTCTATATGGCCTTATCTGAGTAACTACAGAGCTATTATAATCTCTGTATTATATTCTTACTGATATTTTAACTGTTCTATTGCTGACTCTTAATTTTCACTGCCTCTGCTCAACTTTTTCTGTGTTCTAACTGGGCATATTAAGTAATTAATATTTTGCTAATGTGGCAGTTTCTGATCATACACAGCTCCATAGAATATCCCTTAACCTTCTGGGAATCCACAAGGCAACATGAACAGTGGAGGAACCTTTGGGAAAGTCCTACATCCACACATGATTTCTTTTTAAAGTAATATTCTATTCTGGAGGAAAAAAAAAAAAAAAAAGTGTTCTGACTATTTTTAATTGGTAACTATTGAACTTTAAAATATTAGGACTTTAAAGTAGTAGGACTTGGCAAACCGCCACACTTTAGAGCAGACAGAACTCATGAAAGTAATTTGCTGTTCTGTTTGTTCATTCAAAACTCAGGCTACGGCTTCAGAAGACAGAAGGCACCTGGCAACCCCAACTTTTCCTCCAGTGGGATGGCACTGTCGTCTTGCACTAGCTCCACTAGGAGGAAGTGTATGTGAAAGCAGCAAGGCAGGTGTAAGAAAAGAGGTTTCAGGTGACATTTGTGGTCCTTTCAGGACTGCTGCATAAACTGAGATGCAGAAGCAAACAGCTCAAAATGACATAACTTAAAATAGGTGCAAGAAAAAAGTGAGATCTGCTACTGCTATAGCAAAAAAAAAAAAAATCTCCCTCTACTGTCTTCAGCAGTTGCATCACTCACCCTTATCTAGTCTTGAGACTACAGAAGGCTGCGTGACTGCAGGCACTCCTACTGTAAATGAAAAGACAGTTTAAATTTAAAGAGGATAATCAAATCTAAGAATCCCTAGGACTTTAGAATCTAAGCAGGTATTTCTGAAAACGGAACTTTTGGATTTAGGTGGACAAGACAGCAATGAGGTGGCATCCCAGACACTGCTCTATAAGTTTAACACTGGCAGCCCTGTTTTCTGTAAGCAGTCATAGGGTGACAATGCTACATTCTTAGAGGTTAGCTCTGATGAGAAAGTACAACTAATAGTAGAAACATTTAACATTTTCAAACACTGTGGTTTAAAAATACATTTCTCAAAAGACTTTTAGACCAAATATTTGGAAATCTTGTGCATTGACATTTCATACTGCTGCTCTTACTCCAGTAGATTTAAATAGCCTAAATAGTAAACAGTGTATTTGCAATAGCTGAAAGTCAGTTGGATCAAACCAATGCTCAAGTGAATCAATGTGTCCTGATTTACAACACAGTTGATCTGATTAGTTGTATAAGAAAGGCAGCAGCTCTCATAAAACCCTCACCAGAAAATAAAAAGGAAAAAAAAAAAAAAGTGTGTCTATTAATAGTTATCTTTATTATTATGTAAAAACAAGAGAGACTTGAAGGTAAGCATCTTTAATGCACCTATCACTTTCTTTTATTTAAAATATTAATGAACTGACTAAAACAAACAATTGAAAAAAAAACCCTCCAAATTTAAACAACATGCATGATGCTTTCTACATGATCCCAAGTGTTTATATATTAAAAACCAAATTAAAACTGATTAGTTGATAATGACTGCAGATGCTGACCTTTGGAAAGATTTATTAGTCCTGCAAACTGTGAACTGGGCTACCTGCTCGTTCTGACCTTGATACAAGAACAGAAAGAGCAAATGGTAGATTTAACCCTTGCTGATTCTAAAAAACATATTCCTCCTAAAAGAACTGTTATTTTTGGTCAAACAGCAGAAGTACTAATACAAGTTTGTTTTTTTGGTTTTTTTTAATGAGGTTATCAAAGCTATTCACAGCAATCAAATTAATGCCCTCTGTCTTCCTGGTTCTTTGCTTAATAAAGAATTTTGTAGGTAATGCAGAAGATCTGGGGGAACATTTTGTTATGCAATCTCTACAGCTGCACTTAATTCCCATTCATCAGCAAAGCAGGTTGAATTGTGTGCCATACAAAAAGGCTACTATTGCCTCACTTCATTCTCGTGGTTGGGTCTCACTGCAGGCAATGCAAATATTCCCATTGACTCCAATAAGCACAGGCCCTAGAAATGAGAAAACTGTAACTTGAAAGCAGACATTTATCAAGGCAAAAAGTCAATAAGACTTGTAAACTTCTGAGAAAATTATTTAATTGCAATTTGAGCTTAAATAACGATGATAACTGGAACCGCTTTAGCTCACTTTCCATTTATTTATTGTAAGTTCTTTTCCGGAGCCTCTTAATGACTCTTTTTAAGTTCACAGTCCATGTCTGTTGACTTTAATACAGCCCAGTGCAGTACTGATAGACCCTGCCTTCAACAGCTACTTACTAAATTCATAGCTACATCTCAGCATTTGGTCCTGTGCTTTTTAAAGCATAAAGCAGACAAGTTTGTTCTACCTGGTAAATGGATTCATAGCAGTGGCAACTCGCTACATGGGTTAATTTTAGAAAGTGGGGGAAGGAATAGGGAAAGGGGTAGAGGAGAAGGAAATCATTGGGGATTTATTCTTACACCACCCCTCCCACCCCCCTTTTTTTCTCCTGTTCTTTTTAACCACCTTGCGATCTACACTGCAATCTGTTTTGTCTGTTTCTTCTGACAGTATCACAGGGAACCTCGCTTGGTGAGATTGATTGGTACCTCCAACTTAGCCATTTCCTTGCAGAATGGCTGCCTTTTTTTGCCTAATGATGTTACATTTGTCCTGCAGATGATGTAGAGCATGCGGCAGAGGATGAACAGCTCCGCTCTGATCACTCCTTACTTGGCAAGTGCTCACGCCTCACACCAACACTCCTCAGCGCCATTAATATTATATATAGATACCCTTGTCACAGATTTACATTCGGTGATCCGAAATCAGGACAGGAAGGGTGAAGTGTGCGGGGGGTGTGCAGGTGAGGAGGTGATCTGATTTATTGTGAGGAATGTTGGTGAATAAAAAGGAAGTGATCAAATTTATATTAATGTCTTGACCTATATTCTCAGTGCTGCTTTTTTTTTTTCCCCACTGCTCAACCCCAAAGTGTCTTTCCTCCCGCAACAGATTTCAACAAGTCTCAGCCTCCCAGTATGCATTTGCTTGCAATAAAATCTTTGAAACCACAATTTTGTGCATCAGGGATGGCCCCCGAGGAGATAAATTAGTTGTGAAGTAGAGACCAGGTTCTCAGTCTCTAAAATGGTTTGTGTGTGATTTGCACATCCAAAACTGGACGCACTGTGAAACACTGAAAGCCCTGCAGAGCTTTGTCCATTTATGCACACATCTGTAGATCCTGTGTGTAAGAGATGCCTGCAAGTTCATTAGAGAGAGAAAGAGCAGGTCTTTGGTGTACACTTCACAAAGGAATGCAATATCCAGCCATTCAAAAACGTGTCATGAAGATGGTAAATCAAAGGACTCGAACTTAGAACAGCAGAAATAAGATTACTTAGAATCTAACTTTAGTGTCTTTTATTTATGGCCTCTAATATTTAATTATTTAGTGCAATAAATTTTTCATCAGATTCTTTTCTTTGTTCAGCATGTGGGCAAACCTGCTCTGGGGATGAATCAGGGTGCTGTAAAGAAAGAGACCTTTTCTGGAAGAATGCCAGCTTTGTTTTTCAGAGGAGGTGGACCACAGGAGGTGTGGGAAATAAGGCAGAAGGTTTCTTAAGTTTTCTTATCAGGCATTTTCTAAGTTGCCTACATTCATATACTGACTTCTCAGTAACTCCCTTGAGAACTGGAGGTCAGGGTGCTAAAGAGGGGAAAACCACAATATTTTTAATGTCTTTACCTGTCCTCTGCCTGGTTGGAGTGGAGATAAGAAACCCACATTAGGAGCAACATGAAGTATAGCAAAAGTGTTGCTGTTCTCTACATCTCTCACTGTGAGAATTAGAAGTATGCAAGTAATCAGTCATGTAGCTTGCAGGAAAAAAACAAACTTAAAAATAATAATTATGAAGTGGGAAGTTGTTGATTTCAGCTTAATTTATGGGGTTTCCTTTCCTCTTTCCTTTCCTTTCCTTTCCTTTCCTTTCCTTTCCTTTCCTTTCCTTTCCTTTCCTATTTCTTCTTTTAATCTTTTTTTCCTAAAAAATAAAGATAAAAATTGTTTCTGGGTGAAACTGCTTCAAAATGAAAGAGAAACAGTTTCATATAGAAGGCACTGAAATGAAATGCTGTGCTTTCAAACATCTGTTACTGATCCAGAGAATATTGTAATGGACTACTTTGTCCATTTTAAAAAGGGCTTTTTATTCATCTTTAGTTTTTTTGGCAGGAGCAACTGTCTGAAACTGGTACAAATTGACAAAATGTTTTTGGCACGTAGAAGCTATGCCTTTCAGTACAGAAAAAAATGTTCTGACTGTTCTTGTGCTCTACCCGAGATCCCCCAGACCAAGGAAATAACACAGGAGAGAGAATATTATTCATAGAAGCAAACTGATTTGCTCCTCTTGTTCTACAGAAAGATATGCATGACTCAAGCATTATAGTGGAAGTTGAACCCATACTCAATGCAATATTGCAATGAAGTGGTAAAGGAAAAAAAAAACAAAAAAAACCCAACCCAAAAACCACAGTGATGAGAACTATGCAGTGACCCAGCAAGTTAAGCTCTCTCTCCTACTCACCTCAGGTGGCTGATCAGCAGTAAGTTAATGATCTCTTTATACTTTTGAAAAGCATAATCAAATAAGTCATTTACAGTTCATTAAATACTTGCTCTTGGTACTTGAAATGCACAGCTTGATAAGAATGGTTTGAAATACATATTTTAAAACTCAACCTGTACGTAACTTTCCTGTTCTGACCAGAAGGGCTTCTGCCACTTTGTCACTTCTCTGAAAGGATTTGGCAGGAATATCAATGAGCTGAAAGGTTTTGGTTAGTGGAGCCATGGTACTTATTGAACGACCTTGGATCAACCTGGTGCTACCTTCTCTGATATCTAGCCCAGAAAAGCTATTGGTATTGCAAAACTGAAATTTTCAGATTTGTAAAATGTGGGAGGGAAAAAAAATATTTGTGGCCTAAACATGATTTGACTTTGTGTTCATCCACATCTAGATTTGTCGGCAATAATCAAGCACAGATACAGGCTGGGTGGTGAATGGCTGAGAGCAGCCCTGAGGAGAAGGACCTGGGGGTCTGGGTGGATGAGAAGCTCAACATGAGCCTGCAGTGTGAGTGCAGCCCAGACAGCAACTGTGTGCTGGGCTGCATTAAGAGAAGTGTGGGCAGCAGGGCAAGGGAGGAGATTCTGCCCCTTTACTCTGCTCTCCTCACACCCCACCTGGAGTACTGTGTGCAGTTCTGGAACACCCAACACAAGAAGGACATGGAACTGTTGGAGCCAGTCCAGAGGAGGCCACCAGGATGCTCAGAGGGCTGCAGCAGCTCAGCTATGAGGACAGGCTGAGAGAGTTGGGGCTCTTCAGCCTGGAGAAGAGAGGACTTTAAGGACATCTTATAGTAGACTTCCAGTATTTGAAAGGGGCCTACAGAAAGGCTGGGGAGGGACTATTGACAAGATCTTATAATGACAGGATGAGGGGTAATGTGTTTAAACTGGCAGAGGGGAGATTGAAACTGGATGTTAGGAGGAAGTTCTTTGCAGTGAGGGTGGTGAGACACTGGCCCAGGTTGCCCAGGGAGGTTGTGGCTGCTCCCTCCAGGAGGCCAGGTTGATGAGGTCTTGAGCGACCTGTTCTAGTGGGAGGTGTCCCTGCCTATGGCACAGGGGGGTTGGAACTGGATGATCTTTGAAGTCCCTTCCAACCTAAACTATACTATGATTCTATGATCCAACATATTAAGCATAAACTAATACCAGATAATTACCATCACTGCAACTAGGCATGAACTAATGCCATAATGCCTTGTTGCAATTACAAAGTTTTCTTATAAAATGCTTTTTAAAATTACTTATGTTAATTTGGCTACAAGGCTAGCATGTACCAAGCAGGAAATTATGTTGTATTAATTTCAGCACTCACAACTCCTATTAGCCAATCATACCGCTCTTCTTCTTTCCCTCTTATAATTATCATTAATTACCAGTTTATAATAAGTTTATTCAGTTAATTCAGTGCTGTTCATGCCCTGAAGCATAAACCAATACTGATATCATTTGAACCTGAGACTAATTAGAAAATTGTAGTACCATTAGGTAACTTGTTCTGTAAANTTAAACCCCTTTTTTTTTTTTTTTTTTTTTTTTTTTTTTAATTATGAACAGAAAATACAGACATTCCTGATCAGCTCCTTTGAAGTTTGCCAATTCAAGTTTTCTGGTGGTTTTGTTTTCTAATAAAAATTTTACCAGCAATAAGAAAATAAAATAGTCTAAAATAACTGAAAGTAGAAAGTAAAAAAAAAAAAAAAAGTTACTTACGAAGTTATGATGTCTTCTTCCCTAGCAGAAAAAAACCAAAGACACAGACACCTGCAGACAAAATTTAGGAGAAAAGCTTCCAGATTTTTGCTTTTTCCAGAGTGTTGTACTGAATAACCTTTTCTTGTGTCATTTTGAGTGGGACTAGGCAATTTCATTGGTCCAGTACTGGAAAGGACCATCTGGTACTGGGCAGAAGACTCTCTTCTGCCTGTAATATCTTTATGGGATTTTGAAACAGTTTCTGTAAGAATTATTTCTCTACAGTAACAGCACAATTTGAGCTGAAATTTTGATTACAATTTAACAGCTCAATCTTATAAAGGAAATTTAACAAGTTAGTGCTACTAAATGCTATCCCTTTCTGTAGGAACAGTGGGTTAATTTCAGTGCACTTGTGATAGAGTTGCTGGTTTTCATATAGATTAATGATATATAGTACTTAACTAGAGAAGTAAGAGCTGCAGTAGCATCGCTTGTAGCTTTTGAGGTGCAGGGAAATACATTTTCCCTTTTTTAAGGGGTGCATGAGATCTACTACTCTCAGCCTCCTTCTCAGCCAGATGACATTACTCTAGCTGGTAGCTGTCAAACACTACTCACAGTACAATCACTGAAACCACTAAGCCAGTCTTGCAGGAGCTGGAAATGAGTAGCCTTCTGTGGTTTAAATTTGAACTGGCTCATTTGACATTTCTTATGAAGCCAGCTTGTGCCAGCCCTGCTGCTGCTTAATCTCATTGCTGCTGAGAAATTTTCCTGGCTGAAAATCCACAAATGAGAGCACAGGGAGTGACAGATATCACCTCGGGCCTCATCATCTGCAGGTATTCTCTCACTATGATGATACCATGAATAGGATGCAATAGGCAGAAATACATTTTAATAGCAGCTTGGCTCTTTGTACCGTATGGTGCTGTGCACAAAGAGAACTTTTCTGGGGTGGCAAGAGAAGAGGAGGCTCAACTGCGAGTGGATTTGTAGTGTGAATGACCACACTGTAGATGTAGGTGCTGAATGGGATCATTTCTTGGTTCAACAGTAGACAGCATACCTGTGATCTCTGAAATCTACTCTGATTCTCTCAACCTTTTTGTTGTCTCCAATTCCTCCTTCCACAGATCCAGTCATGTGAGGATGATTAGTATCTATTTGCTCTTAGCATTGTAGAAACAGCCACACTGATAGGGACTAGTAATAATTTTAAGTTTCTCTGTTGCTAGTAAAATGCTTCATACAGAGCAGAAAAAAAAAATCAAGCGTAAAATTATGAATAAGTGATACTCCACAGTGATGCTATCTCTGAATGAGATTTAGATTTTCTTTGCTAAATTTTTCTTATAAAATACAAATTTCAATCTTGTTCTTCATAGTGCTACAGCCCATGCAGGCTGATTAAAAATTCTGATCTCATGCGGATGGTTACAATCTATGGTTTTGATTAATCAGAAAATTGGCTTAATCATTCGTTGGTAGGAATAATCAATTAATGCAGATGAAGTCCATACTGCTGTCTCTCGATCTCTGACTCTTCTATCACAGACATTTCTGAGAATTCAGAGGAGCTGCCTATATACTCACTCATATGTTTGGTCTGTAAGTCATCACTGCTCTGTTTGAAGTATTTCAGATGGCTTGCTGTTGTATCTAGCATTTAATTTCTTCTTGTATTCACAGAGAGTAAGTAAATATTAGGAATTAATGTGGCGAGGCATATTAATATTATTAGCTGACATTTTGAATAATGGAGTCATGATAAAATGCTACAGCAGAGAGGGGCTCTGGACAAAGATAATTAATCGTCTACAAACTTCATTCCAATATATTATGACTTTTATACTTTGATAATAACACTGAAACCCACGGTTTAAGAATTATTTGATAATTACATATTGGGAGGTATCGTGGCTAGGTTAAGCTATGCCATTTCAAATACAAATATCAACAGAAACAAGATTTCACCTGTGTGGTCTCTTTTTCAGAAACATCATTCTAGATGCAATAACACTCATATGCTTACAAGTTGATTATACATTACAGAACCTTCTTTACTGTATGCCAAATAAGGCAGAAGACAAGCTGAAAACCCCAAAATTATAGAGAAAAATACCCTGTCCTGAGAAAATGTTTCCAGGGGTAAACAGGGTTCTACCAGCAAAGGCAATGCTGGTGTTTGGTAAGTTCTGAGCTATTTGTGATTTGAAGTGTCCAACTAATACTGAGGTTTTGTATTTTTATAACATTTCTTTTCTACAGATGTGGAAGAACGCAAAGTACATTGAAAATTCTCTTAGGGTGACTTAAGATCCAATCAATTATTGGCAGATCACACCTATAACCTATAGTCTGTTGAGCAGAACCTCCTCACTCCAGTAGTGCCCTGGGTTTACATAAACACCAATGGCAAGCTTAGAGCTACTGTTTATATGAACTATTCTTTCATACCAAAATTTTATTTATCACTGTTTTGTTTTTTTTTTCTTATTTTAAAAGAACAGTCTGCACTTTCAAAGAGGAAGTGGATTTGTTACTCCAAGCAGAGTTGTCTGTGGATGGACTTCAGCTCTTCAAAGAAGGAAGGAAGGAAGGAAGGAAGGANTCAAAGAAGGAAGGAAGGAAGGAAGGAAGGAAGGAAGGAAGGAAGGAAGGAAGGAAGGAAGGAAGGGAAAGATCCAACATGGAGAGCTTTTACCTATATGTGAGTACTGGTCTCAGAAAACTAATACCAAATGCAGTTCTGTGTCATGTACCTCTATTTGCAGAGCTCTGCACTCCCTGTGATGGGTCAGCTCTGTAGAAAAAATAGTCAGAAAATCAATAGGTAGAGTAAGAAATGAAATAAAAAGTAGCCCTCTTTTAGGCAGGATGTTTTCTCTCTTCATCACTGACACAAGTAAGAATTTTGTGGCTTATGCCTCTCTGCCTGCTGCTTACTGAACACATTTTCTGCATGAAATGTGAAGACTTTCGATCAAAGATGAGGAGGCAATGTGCAGAACCCACTGACAGGTCATTCTGAACTGATAATGCTCCATAGATGTTTTGTGCACTTTTAACATGTAAGATCTATCAAAATATTAGGATAAGCTGAAGTAAAGCTGTTGTGTTTACAGATTACATAGACTTAGGGGTAGTGGAGCTCATGGATCCTCTGCTGTTAATTTCTGACACAAGCACTATTACCCATCTGAGCTATTTTTAACCATGCATTTAACTGCATATAAGCAATACTCAGCTGAAATCCCTGCCTGCAGATAGGAGAAGCAGACCACTACACTAATCTCTCAAACCACTAAATGAGCCCTTTCACTCTGCTGGTTCTCTCTTTATTCTATTTCTGCTGTCCTAATGCAACACCTAGTGGCACCAGGGTGTGAAAAGCTGAGCTATGTGGAGTAGCTGATGCAGCATGCTGGTGACCTAGGGGTGGACAGGTGACTGAACATGAACCAGCAGTATGCCCAGGTGGCCAAAAAGGCCAATGGCATCCTGGCCTGTACCCGGAATAGTGTGGCCAGCAGAACCAGCTAAGTCATTCTGCCCCTGTACTCAGTGCTGGTCAGGCCACACCCTGAGTCCTGTGTCCAGTTCTGGGCTCCTCATTTTGAGAAAGATGTTGAGGTGCTGGAAGGTGTCCAGAGAAGGGTACCAAGGCTGGTGAGGGGCCTGGAGCACAGCCCTATGAGGAGAGGCTGAGGGAGATGGGGGTGTGCAGCCTGGAAAAGAGGAGGGTCAGGGGAGACCTCATTGCTCCCTACCTGAAGGGAGGTTATAGCCAGGTGGGGTTGGTCTCTTCTCCCAGGAACCCAGCGACAGAACAAGAGGACACAGCCTCAAGCTGTGTCAGGGCAGGTTTAGGCTGGATGTTAAAAAGAAGTTCTACACAGAAAGCGAGATTGGCATTGGAATGGGCTGCCCGGGAAGGTGGTGGAGTCACCATCCCTGGAGGTGTTCAAGAAAAGCCTGGATGGGGCACTTAGTGCCATTGGCTAGGGCTGGGTGATAGGTTGGAATGGATGATCTTGGAGGTCTCTTCCAACCTGGCTTATTCTATTCTATTCTATTCTATTCTATTCTATTCTATTCTATTCTATTCTATTCTATTCTAGTCTAGTCTAGTCTAGTCTAGTCTAGTCTAGTCTAGTCTAGTCTAGTCTAGTCTAGTCTAGTCTAGTCTAATGTGCATGTATACAAGTGGCAGTTTATAAGCACAACATGGATACGAATCATAGCCTGATTTATTTATTCCACATCATTAAACAACTTAGATTTCTAAGGGGAATTCTACTGCAATTTCTCAAAGTCCTCTGCAAATAGCAATAAGGGGTTTTTTTTGTTTTGTTTTGTTTTGTTTTAAGAAAAATAATGTTGATATAGGAGAATAGTCAAAGAAACTGAAATTCATAGCAGAATCAAGACCTGCTGCTACATGATTGAACTTGCAGTCATCCTTTAGTCTTTCTGGATAGTGACGTTAATGCCCCTCAATTTCACTTGAACATTTATTGTGTTCTGGCAAATTTCTGCCAATCTGCCTTTTCTCCATTGTTGTGCAAGGGAACCTGGAACCTCAGCTTCTTTCTGCACCTGAAAGTTGGTAGCGTAGCTAAGAAATGCAGACATGTGGAGGTATTCAGCAGCAGTTCATGTCCCTCAGAAACCTTTCTGGTTTTCTAAATGCTTAATGCCAAAATGAAGACATTTCACTGTCCTAATAGAATTTACTTTTTTTATTTGAGGGGGTGGTGGAGTTTGTTTGTCTGCTTGCTTTTTTTTTCTATCCGACTGCGAAAATGAGATTAAATTTATGTTTCAGATTATAATAATAACAAAGGTAGCTAAACTACACATTTTACTTCTGAGGCTAAGATTTTACGAATTATGCCATTCCAGTGTGTCAGAGAGATCTTTTCCATCATCTCCACTTGGAATCCAGTGCCATGAAATATTATGGGCCTAAAGAAATATATTTCTGATTCTGGAGAATGGTGAATCACTAAGTGTCTCAGAACAAGCAGCAGGACAGTGGTTTCAATTTACCTTTTGTGGATTAAGAGAGGTGAACTCGAATCCTAAACAACATCTCAAGAATTGGAAGACTGGGGAGAATTTTGAAAGTACAACCAACCAAAAACAGCCAAAAATTTCAATCTTCAATAGACTTCTGTTAGGGGATGTGCATTTCCATGCACTATTTAGTTTACAAGTATTGATGCACTGGCTGAGTTTTAAGAAACAGCAGGGGATTTATGGCCTTCTGATTTGTTATCTAGGTCATGAATATAAGAATTTCATTCTAATGTCCTGGAGCCATATCATGCCATTG
>VWZI01023910.1:368131-387755 GCA_013396835.1 Psilopogon haemacephalus | reverse complement strand
TTTTTTTTTTTTTTTTTTTTTTTTTTAATTTAACAGATTTTGCCATTGATTTAAATGGGGAGTTCTGCTTAAGAAATCAATGGCACAATATGGCCCTGAGACATTAACGCATTCAGAATATTGACGGGAAAGGAAAATAAAACCTTTTTGCAAAAGCTCTTTCTCTTCAAATATTATCTTTTCACCAGAAGGTCCAGATATTCTACTGGACGTTCTTAAATTAAGCATAAGTGCTGTTGAATGCAAGTTAACAATTAGATTTTTTTTTTCCCCCCCTTAAAAGAACCCCATATGACTGGCATCCAACCTTTTAATCAAATAATTGACTAATCACTCACTGTAGTACAGCTTCAGAATCAACTCCTCCAGCTAAACCCATCTCCCCTGACCCCCTCCTTGCCACTTTCCCTCTGCACTTCACTTCAGAAAATGTTCAGTGCCGCCTATTAAGGAACACTTTAATTCAAGAGAGTCTGGCTGATCAAGAAAAATTAAGCTCCTAATAACAGCAAAATCGAAAGAAATTTGGACAAAATGACTCTCCGCATCACAGATTTTGTTTACTAGTGGGTAATTAATTCTCCACATATGTTGGGAACATCTGTCGCAGTGACCTGCCATCGTATCTGTGAAATGACTGCTGTGCAGCTCCTCTGCAGGTCATTAGTAACGCTCTGAAAGGAATCTTCCTCTTTCTGCCCCAAACGGGCAGTGCTCTCGGGGGTGCCTACATCCCACGAGTTGCCCAGCTCTCTGTGACCCTGCTTCTCACCTGCTCCCAGCACCTACCTCTCCTTCTGAGACATGTGGTGCCCAGAGGAAGACCTGGTGCCTGATTGAAAAGTGTGCGAGAGAGACATTAGGAGAAAAAAAAAAAATCAGATGGATTCCGTCTTCTGTTGCATCACCTGAATTTTGTCACTACTTCGTGGGTTAGCCTTCTTCTCAGCTCAGAAATCATCCTGATTGAGTGCTTTGGCAGCTGTGCTGTCTGTTCTGCTTCTGTTTGGCCAAAGGGCTTTGATGAGTGGAGATGAGGAAGGGAGCTTTTTCTTGTTTCCACGGTTTTGTCTGTACAGGGCCTTCAAGACAAGATAAAGATAGATGTGCCAATGGTAATAAAACAGTGGCCAAGTCTCCAGGCTTCTTCTTCAATATCTGTATTAAATTATTCTCTAATATTCAAGGGATATCTTCCACGATTAGAGAGTGAGATATCAGGGAATACTGATACGTGCGCAAATCTCTTTTTCGCCCTAATCAAAGCAAACAACACTTCAAATAAACACGGACACAAAAGGAAAACCTCAGTATCTGCACTTGAAAACCACATTTAGGTCATATATTGGCCAAGTGCTACTCACGTGCCAAGCCATAATCACATGCTTCAGAGCTTTAGACGTTATTTTCAAGGTCATGCAGAAAATATTTTTTTTTCTGGTGAGGCAAATTCCCCTCCCTCCCCCCCATACCCATAGGGACTAGAACAAGCAGAGGAGGTTGAACACCTGCAGCTCTTCCAAGACACCTGTGTTTGCAATGAATGCCACAGAGCCAGCAAATCTTATTTCACAGGAAACAAACTAAGATGCAGACATTAAAGAAAATTAATCTGAGATATCATTATACACAAAACAAAGCATTTACAGTGAGAATCCTGCACCTCTCTCACTAATATTTTATTGCATGCAGGAATTCCTGTTCCTGCCATTCTCAGATTTCCTTCGATTTTAAAATACCTTTTCCTACCTTCCCTAAAGCCTAGGATTAATTAGTAGCTTTAAGTAAACTTCTAATTTTTCAAGAGATACTGCCACATTAAAATTCTGAGTAGGTCTGAGCCAAGATAGTCTGGACTTATCCTGAGAAACAATGCAGATTTTTATCTGCTGAGATTGCTGGATCTCTCAATTTATTAAATAAATAAATAAATAAATAAATGCTTGCCACTGCTTCACACAGTAATACGGAGGAGAAATAATAGTTATAATATTTCTTCTGAAATTAAGAAGCTACTTTCATCATGTGAGGCAAAGGCTGCCCCGTGTGTAGGCTGAAATAAACCAGGGAGAAGTTATAGTCTGTAAATCATGATTTATAGATACATGCAGTAAATGTCTTACCATTGAACAAAATTAGTTGCCTTCATTTTTCAAGATATACAGTTTGTTCATATATGTACAAATCACTCCAATGAAACTGTAGCCAGAGCCTAGGGCTGGGAATTGGGAGATGGGAACTACTCCTGACTCTGCTGAACACTACCTGTGTGACCTTGGCAAACATCTTAGGACTCACAGGACTGATGGCTGCTTAATGAGATAATCCACTATGAAAAATGGGGGTATGGGTGTGGGGTAAGAACACATGTGTGTGTACATGAAAAGAATAAAGAACTTCTGAGGCAAATATTTGCTTAATTAAGTCAGTGTTTTAAAAGACTTTGCTACTTCTTATATAAAAAGTCTGAAATTATCAAAACTAGGAAGAAAGAGTAAATGGAAAATCCTGCACCACCAGAGTTGCCTTTTAGAAAGCAACATGGTCAGTTCTGAATGGAACTGCACTCGAGGCAAGATTTGGTCTTGTCTGTAAGAAAACTGGCTGCCTGGGCAGCTCAGCTGTGGCTCTGGCAACAGGGGACAAAATGAAGCTCAATCACTGGTCCTTTACTACACAGAAATACTGAAGCAGTTTTCTGGTTGGAGATATGCAAAATTGTTGCTTTGGCTTTATCGTGGAAACTTGTTGAAAGCAAAATGCATTTTACTGTATTTCTACCAAGAATATGACAATGTGTCTGAGTTTTCCATATGGCTCTAAGACTCAAGGGGAGGAATCAGAGAAACACTGGGAAATGGGAAAAGGTGTTAGTGGTGCAGCATCTCTGACAAGTGATCACAGAAGTTATATGGCCTCCAGGAGACAGCATTCAGGTGTATTTTTATATCCTTGTATCCATTCAATTGCTATTTCACGCAGTACTAGTGAAAGTCCTATCAAATATGTGATAGTTACTGCAATATGTAAGATTCAGTGTCATGTAAAGGACTGAACCATACACTACTCTCTCAGTGTATTTCCAGTTAGAACTGTTTAGCAAATGCTTCAGTGCAGATCTTTTTCATTGTGGATCACAAAAACAGCAATGAAAGGAAGTTGTCTACAAGGATCAGCACAGAGGGAGTGCTGCTGCCATGAGCAATTTTTGACTAGTAATACAGGTAAGCCACATCCCCATCTAACTTCCCTCAGTTCCAAACACTCAAGAGCATGAGGACAAGAGAGGAAAGAGTGGGAATAATCTTAGCCTATATCTTTGAAACTCACAGCAAATCTACACACAAAATGCTGCACCATGTACTGCCTTTATGCTTGTGTAATCTTTGACAAGAGTAGACTCTTCTTTATGCCTTTAGAAGTGAGTTCAGAGAAAGCAGGCTGTCAAAAAGCCAGAGCAGCTTTGGAAAATAACAGCACTCCAAAGTCACAGGGATGTCAAAATGGCTATAGTCACCCATACCAATGTCCCCAGAAATCCTTTCAAAGATAGTCTGAAATAGTGATAAATTTCATAAGAACCTCTTGTGTGTTGTGTTGTTGTAGAGGCATCTTCATGCCTACATTGCCCTCCTTCCCACTTCTACACACAGACTTCCCCTCTCCTTCAAGGTGGAAGAAGCTGAAAGGACTTCTTCCAGGGGAGATTTTAAGGGGTTTATTTCCCATGTGGCATTCCCCCAGCCCCCTCCGTGACAGGCCTTGATCTGACCCAGTACTATTCAGTGTTCCTTCTGCGGGCTGTAATCTCCAGCTCTCCCAGCGGAGCAAAACCAGCAGCCAAATATCTGCTGACAGCTTTGCCTGTGTAAATCCATAGCAACTTCATTGAAATCAGTGGAATTAGTTTGGCTTGACACCAGTAAGAAGAAGAGCCGGATTTGACTTATTAGCACAATAAGGGAGAAATTAGTTAGATTACACCAAGGATTTCTGTGATAAAAACATTTAGTTTTCATTTAACCAGTGCAAAGGTTACAGCATCATTCCCTTAAGGAATGTGCAGGCATAGCAACCTATATACAAAGAAGAAACAACCTTAAAGAGAAGTCTGCTGTCAGGGAGAGTGATACTAATGCCCAGGAGAGCTGTATATAATTAGCTGTCATCATTTACATGGTTAGTTTCTTCACCACATACAAAATATACATAATTACCGTTCACTTACAAAGGATTCGTTTGCTGTGTTCCATATCTTGTGATTTTTTTAATTTTTTTTTTTTAATGGCATGTAAGTCAGTTGCCATAAAGTTAAATTCTAGGCCAAAATTTTTAGGAAACTTCCAAGCAGCACTCTCTGGCAGATTGCAGGGGAATCAGCTATGACTGCCTGATGCTACAGCTGCTAATCCTTCCAAAACTCAGTGTTTTGTAATTTATAACTCCACCAAATATTACAGTCATTATGTATTAAATGGTAACATTTGGCTGGGTTACAAACAACTAAAATTTGCCATTTCTGATACATGGCAATAGCTCAGAAAAAAAAAACACCTCAAAACTTTAGTCAAAAGAATTCAGCTGTTTCAACTACTATTAATGGGGTGGGAAATAATATTCTGTATCTTGGAAATGATTACAAAGCATGGCACTGAGAAGCTGCACCTAAACTGGGATTTTGGATGTTTGTCTTTTTGTCAGGAATGGGAATGCACCACTTTTAAGAGAGCTATGAACTTTGGCAAAATTTCAGTTCCTATGTAATCTGCAGATGATTTAGCAGGTAAATTGTAGGAGTACTGAAGCCAAACAAAAATATCCTTAGAAACCAGATTTGGGGAAAAAAATGCTAACAACATATTTCCAGGTGTGAGAATGGGGAAAAAAGTATTACTGGGCCTAACCATGCCTTTCCTGCTAACAGATGAGACTTTTCATCATCACTCTTGATATGGATTCAGAGTTGTTAACAACATCATTTACCTGAACCTGAGCAAAACCTTTGACACTGTCCCACACAACATCCTGGTCTCCAAACTGGTAATATATGGGTTTAATGGATGGATGACTTAGTGGATAAAGAACTGGCTTGATGGCTGCACTCAAAGAGTGTCCATCTGTGGGTTGATGTCCAAGTAGAGGCCAGTGACAAGTGGAGTGCCTCAAGGACCAGTACTGGGACCAGTTTTGTTTAACATCTTTGTCAGTGACATAGTGCATTGAGTGCACCCTCAGCAAGTTCGACAATGACACCAAGCTGTGTGGTGTGGCTGACAGCTGGAGGGAAGGGATCCATCCAGAGGGACTTTGATGGACTGGAGAGGTGGGCACAAGCCAACCTCTTGAGGTTCAACAAGATCAAGTGCAGGGTCTTGAATCTGCATTGGGGCAATCCCAAGCACCAATATAGGCTGGGCAGTGACTGATAGGGCAAGGGGGAACGGAGCAAAACTAGGAGTGGGTAGATTTAGATTGGATCTTAGGAAGAAGCTCTTCACCATGAGGGTGGTGAGACACTGTAACATGTTGCCCAGGGTGGTGGTGGAAGCCCTATCCCTGGAAGTTTTTAATGCCAGGCTGAACGGGGCTCTGAGCAACTTGATCTAGTGGAAAGTATCCCTGGACTGCATGGCAGTGACATGGAACTAGGATGATTTTTGTGGTCCCTTCCACCCCTGACAATTCTATGATTCTATGATTCTGCTACTACTGCTATGAGGCACTTTGTTGAATTAATTTCTTGCTGTAACCTCTGTGAGGAAGGGGAAATGCAATATTTTCAGAAATAATGCTAACAAAGGTCCATGAGTATGGTGACAAAACATTTCCTTCTTGGCCTGTGTATCTCCATGTTAATGACTGTGACTTTCGAATGAAAAGTCTGTAGAATAAAAGTAACTCTAGAGTGATTGACTAGAAATCAAAACCTCATCGTTAGCAGGGCATAAAATGCTGATTTAGTGCAAGTATTCTTAGGTGGCTCAGGTTCATTTTAATGGTACTTTAAAGGACTAATATTGTCTTATCAAAGGTTATACTGACTGTATAAACTCTGCTATCTCACTATCAGCAGAAGAATAATTGTATTTTATGGCTAACAGGGTTCTCTTACTTTTTTCAAATTCTTGAGCTACAAGACTTTCCTTCCTCAAAACCAAAGCTGGAGAAGAGCTGAGGTCAAAGAAGGGTCAAGAAAGTGTCCAGTGGCACAATGGTCCTCTGAGGAGAGAGAAGTGAAACCTAGAGAAAAAAAATAAGAAAATAGAAGTAAGAGAGAACTTTTACTGTTGCAAGAGTAAACTAAGCACAAATTTAAGAAGTATATACAAGTACATATATTTGTGAGCAAAATATTTTTCTGAAGCTTGACCTAAAGTCCATCAAAAATGACAGCATAGAAACAGTAGTCAGAGAAGGACAAGGACACTGAGAAAAAAAAAAAAACAACAACAAAATCCCAGATGTGTTCATGGCAATGGATCCTCCTGGAAAAGTGTTTCCCAGTTATTTTTCACACAAAGAGAGAGGAATTAGTCCAAAATACACCGACCACCTCCAGGAATAATTTTTAGCCTCAGTTTACGTTGGGCAGATGCCTCCAGGAAACTATTTGAGCTTCCAACATACGATGCAAAGGAAACGGTTTGGAATACACAATTGGAAGCTCTTTTAAAGGAATTAACAAACATAAAAGCCTCTATGTACTCGTGCGGAAGAATAAGACTCCACACTGCTTGTTTGCCCCAGAATTTTGTGCTTGCCTGAGGGCATTATCCAAATTCTACCCTCTGTCATTTCTATGTGCAATGTCCTTTGGGTTTCTCAGATCGCTTTCAGCTTTCCCCTACACTTTCTGTAGATATTTGTATGTGAATTTCCATATAACTGTTATCAGTTTTGGTAAGTATTACTTATTAATAGATGCATTTTTTTTTTTTTAATATTCTGTCTGTATCTGCACTGGACCAATCTTTGGATGCTATTAACTTCTGTCTATTGACAGCAACTGAGCAACAGTGATTTAACTAAACTGGTGATCTGCACCTTGGCATGCTGAGCATCCTCCACACATCTGGAGGCATGACTTTGCCTTTGAAAAGTTAGGAAAACAGCAGTACTAAAATTGTAAATCTCAGTTAAATAAGCATTCTGGATTCTTTCTTTCTGAGATGTATAATGTATTTAAAAGGCTTGGAGACAGGTACCTATATTTCTACCGCATTTCCCTTTGTGGTCAAACACCAAAGCTTTAGCAGAGCTCAAAGTTCTTCAAGCAAATGTAAGAAACTAGCAGCTGCTTTTAAAGCATAATTCACATGGCATGTTAACAATGTATTTAAACTGTTGAGGAACATAGCTATGTGGGGAGAGCCTGGAATGGGTTGCCCAGGGAGGTGATTTGGGCCACATCCCTGGAGGTGTTTAAGGCCAGGCTGGATGAGGCTGTGGGCAGCCTGATCTAGGGTAGGGTGTCCCTGCTCATGGCAGTGGGGTTGGAACTAGATGATCCTTGTGGTCCTTTCCAACCCTGACTGATTCTAAGACTCGCATGTACCACACCTTCCTCCACACTGCGTGCAACAGCGCACTTCAAATTTTGCAAAGTCTAAGCAGGTGCAGTTACCATGACAAATGACTTTTTAATCAGTCATAATTTTGCACTAAGTGCTGTATAAGTGCCCTTTGTTTCACTACTTAAACTGTCAATGGCTAACAATGTAAGTCACAGACTAGTGCCTGCCATTAAAAGCAATGGGAAAAAATCAATACGATTTTTAATTAAAGGTGCCCAATGACTTGAGCTTTTAAGAAAGAAATTCTCTTTGTCAGTACATCTTGCCTTCAAGCCCTTTCTGGCAGTTCAGAAGTTAGCACACAGGCAAGTGGAAGTATTTGCAATGTGCTCCTGCAAATAAGAAAAGTGGACATGAGAATTCAGGGGAAATATTCTCAATTTGATCAATTGGAATGGGCTGCCCAGGGAGGTGGTGGAGTTGCTGTCCCTGGAGGTGTTTAAGAGGAGGCTGGATGAGGCACTTAGTGTCATGGTTTAGTTAATTAGAAGAGTTAAGTGATAGGTTGATCTCAGTGATCCTAGAGGTCTCTTCCAACCTGGCTTATTCTATTCTATTCTATTCTATTCTATTCTATTCTATTCTATTCTATTCTATTCTATTCTATTCTATTCTATTCTATTCTATTCTATTCTATTCTATTCTATTCTATTCTACAGAATCACAAAATTAATCAGGTTGGAAGAGACCTCTAGGATCACTGAGATCAACCTATCACTTAACTCTTCTAATTAACTAAACCATGACACTAAGTGCCTCATCCAGCCTCCTCTTAAACACCTCCAGGGACAGAGACTCCCACCATCTCCCAAGGCAGCCTGTTCTAATGGGCAGTCACTCTTTTGTGTGGAACTTCTTCTTAACTATCCAGCCTAAACCTGCCCTGGTGCAATTTGAGGCTGGGTCCTCTTGTTCTGTCACTGTGTGCCTGGGAGAAGAGACCAACTCCCTGCTGAAATTTGTCTGGGAAAATTGCCTATGGAAGAGTTAATGGTGACTGAGGCTGTAGAGATCTGCAGGTAGGTAATATCTGGCACTCAGAGTTGCATCTCCTTGCTGGCTCTTTGGTTGCCCACTTGCAGATGCATGTTTATGTACGGGACTCTAGACCGGCCTTACCATCACCATAAGATCAACAGGAAAAAGTGTCATGCATGCTTAAAGAAAAAAATTACTGCCCTTCCCAAAAGTGTCTGATATCTACCATGGGTCTGTGTCCTCCAACAGTGCATTTTCCCATTCCTCTCTCAGACAATGAGCAGCAGTATTTCTGGGGAGTTTTTGCCTTTTGATCTCCTCTCTGATCTAATGCAATTGTCCACTGGCAGAAGCGCTGCGAGGTGCAGAATAAAGTAATGAAGCTAATCTGATTTCCACCCCCCAACCCCAGTATCTACATGCCCTTATTATATTAGATTCCTAATGAGATTCTCTGTCTGCACTCCAGAAACAGGGCTGAAAATGTATGTATATGTGGGGAGGGGGAGATGTTGTTGAAGGTTGCCTCCATTTACATCCCATCTTTAATGGATAAAATCTGTCTGTCCTTGAATTGCAAGGTATCCACCTCTGAGATTTCTTGAGGGAGAAGCTCCTGAAATTGCCAAGAAAAAAAAAAAAAAAGCATTTAACACTGATGGCAACAAACATAAGCACAGGAGCAGTAAAGGGAGGAATCTTCCTGAGAAGGGCCTATGCCTTGGCACTAGATAAAGCTGGGAGATACCCTGAAGTAGGTGGAGAATGTGTTGAAGAGATGTGCCTGAGCTGGAACTGCCAGGAAGAACTCTGAATAAACTAATTTTGTGTTGCTAAGCAGCAGGCATAGCTACTTAGCTTATGAGGAAAGAGCTTTTACGCTTCCAAAGGTCCCGTGAAATGGGAGTGATGATGCACTGCTTACAAGTCATCCAGTTCAGTCCAAAACTCCCTGAGAAAAGAACTCAGCTTCCTCAGCTGTACCAAGCAGTTTTTAACAAAGAAGATAAGTGCTGCAGGTTGCTGAAGGGCTAGCAAATAGTGGCCATCCCTGGCTAAAATCACACACCAGAGCCATGTTTCGCCGATGTGATCATAAATAAGTCTCCTTCTACTGGACCGGATTAGAAGTGTCTAGGAAAACAAATAGTATTGCCCAGAGAGTGTATGGTGATAATAAAACATTTTTTCTCTCTCTCTTTGGAGGGAAAGTTGCAATTTCAGCTAAGTCCCTGAAATGTACCCATTGTGCTGCACTGACATGCAACAGAAAAAAAGCCACTGGCCTCTGCTCAGTTCAGTGAAAAGCCTCATAAGCAACTCCTGAATCCAGCTTCATTCTTGACAGGCCTGAACTTGGCCATTTCAAAACAGAAGTTTGCCATTTGGTCCCAGGACAGGATTTTGGTTTTTTGGTTTTTTTTTTTTTTGGTTGTTGATGCAAAGAACCCTCATGGCTGCTTGGTGGGGTTTTTTTGGATAAAATGCTGTTAAAAGAAGTTTAACAGCCTCTGCTGGGTCTTTCATGGACAAAGGTCCATATCACAGAAGCACTATACATAATTCACCACAAGAGAGCCCCCGAACTAAGTAAGAAAGCTAAATTACCTGTCACTTCCAGAAGAAGCGTTCCCTTTGGGTCAAGGTTGAAATCATTGGTAAACCGATGCGAAGAAGATCGCCTTGGTCTCCATATGGATTGCTTCCCTGTGTCAGGACTGCAGAGAAATAAGGCAGGCAGAACGAATGCCTGCCAACATTTCCATGTTATTCGCAATTCTTATTCACAAACCAGCGCACCTCTCCCTGCTCAAAGTTTGCAGGACACGTGCAGCTCTTGCCGGGAAGGGGGAGCCTCAGCATTCCTAAAGCCGCAACGATTCGCTCGCTAAAGCAAAAACAACACTTCTGGCAGCGCAGGTATTCCGTTCACAGGGGGGTCCTGTCAGAGGTGTGGGGCATTATGGCTTCCTCTGAATACAGAGAACACCTCATTATTACCCTGGATAGGAAATACTCCTAGTTATGGGGACCAAGTATGACTTCAGGAGTACAGTTCAGGAGAAGTAGATGCCACCTGGCTGTCATTAAGTGGTTGATTGTGGCTTCCTGTGATTGACTGGTGATTGATTGACAGGTGGGAGAGAGGAAAGGGATACAGCATGTCAGCCAGGCATGCCAAGCCTTTTGTTTCAGTCCTGTAATTTCTGTGGGGTGTGTAGTTACCAAGGGGGCAATTTTTATTTTTTTTTTCAGTCCCCACTCATCCCACAGTCTTCACGTCAAGTAGACCTGGAGTCTGCAACGAAGCACAGGAGAGTGTGGAAAGCATTTGACCAAATAACTAGAGTCTCGCAAGCCCTCACAGTTTAGTTCTATGACCAGAAAATAAGTTTTAAAAAATTTAAAATTTAAAGACTATATTTTGTCCTGTCCTTTCGTTTTCACATGCTTACATATCCAAAGGCTGTAAAGGATAAATTTTCATTCTGCTGTATTCAGTTTATAACAATCTTTTCTAACACCTTTTTCTAAATTAAAATTTTAATACAAAAAAAATGTAAAAGCAGAAGCACAGTTGATGTATACAAAAATATATACATATATAGTAAAAACATATAATATATGAAACATATAAAAATAAATTCAGATTAAGTTTGAAATGGTCCAAATTGCCATGCTTCAACAAAATATTTGAGACTGATATGTTTGCTCTACCCTGAGATTCAGAGGCAATGCAGGCTGAAATTGTGCTGAACAAGGTTTGCTTTTTTTAAAGTATGCATAGAGTAAATTGATTCCTGGAAGTGCAAGCACATAGCAAAGGCTTTGTGCAAAGTTGACTCACAAAGACTTTGTGTGCAGTTTCTACAAGGACTGTATGCCACGAGGAGTGGCAGGAGCTGGTTACCCTCTCCATAGAACTTCCACATATTTTAACACCTCAGGTTGCAACTCAATGTTTTACTCTGGGAGTCAACGAGACTACTGCTGCTTTAAGGAAAGACTGTCTCCAAACGGTTTATGAAGTGATAGATCATATATAAATAGGTTGTTTGCTCTCAGTACAGATGCCATCATTACTAACTACTTTCAGGCTCTTTGAGAGCTAAATAATTTCGTAATGCATCATTGAACATTTAGTTGCTTCGATAGCAGATGGTTTCAGGGGTCCATCTGCTCACAGCAATGTTTTCAACAAGCCCCCTTCACCTTCACCAAAAGGTTCAGAAACATTAGAATATTCATTCCTCACCACAGGTGCCTTTCCTGGAGCCTCCCCATGCACAGGCATAGTGGGTCGCACGATCAGAAAGACAGAGGTGGTTTTGGAAATATGTGACTTCATCTATTGTGTGTAGATGACTTCCGTCAACGCATGAAGACAAGAGCGGTATCAGGATATACGAAGCATCATGTTACCTGGAACGCAGCTTTTCTTTGTCAGGGGTAGATTTTTTTCAAGAGGCTTGCATCTAAATATCAAGAGTTGAATAAATTTTAATAGTGTTAATAATTTTGACTGTGCAGTTCAAAGCGTGCACAGAGAATTATTAATACCGTTAATATTTATCCAACTCTATGCTATTTAGCCACGGGCACAGTTTAAAAACCAGCACACAGCACAAATACCCAGGTACCAGGTGCTGAGGAGAGAAATCTGATCTGGTGGAATACAAATACGTCAAATATATATTGCTTTGTGGTGTTAACAAGCACAATAGCAAGGGAATAAGTTACAGGAAAATTTTGTAAATTGCCTATACTGCATTAATTCCTTTGTGAATAAAACAGTGATGAAACCCAAGAAAGAACTGTTAGCTTTTTGTTGTACATTTTTTTCCCTGGATGTGAGTTAATTGCTGACAATAAAATTATGGGGGCGGGGGGGGGGTGTCACAAATATTGTTTGACAGAAGAAATAAAAATATTTGATTGCTTGATCATCCACTTTTAGTGCAGTTTTTTCAAACTACACAAGAGGACTCTCTGAAAAGGAAAACACTTCTTAGAAGAGTCTGATCTGTTGAACACCATTGGAAGATATGAATTGAGTCTTTGTATCCAAATTACTGCCTCTGTAATTCCCAAGAGTGCTGCGTACAGTTGCTTGATTTTCTCCTCTCCAACTGTATATATTCCTATGCAGATTTTCAGTTTCATAAACTATTTAGAAACTGAAATAGGGGGTGCTTTAAATTCCACCTTTATAACAGGTAGCTATTTTTTCTTGGTATAAATTGGGGTATAATATCACAATATCTACTCAGATATCTCCTGCATCAAAAACATATAGTCCATTATACATATAAAGGATCTAGCATGGCGGTGTGTTCCTTTGCATCAGGAAGCCTGAACCTGTTTTGATAGATATTCAGGAATTCCTTTACCTGTCTAAATCTAGAGAAACAGTCACCTTAAAGCAATCAATAGGTTTGGCATAGCCTTCCAAAAAGCAGATATTAAGGATTAAATCATTATTGCTGTTCAAAAGCTTCTGAAAATGTATTTCTGTTTTGGCACAGCATAGCCTTCTAGTCCTGACTATGTAACTTGCTGGAAGTGGATACAAGAAAAGCATTTAGGCTGAAAATTTCCATTTCTTGTTATTTAGTCTAACTTCATTCTGTGATGGAAAGTTGTAGAGACAATCCTATCAGTAGTTAAGCCACCTGCTTCTGAGATTTAAAAGCAAACCACTAGAAATAGCCAACTAAAGGAAAGTTGACCACCTCCCTTGAGTACAGAACAGCTCCACAGTTCATTCTCGTAGAAGTTTAACCCTGAATTTTGCAACTAGTAGAGGAAACTTGCTCCCTATGTACAGAACAGCTTCTACTCAGGTCTTTCTCTCATCCACTTCTGTGCCATTGAAAACAGATAATAGATATTTTTAAAATTGACAGTAATTGTGTTCTGGACAAACACAGGATGGGTTCTTCTTTCCCACCAAAACATCATCATGTAACATAATCTACTTGAGTATTTAGATGACAGGAAACAGAAAGGCTCAGTCTGGATGCAAGGGTTCAGTGAGGGGGATGGGGTTCTAAAGCAGTCTGGGAACGTGAATTGTGGTCTCCTTGCAATTATGTGAGTACTTCAACCAGTGGACAATGCAAAGGGCCATCACTTACCTTCCCAGTTTTATCAGTGGCCCGTGGGGTTCCTTTATCTCAACTTCCATCCCTGCAGCCATGATTCTGCTGAGTGATGAGTGAACTGTTCCCATATCAGACACCTCTATTTTTTCTATCCTGAATTAGGATGCAGAGAAGGGGAAAATGAGATTTGAGACAGGTTGCTCATTTTGTTTAGCAGGAAAATGAAGTTATTGCTCCACATTACCAGCTTTCTGACAAAAAGACTCCTCTTATATGCACACAGATACATCAATCTCTTATATATCAGTTGAATCTCAAACTAAGTTCAGGATATTACTTTTTTTTTCCTACCTAAATGTACAGTTGTGCTTTTAAAATATTTTTACCATGTACTTTAAATCACAGCTTTAAACAGCACTTTGAATAAAATCCTAACATGTAAAATAATTTTGCGAAAGGAGAGGTTTTATTTCCACTGTACTTGGGACTTTACCTGTCAAGAAAAATATGTTTTTTCCCTTAAGTGTAGCAAATAGACTGCCTTGCCAGCATAGGTATAACAAACCAACAACTAGAATCTAATGTACACATGATGGTTAGTATGAGTACTCAAAACTGAAATGTCACAGAAATCTAAAAATTAATACTTAAAAAATATAAAAGATCTCTCCATCATGCCTAAGAGCAAAAATGCTGACTACATTACACGTGTATACATCTGCAAAGCAGTGTGTTCAAAAGCATAATCAATGAGCAAGCCAGTTTTACACTTGTACGGGGTTGGATTTACACTGGGACTGTCATTCCCATCTATACTTTCTACTTTGTTTTGTTATGGCATCGTATTATTGCTTTAGATAGTTGTGGGAGGTTGTGATGCTGCAGTCTTTCTCCACGAGTAGTGCCACTGACACTTCATGGGACTACTCATAACATGAGACTGCTCCTTTTTTGCAGCTGCAGAACCTGAGGCCTGATGGCAGATTATTATTTTTTGTCTGTTATCACATGCTCATCACAACAGGATTTCCTGCTACAGTGGACAAAAATCTGACAATTACCGAATAATTAGTTCTAGCTACGTTATGCACATTGAAAGCAAGAGGGTCATAAGACCATGACCTGATCAGATATTTGCCCCTTACACACTAAAAACATCAGGTCAAAAATCTGTTACAAAAATGCTCATAGTGCATTCTCTAAACAATGGCAAGTCGTCAGCTCCCTCAGGTTTTCAGGTGTTTGGTTTGGTGCACTGTTCAAGTCAACTCAGTGCTACCTGACAAAAGCAAAATCTGCAGATAGACTGTTACACCTTCTCCTCTTAGGTGTGATTGCATCTTACTTGCCAACTACTCTAAATGCAAATTTCATTCTTTGTTCTGGAGTGGCTTACATACATGCAGCCTGGATTTTTTTGATTTTTTTTTTTAATAGACAGAATGTGCTTCCCCATATATACAACTTTTCTGAACATTTTTCAAGTAATTATACTTGGGAGTACAAGAAGGGAAGGAGCAAAGTCGACAGGGAAAAAAAAAATGCAATGCATATTTTTTCTTACAAATCAAAATAAGAGCAGTTGATAAAAAGCATACCAAATAATGAACAGGATCATAGCTTATTCAGAAACCAATCCAGGCTAGATTTTGAAAACAATCTGGTAGTCTTCCCTTTCTCCTGGCACTTGGTGAACCAGCATTTTCTTTGTGTTCAAATCATCCCACGTCAAGTTCTTCTCTCTTAACTTTTGCCAGTTCTAACTGTGAGTAATTGTCCAAAGAATGAGAAAATACTTCACACTGAAACTACAGGACTGCCCAGAGGAATCTGAACTAAAATTGTGGGTGACTATGATGAGATCCTAACAAAAAACACAGTATTAACAGGGATTTTTTTGATACTGCAGGTCCAAAGTAACCCTGCTCCCCTCTCCTGCAGTCACTCCCAGGATTAAACCTCACTCAGACCTTAACCACTCAAAGTCAGACATCACTACTCTCATCACTAGTCTGATTCATTACAAAGAGAAGCCATGCACGGTAAATATAAGTGGAAGAAAGCATGGGGTAAAAGAACATAAGTGTGATAAAGATGGTGTAAGTATCACAGGCAACAATTAAGAGAGAGAAATTTTAATCTAAGTACATAAAAATGAAGTAATGGAAATCATGTGATATATTTTTAAATATAATCTTGGAGAAAGACTTTTACTTGGGTATTGTGATGGCAGGATGGATTACTCAGGGGTTTTTTTGGGGGGTCTTGGTTATGTTCTTACTTCCATACATTCAATATACAGTTTTATAACTAGAATTACACTTGAGTGATTCCCTGCTGCATCCCTGCGTCAGATGCAACTTACTTTGGGAAGGAGCTTAGAAACCTGTAGCAAGAGTATCAAATGACCCTAAAAGACAAAAAGGAATCAATAGTCTGGAATTTCACTAAGAGTCATTTATATGGAGGACAAGCCAGAAAAAAGAAAAAAAAAAAAAAAAAAAGTTACTATTTGCTTTGTAAAAAACATCTGCATGATAGGAGATTAAATGTGTTACCAAACATACCTCATATCCCTATAGATTTCCCACTTATTTTCCTCTGGACTGGAATTTTTGGCTTTTCTCTCCAAAGGATGGCCAAAGCATTGAGGCAATTCCAGGTCTTGTTCTCCAAGCTTTGCTGTAGTCTGTATTCCTAAGTATTTCTCTTCTTGTGCAGGACACTGGAGTAGGAGGAACACAGAAACTCCAGAAACATAACATCAGATAGGATTTTTTTTTTTATTTTGACCCAAAAAACTGACACGATCTACAGTTCTGATATGTTCATGTAACTCTGAACAATCCTCATGTTAATATAGTGTCATTATTTGTGTGGTTATATGGCTACAGTTAGTGAACATTAAGAGCCATTCAAAACATGGCTTTGCTGCTGGTGTTTTTCTTACTTGCTTTTAATTACATTTCTCATTTCGGTGTTGAAACCAAACACTTGTAAATTAAAATGCCATCATTAAAAAAAAAACAACATACATTTCTAGCATTCGTAAAGATAATGCAGCTACTGAATAGCTGACCCATGATTTAAAAGTGTACAAATTATAGTGATTAAATCTAAGTCAATTTAAGCATTTCATTAAACATGAAGGGCTATAGAGCTAGCTGAGCTTTATTGTTTTCCTCCTACCAGCCACAGTGGTCATTATTCCCCTAGTCTGGATGTTCATTAAAAAAAATTTTGTAATGAACACTAAAATATCTCACATTGCTAAACTGTATCAATTAGAGCATTTTCTTATAGGAGATCTTTTAAGGGAGATTCGGTTAAAACAGAAGTATAATCAGGCAATAGCATGATCTGAAAAAATAGTATAAAATACCTTAAATCATCAAATCTGAGCACGTAAAGAGAAAGGAGCGTGCTACAGAATGGAAGAGAAATGCAGTTAATTATATAAACAGTGATTTATATACACATCCACACATAGACCTCCACATATTCATACATATACATACTTTTTTGATTAATTAGGCACCAAATTCATACATTTTAATGATAGAAAACTTACCACAAGGCGCTCCTCTATGCTTCAAATACAGAGCAAGATCTAGCTAATAGGTTCTCAAACTTTGCACCTGCTGTACTTCATTTACTTTTAGCAAATGTCCAATAAACCTTGACTGATAGCTTTTCCCTTCTGTTGCCTTCATAACATTTCCAATCTTCCAACATTATTTCACAAGGAATTTAAGTAATTTTCTTTCCTGGGTGCTATTCCTCTCCTGCTAGCCCTGCCTACACACCCAACAGAGTGCAGGATTCTTTCTCTCTTTCTGGCCCCCAGGCTTTTCTATAAAGGAAAAAGCTAACAAACATGCCATGTTGTATAAAAAAGTGGGATGTCAGTGGGCTGGTGAAATACTGACATTCCACTTCTGCAGTGGTACAAGTTGGAAAACCACCAGTGGCAAGAGCAGTTGCCATTTTGAATTTCACTCTGGCTCTCACTGTAACACTGTGGAAGAGAAGATCAAGGTTTTAATTTCTGTTTGCAAATGCAGGTAGACAGTGGTCTACATTGAAACGATGCAAAGTATGCCAAATCAATTACTGTGTTAGGATTGGGACTGCATATTTTGTATCTGTATAGTCAAGGCTGTAAGTCCACCACATTTCTTCTTTAAAAAAAAAAAAATCTTGCAAATAAAACCAGGAAATATAACAGAGAAGTAAAGGAAGATTTTAGCCTTTCATTAATTTGTAAAGTTATGAATGCTGAACCAATTATTGTGTTAGGATTGGGACTGCATATTTTGTATCTGTATAGTCAAGGCTGTAAGTCCACCACATTTCTTCTTTAAAAAAAAAAAAAATCTTGCAAATAAAACCAGGAAATATAACAGACAAGTAAAGGAAGATTTTAGCCTTTCATTAATTTGTAAAGTTATGAATGCTGAACCAATTATTGTGTTAGGATTGGGACTGCATATTTTGTATCTATATAGTCAAGGCTGGAGGTCCACAACATCTCTTCTTAAAAACAAAGTAATAAAATCTTGTAAATAAAACCAGAAAATATAACAGACAAGTAAAGGAAGATTTTAGCCTTTCATTAATTTGTAAAGTTATGAATGCCAAATCAATTACTGTGTTAGGATTGGAACTACATATTTTGTATCTATATAGTCAAAGCTGGAGGTCCATCACCTCTCTTCTTTAAAAAAAAAAATAAAAAAATCTTGTAAATGAAACCAGGAAATATGACAAGTAAAAGAAGACTTTAGCCTTTCATTAATTTGTAAAGTTATGAATGCTGAATCAATTACAGCTGTACACAATCATTCAGTGGTTTTATTTAATACAAAATTTCTTGGAGACTTTCAAATTTTTTTTTTTTTTTTTTTTAACCCAGTTCAGAACATAAACTGTAAAGTTTATATCTTCTTCAAAAGGAGCCAGGAATTTTCTTTGTTTCTGCCTTACCTGGGAAAGTGATCTCATTTTTGAGATGCATCACAATGTGTTTGAAGTTCTACAGCAATCCTGTAAGCTCCACCTTTAATTGATACAGTTTTCTTTCCTTGTTTACACACCAGATTATTTCACTCTTCAGAATTAAAGAAGACTCCTAGTATTGGTCATATGAGAGGCAGCTTCATGCTATATTTTAAGGAAGGGTTTTCAACTCCAAAGTAAAAAATAACTAAATAGCATCACGTTGTGATGGAGAGGGGGAGAATGGAAGGTGGTGGATATTCAATGATTTAAACAAATGCCTGGCGCTCATTTTGGAAAAAGACAGGGGCTCCCTGCACCCATTTCTACTCCAATTTAATGAAGTTGTTAAAGTAGCAAGACTGACAGGTTAATTATCCTTTATAAAAGGGGGACAAATTGAACTGTGTCTTTCCATCATTTTTTGATATATCAAGAAGCTCCTGAGGTGCTCAGATGCCACTCTGGTGAATAGAACAACTAATCCACTCTGCTATTCTTTGCTGACCCTGGTCCCCCCATCGGGGCCTTGCAGTATATTGCAGTTGGTTTTTGTTTCACATTCAACAGATTCCACTTTATTATAAATTCAGTTGGATTTTTTTTCCTCCATATGTTGGCTGACAGCTTCCCTGAAATAACTGATGGCTAAATTTAAACTCTGATGAAAATTAACCCGAGTGTTAAATGCAAACAGGAGCTGCTTGGAAAGAAAAGAGTTATCATGGTAAATGCCAAGCAGTGGAAAATGTGTGTAAATTAATGGAGTCTCACTGGTGACAAGCTGTCAGGCAGTTTGATGGCTCTCGCTAGTGCTTCAATCCCACTGAAGTTGGCCAGAGGGCAACATGGACAAGTCCTGCTTTTCAAAAAGACCGCGGGATACTTGACAGTAACGCTAACTAGATCATCTAAAGTTCATGGTCAAATAAGATTTTTTTTTTTTTTTTCCTCTGCTTCTCCTTTTTT
>VWZI01023910.1:299234-368104 GCA_013396835.1 Psilopogon haemacephalus | reverse complement strand
TTTTTTTTGCAAAGCTTTGCACTAACTGAGTTCATACACAGCTGGGCTATGAATGAGATATCAAATCGCAGTTTCCATACAGCAGTCAAAACAGAGTGTGGATTTTAGATGACAGTTAAAATAGAAACTGTCTTTGCCTTAAATGAAATCAGAACCAATATAGCATTGGTCACTTTCCAAATTTCTCACATGTACCTGCAGTCTTTCTTAAATGAGGAAGATTTGCTTGTCTCTAAACTTAGGTTCTGAGATCGCTTCTATTCTTCTATCATTTCATAGCCAAGTATTTTTGCCTGCGTTTTCATAAATACCCTCAAACAGCACTGTCTGGTGTTGCCTTACCCTTTTATCACTGGATTTCAAAATTTAAATTATATGAAAGGAAATCCAATTATTATAAAATTATTTGCCGGGAGGGATCATTTCCTATTGTATTTCCAAGAGCACAACACTCAGGCCAGGTTCATAGCAGTGTGCACTTTAACTAATATTTTTTTTTTCCCTGAGATCCATGCAAGTTAAGCTGTGGGCTTCATCAGTTCTAGTAACTCTTGATTTCGCATTGCTTTATCATAGGTTGGAGTATTTCCAATTCTATTTAACAGAATGAGATATGGGGTTTTATTTCCCTTCCTGCTTCAGTAAACTAGGAAAATCAGGTACGATATGTTTGTGTACGAAGAACTTTGAACAAAAATTGCCATTGGATTTAAAATCAGAGAGTTTCAAAAGAAGGTCTGTTATGCATTTCGCAGCCCACACTCTTTGCTTCAGGCACCACAAGAGAGTTCATTCCCTGACTTAAACACAGGTAACTGAAATCAGAAGGCAGAATATTGTGCAGTGCTGGAGAAACCTGAGGAGCCAGCTCATGCTTGAGTGAAATTGCAGCAAGCCAGGCAAACTGGCAGTGCAGTCTGTGTGGGTTCCAAGCAAGTTGGAGCTTAGAAAGAAAGAACTCTATAGCAGAGATAACCTTAAAAGAGACTAAAAGATGGAGTCCAGCAGCAGCAATGTGAAGCTGCTGCCACTGCAGGTGTGCCTCTTCAGGGTGTTAAATTGGCAGCAGGTGAATATAAATAAGGTGCACAGACGGTGTATTGAGGAGAAAGGGAAATTAATGAATGGTCTAACTGCTGAGCTCAGTAACACAGAATGAAAACATGTTGAACTTGACACGTCTGTGCTGCTGCTTTTGTAAATGCTGATGGCTAAACAGTGTCTCTTTGATTAAAAAAAGAAAGCTGCTATGTATCTTGGGGATGTTAACAGATCATTTGTTTGCTTAAGCAATAAAAACCAGATCGATTATCAAGTGTGACTTTGACTTTATTCCTGAACTAGGGCATTTAAAAAGAAAAATATTTTCGAACTCTGGAGTCTTTTTTTATTTTTTTTTTTTTAAGAAAAAAAAATTTTAAATCACAGCTCCTTAGGGAGCTGTAATCTTCAGTGCCCAATATTATCCTGCATCTTACAATGTGTAGAGATACAGTGAGTCTGTTAAGTTATCTCCAGAGCAAGAAGCAATGGAAATCTGTCAGCATGGTCCTGTGTGAGTGTTATTTGCACAGCTGGAAGTGTAGAGAAGATCAGATTAAAAAACTTTTAGTCCTCAGCTAGTGTCTCTCACACAGGGCTTTGCTGAGCTATGCCTCAGCCTCATGGGAGCTCCCTGGGAGCTTACTGTGTACATACATCCAAAAACTGTTCATTGTGTTTCTGTTGGTGCTGCAAATGAGAAATATAAAGACAGTGAAATATGTATATATGTGCATAACATAAGATAGAAGTCCAAACTGATCAGATGTGGGAATTGGCTTTCTGCATATTAGGAGATGGTGAATAATTGACAGAGAGACTCTGGAAATGAGCATAAGAGATGAATTCAAAGAAATGGGAAAAACAATGTTGAAATAATCAGGATGTAAAGTGAGCAGATATCATCCAGAAGTTATCTTTATATGGAATGACCTGAGAATCTATATCATGGAGATGTTGCACAATAAATAACTCCAAGGCTTGGACACAGGGTTCTATCTAGGTTGTGTTCAAGATAATGCCCAAGATATGCAGCAGAACAACTGATAATAGGAAATGGGAGAAAGCAAGAAAGTCTAGGTAGGAAGTCATAAGTCAGAAGACATAACAAAGTTTGTTTTGGTTTTTTTTTTTCATAGCAAACTTAACCTCTTATTAAACACATGTGAAGGTAAATCAGAGTCCAAGACTTAATTTGGACTACATGTGACAGACTAATGGTTCAATGTAGAGATTGGCAGACTATTTAGAGGAAAAGCATGGGGAAAAATAACATCCTGACCAAGACTCAAAGCTAAAGCTCTGCCAAAGTTAGGTAATGATAAAGAGAACTCCCAAGCAGTATGCTTAGGGTAGTGAGAGAATATATCAAAAGTGATGGGTTGCAAATGATGTCACGATGGCAAGCTTATGGACAACTCTGAAGGGGATAGAGACAGAAAGATGGGCTTTAGTGGCAAGAGACCAGATAGCAATAATAATTAGCACAGAACAGGTAAAATTAAGAGCTCTTTTTCATTCTTGGAGAGAGAGTAGGAGGTTACAGGACATGTACAAATGGAAGATGTTAAGAGAAGGAAACACTGCTGATGTTCAGCTGACTCTTCATCACAAATACTGAAGTATGAGAGGGGAAAGATGACAAAAAGATATGAGGCTATCAGTCAAAATCAGAGAGGAACACTAAAGAGAAGTATTGAGTGAAGAGTAGGAAGGTACTACATAACCTTGTGTGGAAAGAGATAAAAGAAGAAACTTGGAGGAGTGGAGGAGGCACACAGCCCACATGATTGACAATATTCATATGGAAGAGATGGACAACACAAATCAGGCAGATTGAAACCTTGCTGGCTTTGTATGAATGTCAGTGAGGGTAGGAAAGAGGGAGGGAAGAAGTTGGAGAGTTCTCCAGCAATGGCCCTCAACAACCTTTCATGCCCTGCACCATATAAAATTTAACTTTGTATTTGCTTGCATATCTCTGAACTGATATGCCCAATGAATCAGAGATGAGCTTTTATAATCGACTTTTGTGTTATTACAATTTCTAGCCAGATCAGAATAATTATTAAACAGAGGGATCGAAGAGAACTCTACTGTAGAGATAAAGGACTTTGTGCTTTTTCTTTGTTTGATTTGTTGTTGGTTTTTATTTTAATGTGTGGGTTTCGTGTGGTTGGTTTTGTTTTTTGTTGGGGAATGGGGTTGTCATTTGTTTTTTGGTTTGGGGATATTTTTTTTGTTGTTGTTTGTTTTTAACATAACAGAGATAGGAAGTTGTGATAATTTGTCTTAAAGTTTCAGAGAATAGGGCTATATATGTGAGATATATACAGCTGTATATGTCAGGTGAAAGTTTTCTTTCCCTTTTCTAGCTGCTGCTTAATGCTTGGTAACAGTTACTCTCCTTAACATCTACAAGTCTGTTTTTCTTTTATTTATTTTGTTAAGATGGTCTCGTTGTACCACCCAGAGAGACAGAACGATCAATCTGCCTCCTTAAAAGTGACAACCTCTCCAATTAATATGTTGAGAAGTCCTACATTTCCAATTTCCCTGCAGGTGTGTTGAACGAGAGAAGATTTCAGACTTCTCCAGAAGGAACTTTGCTAAAAATAAGAAGCAAAAGGAAACTCAATATTAATACAAAAACTCCTTCCAGTCAACATCTTCATGAAATGGATTGTTAGAGGCTGGTTTGAAGCACTGTGAAATGCTGGTTGATTTACGCCATACGGCTTCACTCTTGCAGATCTCTTGTACAGGTGCTTTATCAGACAATGCTTTCAAAGATCTCGTTTTTTCAGGCATGATTCTATTTTCTCTTCCTTCTGCCACAAAACAGTCAGAAGATTTTATTTAAAACCTTCCCCTCTCTTGGGTATTGAGAAGAAAAGATGTTTGCTTGTTTTTGGGGGGTTTTTTTGAGGGTTTTTTTTAGTTGCTTTAAAAGTAGTGGCTTTTTGGAATTTAAAGAGCAACCTCCAGACCTGCTGGAGTTAGAGTTAGGCTGGTTTTAGGAGGGTTAGCAGTCAGGCAAGCCAGCATTAACAGCAAAACGAGATCTCTGCTGCTTTAAAGCAGTATTAACAGACTCTAAAGCCGCTGCGCAACACCTACCCGGTGACTCTCTCACATTCCCCCCGTGAATTGAAAAAACCCTGCAAAGCAGGAGGGGCTGAGAGATGCAGAACTGTCCTGTAAGGCTGTATCAGCCCACAGGTAACTGACACTACCTCTTCCTCTGAACGACTCCAGCCCCTCCTGTTTCTCCATCTTCCTACCTTCCCTGCCATCTGTTCCCGCTGCTCCCACAGCCTCCCTGCTCTCCTCCCGCCAGGGCCTGTCTGAGCAGACGGGTATGAGAGCCTCTGATGAGGTAGGCCTCGGGCCCCTCCATCACTCCTCGCCATGAGGAAGGCACCAGCTGTCTGGCTTCATTTGCATTTTCTCTCCAAAATAATGAAATTATCCATGAGTATCCTGAGGTGATGCGAGACACAAATTTAGGCTGGATGTGTCAGCATGCGCTGGGAAGGGAGAGGGAAGGTCACGGAGGATGCTCGCAGCATTGAAATGGAGGGCGAGACATCTCCTGCCCGCTGAAAGGGTCCTGCAACCCGGGGAGAACCTCAGTGTGTGGCACACCTCTCCACCACCCTCGGCCCACTTGCTTCCCTCCGAAAGTATGACAGATATGTCCACTCTGCATCCCTGAAAACTCAAGGATAAAATATGAGTGTGGTTTAGCTTCTTGCCCGACATGCCCGGACATCAGCCATTAGCTCAGTCTGTGGCTTCCAGGATATTCCATTAGCTCAATCTGCATCTCTCAGCTGTTAGCTCAGTCTGTGGCTTCCAGGATATTCCAGCATTTGCTTAAGGAAGACCTAGCCATCTTTTCTTACAGCCAAGAGGAGCAGATTCACATGTCAGTGCTGCCTGCCCATTTCTAGGATGCAACTCTTTCTTAGGAGTTTCAAAGTCTTGGGTTTATAATATTCCATATGTATGTGGATCTACCCATTTGTCTCAGCTGCTTATTTCAGACCCCACCTGGAGTACTGTGTGCAGTTCTGGAACACCCAACACAAGAAGGATATAGAACTATTGGAGAAAGTCCAGAGGAGGGCTACAAATATGATCAGAGGGCTGGAGCACCTCTGCTACGAGGGCAGGCTGAGAGAGTTGGGGCTTTTCAGCCTGGAGAAGAGAAGGCTTCAAGAAGACCTTATAGTAGCCTTCCAATATCTGAAGAGGGTCTACAGGAGGGCTGAGGATGAACTATTCATAAGGTCTTGTAATGACAGGATGAGGAGTAATGGGTTTAAACTGATGGAGGGGAGATTTAAATGGGATGTTAGGAGGAAGTTCTTCACAGTGAGGTGAGACACTGGCACAGGTTGCCCAGGGAGGCTGTGGCTGCTCCCTCCCTGGAGATGTTGAAGGCCAGGTTGGATGAGGTCTTGAGCAACCTGTTCTAGTGGGAGGTGTTCCTGCCTATGGCAGGGAGTTGGAACTGGATGATCTTTGAGGTTTCTTCCAACCTAAACCATTCTATGATTCTTTGTATCTCCTGGGCATTTCTGTACTTGCTTACACCTCCATATCCTTTATCCTTTCCTGTTGTGACATACCTTTTTTTTCTACATCCAGCCCTGGGTATGTTTGCTGAGTAAGAGATGTAACACATGATGACAAATAGTCAGATAGGCCCCAACTCACCTGTCTAAGCTTGATGAAAATGAGGAGCAAGAATTATACTAAGCATGCAGGTTTTCTGAGATGAAGCAAGGTAAGAAGTCTCAGACATCTACAACAGGTCTCAGGTACGCTCAAGATATCTTTTATAATTTGTTCCCCAAACAGAATGGTTTAATGGGCTGGTAAACAGACAATTGGAATTCTTTATTACTTCAATCTTTAACTGGCCAAATCCAAGTAAAATTAAATTCCTTGCAGTCTTGCTTTCCTGCAACCTGGCTCTCATGTCTTCTTTCTGTGGCAAGTTATTTCACCCAACATAGCAATGACTCAGACCTCTTCAGTGCTTACTCACCACATATAATGATGCACCTTGCCTGACAGCTCTTCATGTCAGTCAAAAGTCTAGGTCAGGCACCTATCAATTGACCTTGTGTTAAAAGCAGACCCTCATTTCAGCACCTGTCAATAGCAGCTTTTGATGCCTTTAGTATGGTGGCTGTATCAGCAGAGCTCTTTGTAAGTGAGCATGCATGGGCTTTAAAGAAATAGAAACTTGCAAAACTCTGAAAGCAGTTTGGTGTCGGTTTTATTGGTATCTGACAAAACAATCTCTTTTTCCTTCCTTGTCTGGAGGACAATTTTCCTTACACTAACATCACTGGGAGATGTCCTGATAGTGAGAAATGCAGCGAGTCCTACTGATGTACACAGCTAAAGCCCTTGCTAATCTCACATCCCTTTCCTGCTACAAATGAACACAAATAAAAGGCTGGTCTCTTGTACTGTGCTAATGTGGAAGGAGAACCTTTTGATTATTAGCTGCAGTTACCATGAGCTCCCAACCTGGGATGATGTCTACACTTCTCCTTCTGAGGTGTTAATCACAAATCTGCCAATCCTGTCCCACTTACAAGACAAGGAAAGAAATGTGAACATGTAAAAATTCACAGAGGGGCCTAGGAAAATTTCCCTGACACACTCCTGCTGTGACACCACAGCAATTGAAGAAGGCCTGTCATTTGGTTGTCAACCTTTGACCTCAGCCAGACATATTTTGAAATGATGTGAAAAGAATTGCTGTGCTGTACGGCTGGCTCCTTACAGCCTTGCATGTCTGTCCTTGATGTCAGTCAAAAGTAGTTAACTGGCACCCATGGAGTCTAAAAAAAAAAGAAAAAGCTCCTTTAAAATATCAGTAATGACTTCTGTTAGCAAGACTAGCTCTTGTCAAGTAATGACTTTATGACATAAGGTATTGTTTATCTAGGCATCGTTCTCTTACTTGCATTTTAATGAGCCTAATTAATAATAAGTTAGAAGTCCTCAGCTATTTCTTCACAGCTGGACCATATGCACTAATTACACTGAGTGTGCAAACTTAGACTAATCCCTTCGTCAAAAGAAATATTTTAATTTAAAAAACCTCAATGTACTTTTTTTCTTTCTTTTTCTTTCTTTTTTTTTTTTTTTCACCTTATTACTTTAAGGATGTAATCTTTTCCTTCTGGCAAATTTGCACAGAATCAAAGTAAACCTGGGAGTGGAAGAATTCTATAATTTATAATTTTTCTAGTGGTAGGCTTCATTCTTAAAATAATTGAGAAAGATCATGCCAGAGCAGAGTGGTGTCAGGTTCATCTCTGATGTGCGTTAGGTTCCATAAAGGTAAGGGATAATAATTTTTAAGTAGAAGGATAATCACCAGCCTCTATGAAAGAATCTTTCCTGAATAGAAGTATAAAGGACAACTGCTACTTCCAGGCTGACATGTCCGTGGTGATATTCCCCCAGTAAGCAAGGGGGTTTTATACTGTTCTTGGTTCGTTTATCCCAGCTCCACCTAGCCCACACCCTAGTCACAATGATCATATCTTTGTTGCCATTCTGAGGTGTGTGTGTGTGTGGTGTTTTCCCACCACACCCATATAGGCTGGATTTCAGGAAGTTCTTCACAGAGAAAGTGATTGGTATTGGAAAGGGATGCCCAGGGAGGTGGTGGAGTCACCATCACTGGAGGTGTTCAAGCAAAGACTGGATGGAACACTTAGTGCCATTGGCTAGGGCTGGGTGCTAGGTTGGTCTGGGAGATCTTGGAGGGTCTCTTCCACCCTGGCTTATTCTATTCTATTCTTTCTATCCTATCCTATCCTATCCTATCCTATCCTATCCTATCCTATCCTATCCTATCCCATCCTATCCCATCCTATCCTATGTTTAGCCCAGCTTTGACTATGCCTCTTCAGACCTTTCAACTTTTGTTTCAATGAAGTGCTCTTAACCCTTCAAGTATTGACTTATTCTTTCATAATGAGTTACTTCATGCACAGCAGCTTGCATAAAAAGTAAATAACAATGGTTTATCTTCTTTTCAGACAAACAGTAACAATAAAATAAATAATATCTTTTAACTATATTGTTACAGAAGATAAAATTATGTAACTGTAGCAAGCATTTTTGTAATTTGAAATAGAGGGAAACTTCTCAGCGATGTAATTAAATGGGTCTGAGGTTTCTATTCTGTTTCATTCTCTTGGAAATCTGAATGCTATTGATTACTTGTCTAATTTTTAGTATTTCTCTGGGTCTTGCCAGACAAATAGGGTTAGAATGCCAGACAGCCTCCCTTTGATTAAACACTTATGGTCTAATCCTTAGAGTCTCTGTCCACGCACAGGAAATATTTGGCTGCTTTATACAGCAGCTTCCTCTATGAGCAGAGCTCACTGCTCTAAAGGACAAGATACTGCTATCACAGGCATATTTCAGAAAAAAACAGTTGCCCAACTGTGTTCACCTTTTTTTCTCTTATAGAGATGCACATTTTTTGAGCAGCTACAGAACATCTAGAGATGTCCTTGGTATCAGGGTGATCTCCAGAGCCAGAGGTTGTCAGCTCCACTGAACTTGATGAAAGAGTAGTGTGCAGAGAGAAAAAAGCAGGAAGGGCCTTGAGCTGAAGTCAGGTGAAGTTTCTTCCTGAAGACCAGCCACAAGCTGCATCTATACCACCCAAAGCTCCAGGAAATCAGCCTGCTTTCATTTTTTGTTGTTGTTACCAGCTGTGGCAGAACTAGCACTGTATGTTCAGGAATTCCAGTTGTGAACCAAGGCACAGATGGAAAAAGACACTAACTGTACCTAAATTACCTTCTCTGTATTTAATTTATGCTGATGCTAAAGTTTGTCCTCTCAGGACTTTCCAAATATAGGCACAAAGTCCTGATTCCTTTGGAAAGCTGGGAATCTCTCTGCTCCTGAAGGTTACTGCTCCAGTTTATAACCTTGATATATTGTCTCATCCTCACCTTGTTATTTAATTAAGTTTGGGCTCCAGCAAGTACAATTCTGAGGTGCTAATACTGTGTTCAGTAAAGGCAAGGACGTTGCTTTGCTTCTTTCAAGGGAAAGCAACAGTGTAAAAATGTGTGTTTAAGTGCAATGCCAATTATCAGCCACAGGAATTACTTTTAGGGCTATAAAGCCTTTTATTCTTCCTTGCTTCCCAAAAGAAAGACCCAGCTAATTTAGGCACACACACAATTATTTTTAGCAATGATTAATGGATAAATCAAACTATATGGAATTAGCCTATTAGTCTCAATATTGCATCAGATGTCAGATTATTTTTCTAGTTTAGGAATTTGAGAATTTATAGAACTATTCTGGATGGATTTAGGGAGTGGAGAGGTGCCAAAATTATTTTAATTATTCTTTTCTTTTCTTGTTTTCTTTTCTCTTTTTCTTTTCTTTTCTTTTCTTTTCTTTTCTTTTCTTTTCTTTTCTTTTCTTTTCTTTTCTTTTCTTTTCTTTTCTTTTCTTTTCTTTTCTTTTCCTTTCTTTTCTTTTCTTTTTATTTTTTTTTTTCCCTTTTCTAGGTTTCCTTTTTTGTTTGTTTTGGTTTGGTTTTTGTTTGTTTTGGTTGTCTGGTTGGTTGGGGGTTCTTTCGTTGGTTGGTTAGGTTGGTTAGTTTTGGGTTCTCTTTTTCTAGTACAAATTACTATTCCTGGGCCACGCTGGGAGCCTGACCTCACCTTGCAGTTCCATCATACAGATCTTTTCAGGGACAGTAAGATCTCTGCTAAGAGCTGTGGTAAGTTTTTTACACATACTGTTTTGCCATTTATGGCCCTTTAGAATGACATGAGATGAGTCAGCTGAAGGTTGCTGACATATCCATCATTTACTATGGTTTGATAAACCTGCTTTATGCATAGTGGCAGGTTGCTTTGTGTTTTGTTGGGATATTTTTGTTGGTGGTGGTGGTTTGGGTTTTTTTTTAAGGAGCTATTTGATGTTGATCAGATCTTTTAAATGATAGAAGTGGTCCCAGTGGAGATGGATTAGTAAGCAGAGAGTAGATGAGGCAGTCAAAAGCACAAACTGCAGTTTACCACATGGTCTGTGTGATTTATCACACAAGCCTCTCTGACACATACCTGGTACGTGTGTATCCTACAAGTCTGACTGTGCTGTGTTTATTTCCATTGCATGTGTTATGCAGACTTCTACCAGGACTGAGAAAGGGCTAAGCTGTGCTGAGAGTGTACTACTATTTGGTCAACAAAACATGGCAGAATAATGAAAATTCCTTGTGCTCAGGATTGACATCCAAGTTTTATTAAGAGAGATGCTGAAAATCAGGCTTGCCTTCAGGTTATCTATGAATGAACAACAGAGAAAAACATAACCTTAAGAACCTGACACAGGTTAATTTAATCAGAAAATACTCTGTGTATGTCTATGCAACCTACAAAGAGTAGGAAAGAAGGAAAGGGAGCTAGGAGACCTGCATGGTTAAGCAGGGAACTGCTGGGCAAACTCAAGATCACAGAAGGAGATACTGGTCACTTGGGAGGAGTGTAAGACTGTTGTTGGAGGATGTAGGGAGGCAACTTATAAAGCTAAGGCCTCCTTGGAATTCAGCCTTGCAAGGGAGGTCAAGGACAACAGAAAGGGCTCCATCAAGTACATTGCAGTAAAACCTAATGCTAGAGGGAATGCAGACCCTCTGCTGAATGAGGTGGGTGCCTTGGTGACAGAGGAAACAAAGAAGACAGAGTTACTAAATGCATTCTTTGCCTTCATCTATACTGCTGGAGACTGTCCTCATGACATTTCACATACTCCCCCCTTTCATGTTTCAGATATGGTAAAGCTGGATTTTAAGACAAATTTGATAATCCAGATGATTTTTCCTCTATGGAATACTATGGAGGTTATGCATGCCAGCCACCATAACAGGGTTTGACTCTAGATTTGCATATAAGTTAAAAGAGAGATTCCTTTATGAAAGCACTTTTATTAGTAGCACTGCAGCTCAATATGGGTGCCTCCAAAGAGAGATCCTAAACAAATCCTTGGGCAATTATACTTTACAGTTTAAGTTCCCCATCTCTCATGCCATAGTTCAAACCAGTATTAATGTGTGGATCTTCTTTATTGATTTGATTTCTTTATTGATTATGCATTTATTGATTTGATTTGTTTGTTGTTCCATTACTAAGTGGTCATCTTTTTATACAATAAAATACAGTCAAATCTGTATTCAGCTTTATGACATGTTGTAATGTGGTTGTTACAGTTCATATACCACAATCTATAGGCTGTATCTACTCCACCAATTAATGTTTAAGATACTAGGTCCTGAATTTCAACTAACTTTACTACAACAGAAGGCATAGTGTGGTTTAAGCAGCACTGGTGGCTGCTGATGAACTGTTACTTAAGAAACCTGCTAGAGTTGCCAGAGGAGGTGCTGTAAGTTCAATTATGATCAATTCATTAACAAAATTAGAGCTGTAAACAAATTTATTGACACAGCCAGAAACACTTAAGGAACAGCTAGTAAGTCATAGATTATAGGGACTTGTTCTCAATCCCTACACATCAAGCACGATTCTCTGGCAAAACGTATCAGTTGTTTATCTGGGAACATGTATTTGATGCCAGAGTCTTGCTCTTTTTTTCCATAAAGGCCCATTCACACCCTGTAATGAAAAAAATCCTGCCAGTAGAGGCTGTAATGTGCATTAATACCAAGCAGTTGTGAACGATTCCTTTGCTGGATCTACCTACTGGTCTATTTGTTGACAATAGAGAGAGATCTTTCAGGCCCAGAGCTTGATCAAAATCCAAATTCCCTCACAATTTTGTGAGAAACCCCTCTGAGAGCTCTACTTTTGTTCTAAGGATGAGTATGTAAGTTTAATATGTAAAGTAAGTGATGAATAGGGGGTTCAAGGAGGAATAGTCTGAGGACTAAAATAACCCTTCCCAAATTTCTCTTCTACGCATCTGCCTTTTTGTGTTCCACTGCTCAAACCTGTGGCTCACAAGAAATTTCTGCAAGATCAGAATAGTCTTTGTGAAAGTCTTTCAATGGCATTTTGACTTCAGCTACTGCAGGACTGAAATGCACCTGTGCAAAAGAGTGTTGACTCTAGGAGCTAATCTAATGATTACATATATATATATACACACATATAAATTATTTTTAAATGGCATTCATAAACAAACAGCTTTCAATTTGTACCTATGATTTTCACTGTCTCAAAAGTAACTTTTTTTCTTCACATCAGCTTTTTGTCTCTATCTTTTGAAAGCAGAAAGTCATTGTGGCTCTACCACTGTCATAGCTGTGGTATGAAACTTCCCTTTAATGATCAGGAATAAGGTTTTGCCCCTGGCTCTTCAAAGTCAAGTTAACCATCCTCTTGCCTGCAGCACAAGAACCCTATCTGCTTGAAGTTTGAATCAGAGTGCCTGAGATCAACTCACATGCACAGAAGCTGATTGATGAAGCATGATGCATCCCTTAATTAAGCAGAAGCTACTAATAAAAATGAACTTACGGGATGATTTGTGTGGTTCTTGCAAGGCAGCCATATGTGCTGCACACTGGTAGTGGGAAAGGGTGGTATGCAGCTGATGCTGGGTAACTACAAAAGAGGAAACTTGTTAAGAGAGGCAGTTTGGGTGCTGTCACTATTCAGGGTAGCCCATAATTAATGCCCTCCTCACTTATCCTTGCTTCTGTGATAAGTTGTCCTCTCCTCCCTCTCTGCACCCTTTCAGCATTAGTCCTTGCCATTGCTGCTGCTCCCACAATTGCATTTATTTTCCTTTTTTCTTTAGCTGTGACTGCAGCATTTGAGAGGATAAAACTCCTTGAATCTGCACATCTGTTCCTTTTTCTGTGAACTATAATTGTGTTTATCACAGCAAACCTTCAGAACAGTTGGGGTCCAGATGCTTCTACTTAGGGAGCTGGAGTAGGAGCACATTTAGTGGGTAAGATCAGGAGAAGCCTCCTGGAAGTCATTCTCTGGGCCATTGGCCAGTTGCAGTTGTTTTTACTCATGTATGCTCTTCACCTCTTGAAGTTCCAACCTAGTTTTAGTAAGATGGTAGAACCTTACAGCATTGCTTTAGTAGCTAATTGACTAAGTGACAGTCGAGAGGTCCAGATGATATGAAAACATGGCAACATTTTCACAGAAATCACAGAAATGTCCAGGTTAGAAAAGCTCCTCAGGATCACCAAGTCCAGTCTAGAACCCTACTCTACAAGATTCACCTTAAACCATATCCCTAAGCACCACATCCAAACCACCCTTAAACACATCCAGGGGCAGTGACTCAATCACCTCCCTGGGCAGCTCATTCCAGTGCCTGACCACTCCCTCCATGAAAATTTTTTCTAATGTCCAATCTAAACCTACCCAGTCTCAGCTTGAGGTCAATCCCCCTTGTTCTGTCTCAAACTACCTGTGAGAAGAGTCCAGTACAGCCTCTCCACAATGTCCCTTCAGGTAGCTGTAGACGGCAATGAGGTCCCTCCTCAGTCTCCTCTTCCTCAAACTAACCAACCCCGGCTCCTTCAGTTGCTCCTCATTGTTCTCCAGGCCCTTCCATAGCTCTGTTGCCCTCTTCTGATCCCACTCTAGCACCTCCACATCTCTCCTGTATTGTAATGCCCAAAACTGAACACAATACTCAAGGTGTGTCCTCCCCAAAGCTGAGTATAAGGGGATAATCGTCTCCCTACTCCTGCTGGCCACAACATTTACTTTTTTTAAATTTCTTTGTTATTACCCATGATCCACAGGAATTCCTGCTGCAAGCCAGAGATACAAGCACAGGATTTAAAGAGAGAAGTAAGGTGCAATGCTTGTATCCTCAAGCTACCCACTCTGTATGTTTGAGAATTAAAACATTACATCCAAATGTATATTCTTTTAACAAGCTGAAGAAAACTGACTCTTGCCTCTCTTGCTTGGGGGACAGAATAATGTCCTTATTATGCAAATAAATATTCTTTTCATACTATTGTCTGCAGGTAAAAACAGCAAAGAAATCCCTCCTTCAATGTATCCAGACAACTTTTATTAAAACTAAGCTGGAAATTAGTGGCTAGGAAAGAGTTCTATAGGATAGAAGGATAGAGGGAAGCAAGTGGTCAGAAGTCTAAGCAGGAAGAAAATTAAATAACTGAAATTAATTGGTAAAAAAAAAAAAATATATGTAGCAGGAAAACACAGGACTGATCTTTCTGTTTGTAAAAGAAGTAAAAGAAGATGAATTTAGTACACATTAACCAAGTCAAACCTTAGAAAAGATGCAAGCCTCCTACAAGGCTACAAAACAGGATACAACCCTTTTACCCTGCTGAGTATAACTAGGAGCATGGCTCTATATTCAGTATCTGATGCCTTCTTTGAGAGGGATGTAATCCTAACAGAGGAAAGCAAGTGATCAGAAGTAGGAAGAAAATTAAATAACCAAAATTAATTGTTAATAAAAAATGTATTATATATAGCAGGAAAACATAGGAGTGATCTTCCTGTTGGTAAAAGACACCTGAAAATTAAACCCCCAAACTTACTTTCCTCCATGCCCTTGATTAAGAGAAGGAAAAATAGAAGGTTTAAATGGGAGCAACGGTGATTCAGAGGTACACATTAGGAAAAACTTTCAAACAAGGCTAGTTAAACACTGAAATAGATTGCCTAGGGATGTTTTGGAATCTCCGTGATTGGAGCTTTATAAGAACAGGTTAGACAAACATCTGTCAGGAATGATTTAGGTATAGCTGATCTTGCCTTGGGGTAGGGGGATGAACTAGACGACCTCTAAAGGTTCCTTTCAGCCCTTTTTGGTTTTTTTTTTCTATGATTCTATTAAAAAATACACAAAATGATTGCATGCAGAATTGAGTTTGGCACCTTTTAGGAAATCTCATTGTTTCTGCTTTTTTGGTTGCTGTTGTTGTTGTAGTTTGCTTTGCAGCCATACTGAAGACTCCAGGTTTCAACAAGAATCTTGAAAAGCTGTTCGATGCCAAATAGTGCTCTGGTTCTTTTACGCTGTTACATTTAATTAGAGCTCCTAATTAATCTTCTCCGTGTATTACGCTATATCTAGCCATCAATGTTAATAAAATCTTTGCTTAGTTTAAAGACTCTCCAAAAGTTTTCATTTGGAGAGTGAGACCATCTGGCCTCTCTACCTCACTAGGATTAGATTCTGGGTAAAGTGTACTCCATCTGTTTCTGAGATTCATGTACATATAGCACAGGAATGTGTGTTGGGGCAAGGCTAAGCTGAAATACAGTCAGATTTGTCTAGAGATTTCTTTGATATTCTTGAGGAAAAAAAAAAAAAGGCAAATTTCCTTTTCAAAATGTTTTTAACATCTCTTTGGAGATGGGTTGTTTATTTCTTCCCATTTTGTGAGATGGAGCCTTCCACTGAGGATATATCCAAATCCTAAACATATTCAGTACAAAATTGCTAATCCTTGCTTTACACTGGGATTCTCCAGCAAGATCCTGGGTATGGCTGAGGAGTCCCTGACAAAGGTGTAACACTGGAAGCTATGGAACTGTGCTGCTGGCAGACAGCACAGCAGTGCAGAACAAGCCCATGTATTTAAATGCAGTTTGTGAGCTAGGATGAACTCAGTCCCACCTGCTTGTTCATTCATTCATGTCCCCTTAGCACTCTACATATGGTACCTGGCACCTCCTTGGCTTTGCTAAATAGGCAAAGCAAATGCCTTGATTTACTAAACAAAGTACAGTATGTTTTACAAGTGGGAATTTTGGCAGTTGTAATGCTTCTCCAGCTGTGGTTATAAGGTGACTTTTTTAAATGACCATACATCCAAAGGAATACATTCCGCAGTTTTCTTCCCTTGCTCTATATTTTAAGCAACTTTGTAGCTGAATCCCCTGTGATCTGGGTTCTGTTCCAGCTATAGCACATGCCTCCTCTTAGCCTCTGCCCTCATCAGATTACTTAAAGAAGACACAAAGCTGTTATGGAGCAGTCACATTCAATCATCTAACAGGCAACAGATGCCTTTTGTATCATTTTAGGCTCATCCCCATCTTTCTGTTCTGCTTTGTGTTGTGCAACATTAGAAAGATCCTGCGAATTATTATTCATATGAAATTTTGGGTCAGTCGGAGATTTCTGTCCATCACTGGGTGAAGATCAGGGTGAACAGGAGGTTTTCCACAGCATTTTGATAAGAGCAAGATTTCATTGCTATTGAATTTAAATCAATCTGATTTGACCTTGAACCACAATATCTACTCTGACATGTAATAGGAATATCACTTTTCCAGACCTTTTTTACTCAGATGTGTTTGCCATAGTCAATAGACTGTATGCACAGAAGAATGCCACATCCTATTGGCTTCTTACCCTTCTTGACTGAAACCAACAGAGACAAAAGACATGCAAAAAAAAAAAATTATTACCATGGGTACGTGGAATTTCTTTCTCTTCCTGTTTGTAATGTTGTTTTATTTGTGTGCTGTTTACAGGGAAGACAGAAAAAAAAAATTAAAAAGAGAGAGAGAGAGAGAGAGAGAGAGAGAGAGATAGAGAGAGAGAAAGAGAAAGAGACAGAAAAAAGACAGAGGGAGAGTTTTGAAAGAGATAAGTATGACAATTTAGCTTCTGGATGCAAGGAACCATTAGCTACAACTTAGCTTCCTTAGTGTAGCCATTTAGAACCTCGAGTAGATAACAGTGACTTTCATTGATACTGGCAGATTTATGGGTCCATCATTAAAAAGCAGTGAAGTGGCCTTGATCAATGCTTTCAATGGATGAGGTAGATACTTGCTTTCCATCAATATCAGACATGAATCACTACTTTTCCTGCCTGTACTTTTTTTCTTTCTTTTTTTTTCCTAGAAAAGATATAAATTGTGACCAAGGGAAGACTAACTCTTTTCTTGAGGCTCCTTGCTACAGTTTCCAATGGAACAGGCAGAGATTTGCACAAAAATATGCTCTGTTCCACATCTTTTATTTTCTTTTCCTTTTTTTTCTTCTGATAGGTTTAGGTTCCACTTCAGGTATCTAAATAAAGATATGGATTGTTTGGGCACCAATAGTGTCATTTCTATTCTGGGGAAAAAAATAAAAACCCAATCATTTTCTTTGACACATGAAAATATAGATGGTATCTGCCTTAGGATCCGTCACTAAGTAACAAACAGGAGCAGGCTTCATTATCAGAAGTGGCATCAGTAAGATCACAAGAATTAATAGATTATTCCCAGCTTCAAATTAATTCCAGTTGATGACTTAGGATTCTAATGCATATTGAAAGATGGAGCTGTTCTGTCTACACTGTTCTATGTATTTTAGAGGTGATCTTTGTGGTCCCTTCCAACCCTGATTCTATGATTCTATGATTTCAAACTGTACCTTTTCATTCTGCTTTTCAGTTACCTGTCTTCACCTTCTTCTTGCAATAGTACAGGATGTTTCTCTACAAGTGCTGCCCCTGTTTAAAAACTGAGGTGAGCCTGTGAGATGAACCTGTACAGACTGCACGTGCTCCTATCTTGTACCACCAGTAGACAGATGGAATGTATAAGGTTGAAGTTTTGATGTTGCTGAATATCTCAATCCAAACAAAAAAAAAGCAAACCCTCAACTTATGTTAGACAGCACAAAGTAATTAAGAGGAAGAAAGAGGATTCATTTTGGGGTAATTGTAACCTGTTTTATACATATTGTTAGGTGTTACAATAGTCTAAAGTTAACATTTGAGGGTGTGATCATGTCACACATAAAACAGCACCAGTGAATGGGTTTTTGTTTTTAACTTAATGTTATGTACATGGAATCTAAATGTTTCTCTTGAAAAGCCTGAGTGATTTATCTCAACAGATTTCTGCATTTAGGCATTCCTTAACCAAAACATTCTCAAAGGAAGTCGTTTCATGCCAGCTCTCAATATGTCACGTTTTGGCAGTGATTGCTTAATGCAGCAGTGCACTAATGAATTGCTCCACCACATCCTCTGATCATGAATATGAATCGAGGTACTATAAACTGAACTCAATGTACTGATAAGTGCTGTATCTGATTGTGCCAGCAACCAGGTGATATTCTCATTAATGAGCTCAGCTATTCAGAGATGGAAGAACACAAAATCAAGCCAGTTTTGCTGAGATTCTTTGCTGACATGTCCTACCCTAGGTGATCCTGCCTTGGCAGAAGGGTTGGACTTGACGATCTCTAGAGGTCCCTTCCAAGTTCTACCAGAGGGCTGTACCACCTCTGCTATGAGGACAGGCTGAAAGAGTTGGGGCTTTTCAGCCTGGAGAAGAGAAGAAGATGTCCTCAAAGCCTTCTCTTCTCCAGGCTGAAGAGCCCCAAAGCTCATAGCCTATAGTCATAGGAGAGATGGTGCAGCCCTCTGAGCATCTTCATTTGCTTGTTTAAATATCTCCACAGCTTAGCTGGAGAGAACTTCAGTACAAGCACAGAATGAGGTATCTAGATCATCTAGCTCAATCACAGAGCCTTTAAGAGTTCCAGACCTCTGCTCTTACAGAAATGTGGCTTATTTTAAAAATTAAAAAAAAAAAAAAAAAAAAAGATCANAAAAAAAAAAAAAAAAAAAGGCAGGAAAGGGAGGAATGCTTTATCTTAACAGCTACAGCATCATAGTTGGGCCAGAAAAGCTTAACTAAGTCAGCGGTCAACACAGTACCAGCAAGTGTGCCTCTAGAGGGCATTACAAGCTAAATGTTTCCTTTGACAAGTGGCGAGAACATCTTGGATCGGCCCAGAAGACAGTGCTGAGATTATCTGAATTCCTACATTAAGAGATTTTCTGTGTTTACAACGTCAGCTGTGTAGGAGTCAGTTGAGATCATTGGACAGCAACACTGAACTATCCTTAATCCATTGAGTAACAGCAGGTAAATTTGGTAAGAAAAGATGTTTTCTCATGTTCCTGAAACTTCTCATAGTCTGAGATGCTGCGAGCAACTTTTAGCACGTCACTGTTCCATTTTAATGACTTTGCCTGCATTCTTTTTGCCAGTGCTGTGATCCCCAGGGGCAGCTAAACCCAAAGTTCATTGGTCATTAGCACAGAGGCTTTGATTCTTTAGCACAAGGCATGCAGGCCACTCTACTTGGTCTAGAAACAAATGTAAAGCTACTATTTGACTCTTTCAAGATCTTTAACCTACATGAATTTCTCCAACATCAGTGGACGCTGCAGTACTACATTTCAGGGTGTTTATATGTTGGACAAGGATACACATCAGAGACATTCTGAGCTGGTATGATAGGTTCCTCCCAGTAAGTGCTACTTCCTAAACATATTTGGTAAGCTTTTTAGCCATGCAGAATGAAAAAAACCCAAAACTACTTTTTTCCTCTGTACACATGGACTAAATCAGTCCAAATAACAAAATCTATTTGTGTTTCTGTGGCTGAAAAGCAGGGACCATACATGTCTCACTGCAGGCTGGAGGACATATTTTGTTATTGCATAAACAGAAGCCAGGTGGCTTTGGTATAGTTTGGCAATGCATTTTACTATTCATATTAGTTCAACCACAATTGACTGAAATGTATTTAATAGGGAAATTAAAATAATTATACTTCCTTTTCTGAAGAGTGATATTTGTCTATTTCTCTGCCATCACAGTGATTCTTTTTTATGATTTTTAGATAGTAGTAGTTTGCTAAGTGTCATTCCTACATTACTAAGAGGATGCCTATCTTGCAGGTTCACGAGATTCACGAGCCCACAACAAATTTCCAGTGTTTCCTTCCCAGTGTTTCTGTCTATACTCATTCTGTGTGTTAAGATGCTGTACTGTGAGAATAGATTGTAACATCCCCTAATAAACCAGAGAATCTTCTCTGAAGTACACACTATCCAGCATTGTAATGTTACAAACCAACAATTTTACCCATATGGAAAACCTAAAGTATCTAAAATATTAAAAGATACATTATTGAAATATATTATGAAAAGTAATTAGTTAATTCAAGTGGATATGTAAACTATACCAACAAGAAAGATAAATCAGAGTAAAGTGAAATCACATCATCACCTAGTGTTAATATCAACAGATTTGCTACAGTGACATCACCACAGTTTTTACTGTCTTGTTCACTATATGATTGCAGTGAATAAAAGCATCAGATTTTTGCTGTAACTGGCAGTAGATGACAGCTGTGTGTTTGCTACATGCAAACATCTTGATTAAAACAAGAGAGCAAAACAAAACTTCTGTTGCCAAACAGACCCATTTATCTGCTTGCCACTGAGGGCTACCAAATGGAAGTGGCAGTCTATCCCAGAATCACCGACTCTAGGTCTACTCCAGGGCTAAAACTTATCTTTTATCTCTTTTCCTATATACTGCAGTGTTGCTAACATTCACTTCAATTTTTTTTTTTTTTTTGCATGAACTCCAGGTAAAAAATAGTGTTGGATTTCACATGAAAAATAATTGGCAAAAGAATCCCTGGCAGGTAATATAGTTGCTACTTTATTAATTTTGTAGTTGTTTATTTATCTAATAAAATGAACAGATCTGATTTTGTGTAAGAAAGTTTCTGGCAGGTACTTAGCTGCTTAGAAATGGAAAATAGGAGGCTTTTTCTAACAAGGAGGAAAAGTCTGTATGTATCAAACACTTAAATTAAAAGTGTTGGTTTTAACCTCCAGCTGTGCTCCACATCTTTAGTTAGGAGCACTACCGCCAGTGCAGTACAGGCAGCTTGGTAAGCTTTGTTTTGTCCTAGGGTCAGAGACACTGAAAGGAAGAAAGAGAAAGAAAGATTAATCTGATAAAGGTACTGCCAATTCTAATCGGACTGATGGGAAACTGTGGTTTGAAGTTAAAGAGGCAACACAGGGTGAATTACGGTGATGAACTACCCTAAAGCTGAAGTAATCAAATAGATAGCTTTCACCTATAAAAATTACTGTGGCATCTTTATTCATCAACAGTTCTGCAGGAGTGTCTCATGTTCAATCCTTTCCATGAATGACTAAAGCCCTTCGATACATTTGATCAGATTAAATCTTATCAGGAGACTCAGCCACTGAGGTGGCTGCTTTTCTACTTCCCAGAATTAGTTTCTCATTGTCATGGAGAAGAATAAACTTTTCAAAGCTTGAACATTACAAACTCCAAGAAGGAACAGTACAGCCCAGAGCCTGCACTCATAACCTACTATAAAGGAATTGAAAGTGCTTTTAGTCTCCTGTATGATGGCACTAAAACTTTTTCACACAGGCTGACAGCTGAAAACCTGAGGAAGTGAAATTTGTGACTCTGAGTTCAGAAAGTATTCATACACACAGACTTCTCTTGGAGGGTTTCTGCACATTTGTAGAGGACAAAAGAAATTATGTAACAAAATTCAGTAATAAAAGCATACCCCTGAGTAACAGATAAATAAATTTGATTTAAATGTAGTTATCTGAAAAGCAAATGGTATCCTAGAGAACTCAGCACAAAACTCCTGTCAAAAGTCACCTTCATGATTTTAAGAATCTACTTATGATTTGCTCTTAAGAAATGCTGAAGTCTTCCCTGATGCTGAATTCTTTGAGTCTTCTGAAGTTAATGGGCTCTGAAGATGCTCAGTATTTTTGCAAGACAGCATGAATAGCAAACACAACAAATAAATCTCAGTTCTGTGTGATCAAAAGTGTTTTTCTCTGTCAAGTATCACATTATTATGTTCCCACATATCGCTCTGCTTAACACAGGACTAGGAGTAAATATACAGTGGTTGGTAAAGAAAATTAAGTGAATAAAGAACAACTGACCCGATAGTAAGGTATATATGTTGTTAGAACTTTATTATTTTGATGCTTATGTTGTATCATCCCACAAAGGAGCTAAAAGGGTTTAAAACAGTATCTTCCATGTAAATAGCCTCCCTTGTCCCTCGGAAGTGTCCAAAAAGAACATACATTAACACTGAAAACGATGGACAACAACGATGAGCCAGATACTTTTACCATCGTGAGAAGAAACCACCAGATACACCTTTTAAATGTTTCCATTTTTCAGTGTTAACCTAATTTCCAAATCTGTAAAAAACTACAATATGCTTCCAAGTCTTTTACTACTCTGGTTTTGTATCCTGGAGGAATTACATTAAAGAAACTATTTTCAGAAATAATTTTCGTAAGACAACTTTTTCATTTGTTTGGTTTGGTTTGTGGTTTGTTGTTTTTTTTTTTTTTAATAGCAAAAAAGTTGTGGGTTGTTTTTTTTTTTAATAAGCCTTGGAAGCTGTATTGCATAAACATCAAGCAAAATCAACTAACATTACTTCAGACATAACCACCGTAAAGAAAGAGCACTTTAGGAGACTTGCAGTCAAAAGATTGCTTATCAGGTGTCTTACAGGGTGCAGTTTGCATGACAGTTAGACTATTTGCCCAGCTCTGGAATAAGTTTTTCCAAATTTTTCAAAGAGAACAATTGATGGTAAAACTGTGTGAAAGTCCTAAAGAAAAAAAGAGGAAAAAAAAAAAAAAAGTTTAAGTTTGGCTTTCATGATTTTCTTTTTTTTTTTTTTTTTTTTTTTTTTTTTTTTTTTTTTTTTTTTTTTTTTTTTTTTTTTTTTTTTTTTTTTTTAGTTTTTTTATGTTTTAATTTTTTTTTTTAGAGATTTTAGAGCTCTAAATATGGTCTTCTAATTACAATATAAATTATCCAAAATAACATATAAAAAACATACATTTTTACATTATATGTACATTACTTTAAAGAAGAGGACAAGAATCCATTGATTTAATTACAAGAAAATACGTAAGTTAGTGTCATCAAGGTATCCTTACAGTATTTTAACTTTGCTACCTTGGTTAACATTAAAACATGGATATTCAACCCACTCCAACAAACAGATTAGGAGTTCCAGAAGAAAAGAATACAAGCAGGGTGATATTTAATTTATTTTTTTTTTTCAGGAAAAGTTATTGGTTGTCACATTAAATTTTTAAAAATGCAAATGCTTATAAATCTAAATCCAGTAAGAAATGCAGGTGAATCCATACCTTGAAAGTACAATATTGATACATGCAACTAACAAGGCAGTAAAATAAGCTAAATACTTGGTTTTGCTGCATACTAATAAATGCACATGGAAAATGCATAGCAAGTCCACAGTGTTTAAGATCAAGGTTATAAAGGATTCTTAATAAAAATAATGTTTCTATAAATGCTGAAATACTGAGAATATAATCAGCAATACAAAATTGCTTTGCATTCAATATGTTTCACCTCTCCCAAAGTAATATGCCACAGATGAATTTTCTACTTCCCATGATCTAATGATTAATTTTTAGGAAAGAAGTTGGTGTGAACACTTTCTCCTCTTTCCTGTTGTCAACAGGTTGCTCTGTGAAAGCGCATGGAAACGCAGTGTCTTCATAAAATGTCCGAGGCCATGAGTGAATGAAAGCTAAAATTTTTGCTCATCCAACACATGTCACAAGTTGAAAGGTTTGGTTTCCTCTTAAAAACAGAATGAAAACTTTTTAACATTTTTTTTTTTCCTTCTCTGGAAAAATTGCATGAAACAGATTTAGCTACTTCACAGATTTCAGCCCAGTTGAATCTTCATAAACCGACAGATCAGCTACAACCTCTGGTAAGTTCGTTGAGAGCACTGGCATGGCTCATTGGAGTTTCATCTTCACTACTTCTTACATTTCACACTTAGAGTTACATGGTATGAGTCCTTCAACATTCTGCTACATGCATGTTAGAACAGCAAGGCAGCTAGATACATTCAAAATTAAAGCCTCCCTGTGCGGTGTGAAAGCCCTCTCTCATTCTTAACTGTTCACAGGATTTCATCTTTGGTGTTTCCCTGTGCCTTGTACAACTCAATTTCTTACCCAGCTTAGACAGCCTATATATTTTCATATTATACTTGAGGAGTGGCACAGTATTTTAATTTTTATTGTGAGTGTGGCATCACAAGCATCTTCCTTCTGCAGGAAAAGTTGCCCATGTGATTATTATAATAAATATTATTAGAACTCCGGTTCCCTTCTGCGTGAAGATAGTTATATTTCATTTAGTAAATTCACCAAGCTAACATTGGTGATAGTCCTTTATTTTGAAAAAAAAAAAAAGCAGTGACGCTGGGGTGAGAGAGGGAAAACAATAAAGGTGTACACCGCCCACATCAAGATAAAATCAGGATGGCTAAATCTGAGCATTGAAGAAGCCTTCATTTGTTGGAGCAGACGGCTTTTGCTATTAGGATGCCTGGCCAAACAAAAACAATTGGCTGCCAAAATTAGCTCCTTGGGACGATTTAGGAGCCTTTGAAGTGAACAGTTTTTTGAGCTGGAACTAAGCCCAGGTCCAGCTTCAAACTCAAATCAAAATGACAAAGAGGAAATATTCTGTGCCACACGCCCCCTCAGTGTAAGATTACTTTGGGTTGGCAGCCGTACTGTTTATCTTGTTATTTAAAGCTATTTCACTAGATACTCACAACTGAGCATTTAAACAACTGGCTCTGATTATGATGACAGCAGTTATGTTTGACCACATTTAGGAAACATCACACAGTCTGATGGATAAATACAAGTGTTGCTGCCTTTACACTTAGACTAATTAAAGAAGTTTAGAATGTATATAATAAATGTTGCACAATATACATATAAAATAAAAAAACCCCAACTTTTCAGAAAAAAACCCCAGTGGTTTCTGTATTTGAAGATAAAGATTTTAATCACGTTTCAACAGGGTGAGAAAATAAGATCTGAAACTACCACTCGGTCTTGCAAGTCTATCCCACTGTATTGTCGTGGCAGCACAAAGAGGAAGAAATTGGAAGCCAGGTTCTCATAGTCTCTCTAATTTGAGAGTGAAATGTGGGTTCAAATTGTGTAGTGAAACATTGCAACACACTGGTGCTTGATTCTGGTAGACTGCCAGGATTATGTTGAGTTTAACATCATTACAACACAGCATGGAAGCTATGAAGTTGTGTTCATAAACCCTTTGAAGCTGCAAGGACAAAAGTTGTGAGTGGAGAAATTCCAGCTTCTCCAAAACTCTTTTCACTGTCAGTTCCTCATTGCTGGTAGCTAGAATCAATTAGAGTACAAATGAATTCACATATATCGATGAGATGGAACCTACAGTTTTTTCAGTCTCAGGATCATAGGAGCCTTCGCCACAAAGCTGAGACACATCTTGTGCACACCTCATTTGGAAATTCAGTCGAAAATGACAAGTGCTCACTCTACAGCCATGGTCCACAACTCTCTCTGTTTAATACTAAGGGATCACCTTTAAGTATTCCTCATGATCCTAATGCTTGTAATAGTAAAATCAGAGTTTTAAATTGAGCTGTCATAGTAAGCTTTCTGACCTATTAATAGCCACAGAGGTCTCCAACAAGGAAGCAAACCAAAAATGGCAAGCTATTACACAAGTAAAATTTTGATCCAGCTAACTTCTACTCTTTACAAATTTATCAATATGGTTAACAATACTTCCAACTAGTCCAGGGTCCTCTGACATGACAAAATGAGTGCAACAACCCATTCTGTCAATACAACACAAATGTCATTTCAAGTGCTCAAAAGCCACTAAGCTACCCTAAAAAAGATTGATTTATCTGCTCCAGTGTTTCTTTGGGGCAAACTTTTCTCACAACTGAAACCAATTAGTGGGCCTGGCACTTGTAGTGCAGAATGTAGGTCAGCATCAAGTAATAAAAAAGTATTGACTTTTCTCTGTCTGTAAGCAGCATGAAAGGGGTGCCATGGCCTTGTCGTATATGAAAAGAGCTCCATTAATTTCACTTATTTCAACCGGGGCTGTCAAATACTAATGCTTCTATTGCACTTTTCACACAAAGTACATTGACACCAATCCTGGCCCCAGTGAAACAAGTTTACAATATTTCAGTCTGTGAAAGGGGGTACTATAATTTTTAATTCCCTGTTGTACATTTAGTCTCTTTAAGCAGCACTGCTCATAAGACCTATTGAGAGATATGAGCTGGGGCATGAATAATGGCTATGTGTGTCTTCCCATGGGCAACAGAACCTATTTCTTGGGCACAGCTTCAACAGCTAATTAGCCATAAAGTTCAGGACACAGTTGTTTGGCATAACTCTGTTTTTGTGGCTGGTGGGCACAGACTGCCAATTTTGCTTGCCACTGTGGAGAAATATCCAAAACCAAGGAATAGGTTTTCCGTGACTTAAGGCTATAAAATTGAAAAGCTAATGTGCTAACCAATTGGGTCAACTGGCCCCTTCGAATAAGAGATAATAACAAAAGCCTAGATCATGCCTTAGGGACTGGAGCTCATTGTGTCAGTGCAGAGGTATTGACTTCCAGGGAAAAGCGTGCCTAATCGCAGCTCCCTGCGCTACACTGGACAAGTGACCACTGCTGTGATGACAGGGGTAGAATTACATCTTCTCCAGCTTTCCAGCACAATGCAGAGGGGGGAGAACAAGGAGCCATCCTCATGACCTCTTTCCCTCAACTGTCACTGCTACTAATTCCAAACACTCTAAATTTTGTTCCTTTGGGTAAATGCAATGAAAAAACTTGCACTTCCATGAAGACTTTATGAGCTTCTCTATGCAGTGGAATGACAAAGCAGTAGTCAAACTGATCTAAAATGTTATGATTCTACTTCTCTCTGTTGTCTGCAATTTCCCTCTTAAACTGTCTGTTGGGTTTGTTTGGGTTTTTTTCCCTTTTTCTTTTTTTTTTTTTTGAGGGGGGGTGTGTTTTTTTGTTGGGTTTTTGTTTATGGGTTTGTGGGTTTTTTTGTAGGTGAAGTTATGGTTCTTCTTTACAAGCTCTAGGGCTCCAAATGTAATGCCTAATTCATTTGCTAATTACCTCCTGCAAATGCAAACATCATCAACAACAATAAAACTCTTTGATTTAAAAAGACTGGGTTACTGTGGCAGAAGGCAATTTTCTACTTACTTTAATGACTTTGCAAGTGCAAGTCTTACCCTTTCAATCAACTTACTATTAGATCTTGAAATAAAATGATATTGTATAACCATCAGAAAAGGCCACTTTCTAACCTTCTGTGTCACACTTACATAAGACAACTTTTTTTCTACTTGTTAGTTTTAGTCTTTTATTGACATTATTATGATGTACTGGGGAGAAGCAAAACAAAACAGAGGGAAATTATGTTCACAGTAGGAAACCTAACAACATTATTTTAATATCCTAACTTCCAAACAGAAAGAGAAAACAGTAATTGCTATTTAATTTATGTAACAAACATTTAATTATTATTACACTTACATTTTCATGGAGATTTATAACTATCACTGACTCTTGCATATCTCACCCTTTGGAATTATAAATGATCAAAACAGACTCAAACAGTGCTTGCTAGAAGTGATAAAATATTTCTAATGACGGTTTGTGAATCTGAAAAACCACTGACCTGATAATCACAGAACCACAGAATGCTAGGGCTTGGAAGGAACCTCAAAAGATCATCTAGTACATTCCCCCTACTAGAGCAGGACTAACTAGGGCAGGTCAAACAGGAAATCACACAGGTTTACAATGCTCCTACATGACGCATCCAGTACAAGCATCACAGCAGCAGGTGCTCCTCTGAGACAGTCCAACATGGAAATTATAACTCTATTCCTCCTTTTCTCTAATAGGCTGAGAAGGAAGTGTTCTGCTACTAATCTGTGCTCATTGAAGTCTGCTCTCTTAGCTCAGCAGCTAAGCTCTGCTAATTTATGCTCCACAGACAATGAGATAACTGGATAATACAAGTCAAGTTCCTATCGATGCAAGGTAGGAGAGGATGAGTGCCTTGCAAAGAGTCTGTTTCTGTTCCAGCATGGTTAGAAACAGTTTGGACAAAGAAACGAAAGCATAACCCATTCTACCCTTCCATAGCTGCACAAATGAAGCTATAATGTGACAGGCAATAACAATGCTTTGGAGAATGCAATAGTCTGAAACACTGTACAAGGAAAGAACAAATGTTTCTAAATAACATGGTTTTGCAAGAGTAAATCATTGAGGATTACAAATGTGTTAACCCTTACAAGCAAAGGCAAATTGCCTCTTGACTTTGACAGAAGTTTTGTGCCAGGAAGGACAAGGAGGGGAAAGGGAAGGATATGGTCCAGGGAATTACTTTTTCTTCTAAGTATTTCCTTTAAAATTAACCTGGGATCTGAAATTAGACTGTCATTTTGTCAGGTGTAATATAAGCAGCTATGAAGATTTGTGGTCCAAATTTGCATTCGTTACATTTACTTAGTATTTTGTAGTCATTGTGGCTGCCCAAGGGGAAGGAAGGTTGGAATTCCCAGCTGTACCCTCTAAGCTAATTTATTCCACTTATTGATGATCTGCAAGCCAGACACTGTCTGGCCCTTCCTCCCAAACATGTACTAGCTTTGCAATGCTTTATAAAAAGAAATACATTGTCCTTTATAAATGGCTGCTCAGATAATTAATGTATTTATGTGTTTAAAGCTGATCTACTGAAGAAGAGTAGATTACCTTTACGTAGACACTTTTCAGTTGCCAGTATCAACATTAAAAGTATAGTTTGAGACAGAAAAAGTTACAGGTCATGCTGCACCATGTTATGAGTGTTATGAAACAACATCATCCAAATTCTGAATGTCTGTATTTGAATCAAAATTGCCAAAGATAATATTCTATTTTTTCAAAGAATGTAGCCTTTCTCTTATATGTAAGTAAATTAAATTAAGAAGCTAATGTGAATTTCTTTGCAAGTTATTTCATACTTGGATACCCTTGAACTTTACTGAATCTGGGCTAAAAAATAAATGTGCACTTGAAATAGTTCAGTAGGTATTCAGAATCCCAAGAGGTGTTTATTTTCTATTGCCATGTAAACGTCTACTTTTGCAGGGCATTTTAACCAAATGTTTTTGAAAAGGGTAGATGTTCATCTTAATTTGTTTAGGATGTGTAAATTACTTTGTCAAGTATGAAAACACACTGATGAATAATACATAATCCTTTTATGAAGTTATTAAATCCGAGGTGGAACTATGCCTAACATCAAATTTCTGTGTATAGAAGGATATGGGGAGTCTTAAAAGCATCTGATGAAAAAGTAAAGAAGATATTTTTATCACAGCATTTTAAAATCAACTCCTTGTCCTGTCCATCACACATACTCTGCTAGCAATAGGACCTCTGTTAGAAAACCATGCACTTTGGGATAAGTATCTTGACTTATTCCATTTATAAGATGACCCTTTCAATTGTCTAATCTGTTCAACCACAACATTCTCTTTCCAGCTGAAAATAAGCCAGTGCCCAATGCTGACTGCCAAGACAAACTCCACCACTTTTAACCTGTTGGAGTAAAGCCAGAAAATGTTTAACCTGCCAACATCAGCTATCTCTAACTTGCCAAAAGTATGCCACTAGGAGTAAAGAAGGAAAAATTCAGAGTCGAAATCTTCAAGTGAAATTATTTTTATCTTATATAGGTTAAGTTGTTGGTTTTTTTTTAATTGTAATCATTTAGAATAATTTTTTTTTTTTTTTTAATGTACTCCCAGTGGGCAACTGGCTAAATATCACAGAGTGTTAGGGGTTGGAAAGGACCTCAAAAATCATCCAGTCCAAAACCCCCTTGACAGAGCAAGATCGCCTAAAGTAGGCCACACAGGAGTGCATCTGGGTGGGTTTTGGATGTCTCCAGAGAAGACTACAAAACCTCTCTGAGCTGTCTCTTCCACTGGTCTGTTATCCTCATAGTGAAAACTGTTTCCTTATGTTCATAAGGAGCCACCTATGGTCCAACTCTCACATTTCCTCTTGTCCTATCACTGAGAAGAGCTTGGCTGCATCCTCCTGACACTCATCCTTCATATATTTATAAACATTAATGAAGCCACCCCTCAGTCTCTTCTCCTCCAAGCTAAAGAGACCTAGATGTCTCAGCCTTTCTTCATAAGAGAAATGTTCCACTCCCTTAATCATCTTTGTGGCTCTGTGCTGGGCTCTTTCAAGCAGTTCCCTGTCTTTCTTGAACTGAGGAGCACAGAACCGGACAAAATACTCCAGATGCAAGGCAGAGTAGAGGGGAAGCAGAACCTCTGTCCCCTACTAACCATAACCCTTCTAATGCACTCCAGGATGCCATTTGGCCTTTGTGGCCACATACTGTCTCATGGTCATCTTTCTGTCTGCCAGAACCTCCAGGTCCCTTTCCCCTGCACTTCTCCCCAACAACAAGAGTTAGCAATGTGCCCTACCAGTGGTGCAAGCTAAAGAGGAAAGCATCTTTCCAGTTTTATAAACACTACCTATTTTCAGAATAGATTGAAATGACCAAGTAGGAAAAGGTCTTTCTCATTTTGCAGGCTGCTTACTTTGGAGATCAGGAAACAATAGAAAAACTATCCCCTGCTCAGAAATCTTCTCACTAATCAATAAAAGTGGAACAATAGGATTTAAGTTAACACCTACTGCTATATTTTTCTGTCTGTGTTTATTCCTATAGGATATCTTCTTTGTGTGTCATGTTTTTCTTCATTTTTCAATAGCACTTTCTCCTCTTGTGTCAATCTACCACTTCTTTGATATAGTTCAGGAACAGGATCAGCAACACTGATAATTCACTGAGGTGCCACGGATTTTTTTTTGTCATAGACCTGAAGCTAGTCCTGTCACACTGCTGATGATTAAGAAACTTTAGGAAGCAGAGTAGTTGATATTTGTAGCCAGATTCAAAAGTGTTCAGAAAAAAATAAATCTATCACATTAGCACAAATCTAAAAATTATATTGTTGAACACTTCGTAACCTAAAATCATGCTGCCTTGATTCAGATATGAGTATGTGTTATATATACACATATAAACATGACAGCTTGTGCAAACATATTCTATGGAAGTACATAAGCAAAAGGTTTCATTCAATTCTTCATCTGGATAACTTCTGAACTGGATTTTGCACTTCATTGTCTATGTTGAGGAAAAAAAAGTACCCTTGTATTTTCTTCGACGTCTGTGTCTTTAATGTTTATGTACAACTTTGAATGTATAGCTGAGTACTTTTATATCTAATAAATGAATAGGAACTAGGATTTTTAAATGTTTTAAATGCTAATTTAGTCATTGGCAGTGTAGTAGTAATTTATGTTATACAGTTAAGTTTCCTATACTTCTGTCAGGACTTTAGATTTGACCTGAAATGGGGAAATTCTTTAAATAGCAAAACATTTTGGTCTTTCTTCTGCCAAAGGCTTGGGTATCTGAAAAAACCTACAAATCATGCCAAACTGAGTGATATATGAAGGACCACAATCCACTAGGAAATAAGCTAAGACGAACTCGTTCATTTCATTTAGGTTCTTCAGTGGGATTTGAACCATCCAGCCCACAAACCATATCTCATGAGATTGCAGTATACATCCAGTCCACAGTAATAATGATTCATATACATATATGTGTATATGCTTTATTGCTACCTTTAGCTGGATTAAAAGCAATATATCAAATTTTATACTTCTGCTTCTTTTATTAGCTTTCTAGCACTTGATCAGCTGATAGAGGTGATAATGAAATGTTTTTTTATAAACTGAAGTTTGTATGTCCTGTCCTGAGAATGTAATATTTCAAAAACCAGCCTAAGCTTTGGGGAAAAAAACAATTACAGAAACAGCATTAAAAATGCCAAGCACTGGGCAGAAGCAATTCTGGATCAGTTTAAAAAAGTGATTGATGAAACTCTAATCTGAGCTGAAGGAACAGTTTCACGACAAGCTGTGACCATTCCACACACTTCATTAGCTGCCATAATTAGCCTGGTGTTTCAATTTGTTAGAACTGGTGGGGACAATTTTACTCAGAATGCAAACATCAAAAAACAGGGTGCCTCAGACTTCAGAAGAGGCTGATGAGAAGCTTTTCTAGTCTCTGTTAACTAAAAGATTAATTACAGCTGATGGGAGGCTGTACTCTGATTGTCACTCTGTCTATGCGCATTACTTTTAGCATTAGAAGAAAGACATGGTTGACACTACACTGCTCAATCAAGCAGCTTCACATTAGTGTACAAAGTCTGTTAATAAGCAATGGGTTTATTGCTTCTGGTTTTCCATTCCCCACACCTCCTAAGTTTGAGACTTTTCATACCCAACAAGTTACACTTTAAAAGAGCAGTGTGCTCAGGTGCTGATGATAAGCATTTACCACTCTCACTGCTGCTCCTTCACAGAACTACAGGTGAGAGATTCTAACATGTCTCAAAGCTACTGGCTCACAATGTAATTAGTTCCTGCTATCACAGTCAAAAAGTAATTTCTTACTCAAATAACCTCATGGAAAACAAAACCAATACAGTTGTGAGACAGGTACTGTGTTCATCATGGCCTTTATATCTTATCCCCTTTGGGTGCTATTACCTTTGTACAGTAACTCATCAAATCTCGTAAGGTTATTTAAATGGAAGTGAAGTATGAATTCAAAGTGCAAAGGCTATTCCTGATTAATTCCATAACTCTCATTCTAGAATATTAACACATGGCCATACACCTACTCATAAATAACTCCTCATGTGAATATGCTTTTCAGTTTCCCTACATATTTCATGATGGGATCAACACAAACCTTTAAGGGAAGAAAGAATATAGTTTTCTCTACCACAGTAGAATATCCTTTTAACCTGAGTTTATAAAGGGCATGTTGAAAACAGGTTTTCATTGCATTACACAAATAAACACTGAAGTGTATGCCAAAGTGGATATCTTATTAGTATTTAAAATGCAGCAAGTAAGTTCAGAGTTGATCCGTGATAGAAATGTTAAAGAAAGAAGCAGAATCTACTTACATCAGACCATTAAGACAATAAGTCCTGTCTATTACTCACAGGCTTTTATTCACTCTAACAAAAGTGTACAGAGATACCTTATATTGTGATTTGTCCTATTCAGGGTACGTAGATTACTCTAAAATCCATTTTGTAGCACTGAAGTTCTACTGCTCTAAGAATAATCTACTCTTGCTTTCTGGAGAGATGGTCAAAACTACAAAAACTTGAAGTCTTTCTCTCAACTTGGGTATATACATGGCATAATTTCTTAGAATATATCCAGAACAGATAGAGGTGTTAAGAATACTAAAAATTATACAACTATTCAATCATTATGGGTCAGTGTAACAAAATATGTCATTCTGGAATCATTTCAATCTGCAACATTCTGTAGTCCTAAGTGTATCTGTTACAAGAATCACTTCTGATTTTAAGACGACAATCTGCCAACTCACCAACAATGTACATTTAAAGTTGAGATTAAAACCCAATGTCTATTTTTCTGTGAAAATAGGTAACACTCTCATTAGGACATTCTTTATAAATAGTATTTATCTAAATGCTAATTAGAATCATAGAATCAATGAGGGTTGGAAAGGACCACAAGGATCATCTCGTTCCAACCCCCCTGCCATGCCCAGGGACACCCTACCCTACATCCAGCTGCCCACAGCCTCATCCAGCCTGGCTGCAAACACCTCCAGGGATGTGGCCCCAAACTCTTCCCTGGGCAACCCATTCCAGCCTCTCACCACTCCCATGGTGAAGAACTTCCTCTTCACAATTATATTAATTGTGGGCCAGATCCTGATGCAAATGTGCGTAGTTCAATGGATATATTTAATTAAGTTAGGTGCTGAGGCTCATTTGTCATAGCTACATTTTTCAACAGTTTATATGGATCATGTAATTCTTAGACCACAAAAAACTTTCTGTTACTTTCATTTCAGCTTTGTTTAACCAGTACAAACAAGGGCTGTGTATTATCAAATACTAAACAACTTGCTTTTGCAGCTATGTTTCATAAAGAATGTTAAGTGGCTTCAAAGTGCAGCCTTTTTAATTCAATATTATGGCAAATTGAATTGAGTTTCAATACGTTATGTTTAGAAGATATAGAAACAAATCTGCTTAATCCCAGGAACGCTCAACAACCCATCCAAAACTGTCACAAAAAGGCACCGCCAAGCACTTCCCACTTTTGTATGAGGATTTTCAATTACAGAACACAAAACAATATCCAAATAGTGAACAGTTTAAAACAACATAAACAAACCAAATCTGATGTAACTTCAAATTCTAGTGTTTCCAGCTCAACTGTTCATTTGTTTTTGGGTTTTTTTCCCATTAAAAGCTTTGCAGAAATTACTGTAACACGTTGAAGAAATTAGTCAAGATGCTCTATTTCTAAAGTGTTTCTGTTTAAAGGGGCTTTAAAACGTTTAGGCAATGTGTACAATGTAATTTAGAAAGTTAAAATGTACATATATCCCTCTCAAAGAAATCTTGGTTAAAGTTAGCCACTAGTAAAAAGCAAGGTTTCCTTTTACGCCACTAACAAATTATCAAATGAGGAAGGTGGGCAAAGTAAGACATTTATCATCCAACAGACAAATGACAGAGGATTGCTAGTTAGACAGTATAATAAGTACCATCTAATTTTCTCTTTTGAATCAATTTATTCTTCAAAGCCTTGGATCATCATCAAGGGACTGTGTTTTCCCGTTGAGAAATCACCGAACCGAGAAACAGGTTTTAGAAAATATTCAACTGGTTGCTGACAAATCCTTACAAACAGCCACTAGAATGGATTTGATTAGAAGAGAGGTGACAGTATCTTTTCTTATGCAAATAACTGAATGGTTTGACTCTTCTTTGCTACTAATTTGTAGTATTCTCTCAAAATCAGACCCTGCAACTCATTAGTAATCTTCACTAGGAAGTTTTTCCAGCCTATATTTTAGCCTTCCAGTTACCCAAAGAATTATTTCCGTATTTAGTAAACAGTAGCCAGAGCTACATTTTGTATATTTTAATTTGTTTTGCAGTGTTCCCTTTCTTCTACAGCTAAAAAAAAACTATTTTAAAGATCTCTGGTAGTTAATGACCATTTGCATTACATATATCAAGAGTGGCTATTTTCAAAGGCACCCCAGTGATGGTGACCTTAAACATTTTCTCAAAGGAAATAATCTACAAGTCAAGAATTTTTCTGATATGAGATCTGAAAGTGATCTTCATGACAAAATGCATTTATATAAATATGACACAGTCATTCAGTAAAGAATATGGAGAAAACATTAAGTCAACTGTCAAAAGTAGAAACTGTAATTTGCTCTCTTGGATGACCAAATGGGTGCCTCTTATAATGAGAGATATTTCATTCTAGTCCTGTGGATGAGAGCTAATGTCTTGTGTTTCCACTCCTGGAAACATACTCCTATCTTTTAAAATACATTTGCTTCCCAACAGTACACTATGACATTCAGAAGTAGAAGTTGCAAAAGTGACTTTAAATATATTAAGTTTTGGGGATTTTTACCCACTTCAGAGAACACTTGCTGATTAGGATGGTCTGCAACAATAAATTGGGTAAAACTGCTCTTTCTTTGTGCTACTTAATCAGGAAGCCATATGCTTGAGCTCCAAGGACCTCACAGCTCTGAAGAGCAATGCTGTTGTGGGGGAATTGCCTTATATGAAAGTAGGGAATTACTCAAGTTGATTTTCACATGAAGATATAGCAGTACTCTGCCTCACAATGGTTCTTCTGAGAGCAGAAAATACATGCTACAGGATAAAAAGATAGTCTTTCTGTACAGGATATGATGTTGTAGGACCACATCCTTGGATTTAAATTATTTGGCTTGATGCAGGACTAGAGATAGGAAGAAAAGTGACAGCAAGCAGCCTTAGCTTGGAAACAGATAGTTGATAACTCAAACTAAGTGTCTGTTTGGAACATCTGAATACCTAAGTCATGTCAGGAGCAATAATCATACAGGAGCCATGTCATTGGGCAAGAATTGCTGGAGTGCAGCACACTTTGGCAATGACCCTTATCATGCCTGACATGGCTCATGAGGAAAAGGGTAGTGTAACATGCAAACTCTTAGAGATCATCTAATAATTCCACTACAACAGAGTCATTTCTGGCTGCCACATTATGTCACCTCTGCATTGCCTAGGAAAACACATTGCTATTAGATCAGGGAACTAAGAATCTGACATTCAAAGGATGTGCCAGCCCTTCCTATCATACACTAGTAACTTCTGTAACAAAGCACAGTAGTAAACGTGCCCTTAAAAGTTTTAAAAGATGTAATAAGATTACAAGACTAGTACAGGTGAACATCAGCCAGTATCACACTGTTTAGAAAAGTTTTTTTTCCTAATTAAAATGTAAAATGAGCACATTCCTTTAAAATTTGTCATGGAGTCACAACCTCAGAAAATAAATTTTCAAAACTCTACCCATACAGCGTACCTATCTCAAGTTCAGCTGCTGCAGCATTAGGGAAAACTGAGTTAAGGAGAAGTTTAAATACATTTCAGCACAGGCAGAGTTGGAAAAGCATGCATAGTATATCAAACAATTCTGCTGCATAATCACATCGTCAGTAGACGATCAGACACATGATTTCAGTGAGTATATTGTTGGTCCTACAATGGGCAAAACTAGTTTTTAAACAGAACACATCGCATCCTACCTCCTGCCCTGTTTTCCCCAGCAATACGGTGACACTATACGAATATAAATGCAGGGAATGACAGAACACAGTGGCCTCAGAAGAATGTGGAAGAAATTAGGTTGGTCATGGCCCTGTAGAAGAGTCTCACTCACTTTCTAAGCCAAATACATTATCAAGCTATATTAGGTTCTCCTTGTGGGTCTCTTCCCACATATCTGGAAATTAGGGCCCTAGCCGATAACATGGTTCCACTTGGCCCATAGTATGAGCAACAATGAAAACCACATCAGGCTATTAAACTTTTTGCAGTAGCAAACTATATAAAGTAGGATTAAATCCTTGAACGTGCATGGAGTTCTCTTTCTTTTTAATCAGAGAGAGTCCAAATATAGTGAAGTCATGAATTACACAGTTGAGACATTTCTGATCTTCTTTGTAGTAGAAAGCAAGTTCAAGATCAAGAATTCATTCCATAGTCTGTTATCCCAGACAGGAAATTTCTAACAGTTCTTGGACAAAAAGCCAAATTTATGCCTATTGTAAAAAAATAAGTTTATACTCTGCAACATACTTATGTTGTAGTATTCTTTATAAAAACTCCAGCTTAAAATAAGTGCACACACTGGTGTTTATCTGTTGTACATCTCATAATTTAATTAAATACTCCTGCAACTCCACACAATCTAAGTTGAAGGCAATCAATGTCCAACAAAACTGACTGAAGCTGTTGATTGTGCCTTTTTTCTCCACTGACTGAATTTGAGTTTGCTAGTTCTCTGCCTCTGGTAACAAAGATGAAAGTGATATAATTTATATAAGGAACAATTATTGCCTAATGGCTACAAAATGCAGTGTGAAAATGGCAGTATTGTTGACCACAGCCCAATTTCTTCTGCACACCAAAAATAGAATTGTATTGGTGGTGAATTACAAGGTCTGTTTTTCCTAACCTAGGCAATCCATGGCAACCAGAAATATTTGATCTTGATATTTGATTAATGCTGCCAGTACTCTATAAGTTATTTCCACTCAACAGCATATAATAATTTAATTATTTCCTACTATTAATGGGATGAAACAATTCAAAACAAGCATCTAGGATGACTGTTTTGCAGAAAGCCCATAATCATCAATTCATACATGTAGAAATCTTCCTAAAATTATATTAAGCTGTCTTGTTGAACTTGAAAGGCATATTTTATCCCAATCAATGCATAAAAGTAAAATTATCCATAACTAAGGCATGTTTCTCTGCTGTACAGTTCAGCTGTAATGATCCCCACACACTGCACTTGCACATCAATTATGATAATCATAATCACGGTCGTTAAGCTGAATGTTCATTATTATCAGGATGCTGGTGACAGCAGATTCAATCATCGGGTGCAATGGGCAGGCAGTCACAGTCCCACCCAAGTTTCTGCAGACAGTGTTGTGCCACATTAAATCTATGATGTGTTCCACATCCCACTCCATTCCAAAAGCTGTAGACGGTAAAGGTCAACTTTATGTTCTGTGCAATATGCTTAGGTTCTCTAAATTAATTCTTTGGAGTACTGGGTGTTTTTATGCTTTGTAGATAATAAAATTCTGTTTAGGGCCAAAATATCTGTGAAAATAACGAAACAGCAATGCGGTCGTACTGTAATTCACCTATAATAAGGCATCAGAGGGAAGAATCTATCAGGAAGAAACATCTTAAAATGTTGCTTCCTGAATTTTGCAAATAAGAAAACATTAAATATTGCCATTAAAGTCAGGTTTTAAAAAATGCATATGCAAACCATTCCAATGCTGATTAAAGACTGTAAGCTATCATTTCTGCCTCAGTAAATATGAACATATGTGAGTGTTTTGACAACTGAAAGATTATAGTTAGTGTATTTGATCCCTTGGCTGTCCAGCTACATTGGAGCCTATCACTGTAGATTAAATTCATAGTTACTGGTAATTTTTTTTTTATATTGCTGCTTCTCATGTAAATTCCATCAAAGTTATTTCAGGGAATTTAGATATATGATATTAAAATTAAAATATGCAAGTATTTTAAAATTTTTATAGTGGTTTATAACTGGGTAAACTAACTACAGTTGGTTTCAGAAGAGGTATTGTTTGTTTTAATGAAGAATTAGAATATTAAATGTTCTTCCCTTATATCAGAAAGTTCTTTGAAATGTAAACAGAATGAGATAAAAATTTTCAGATTACAACTATCTGAAAAGAACAACTATTAACTTTCCACCACACAGATATGGTAATGATTATGTTTAGAGAAAGTCTATGCTAATGCCCTTTCATTTTCCAGAAGAAATACAGCAAGGCAATATTTTTCATTGTTGTTCATTTTGCTTCTAAAGTAATTATGCAATTTACATACTAATCTTTTTGTGACTTGAATTAAATTGTACACTTATAAACACATGAAAAACTCAGGAAAAAAAAAAAAAAACAACTAGGACATGCTCTTGAACATATAAAGGAAAAGCTCTTTTGTATGCAGTTTGAAAAAAACTAATACCAGCTAAAATCAAATAATACCTTAGCAGCTCAAAGGGGTCACTGATTCACTGACCTGACTTCTTGGAAGAACTTATGCAGTAGTTTATCTTGCCAGCAATGATAAGAGAATTTTCTCTAGTATAATACTGTCAGAACCTGAATATACATCAGGGCAGGGTTATCAGCTATTCAGATTGCAACGCAAGTTGCAGCCTCAAAAATATCACCTCACGGGAAACTAAAAAGAGGGTTACATTCAGCAAAGAAGGTGTTAAGCCAAGATTTATGGGTTTGGTAGTATTTTGAATCATGCCCTTTAGCGTGGTGATAATTAGAACAAGATAGTTTTGTTCATAGCACTGAGATATATAAATTTCTAATGCAGTTTAGAAATAGGGAAGAGTTCTTTCGAATTTAAGTTATGGAAGTTATCTCACATCTGCCTAGAAGACCTTCTCCATTATAATGTAGTGAGGAGGTAGATTTTTTTCCCTGGTAATAATGACCCATTAAAGCACCAAGTAGGTCATAAAAGCTCTTTTCTCCTCTTATCTCTCTGTTTGGGTAAGCGGCTCCTAATTGAAGCTTCATATTGATTTAGCATTGGGGTTGGGTGGCTGTATGTCATGTTGGGTTAATGTGTACTACTATTCACCTCCAAAGATTTAGGTTGAAATCTACCCAGCATCACAAGTAAAGTGAGATTAGTTATTTCAGCAAAGCCTGTCATTTATACAATCATATCTTTGTGTGATATGATATGGAACATGAATAATTTTATATCGTTTGATATTGTCACCTGAACCTGGCCAAAAAAATGCTAAGCATTGGAAAATGAAGAGTCTTGACAACACAGGTACCACCAATAAGGCCTTCAGATCTTTTTTATGTATCATATCTGTGGAACTTCAGTCAGTCATATCCTTCACTCACTTCTTTTTAAGACAAATTCAGATCTTTTTGTTTGGAAGTTGATATTTGCAATGAGACTTAATGTATGTTAGTACCATTTTTTTCATCTAAGCTCATTTTTTTCTGAGCTTAAAGTTTTGAGAAACAATTCTTTTAAAATTGTTACTTCTCAAACTAAGATTTCTTGGAAGCCATCATATGATTTTCAAAGCTTAGACTGCTGTCAAGGAAGCCCTTTACAAAATCCCAGAACTGTTTAGATTGAAAAAGATATCTTGAGACCATCTAGACCAATTGTCTTAATCAGCTACAGCAGGTTGCCCAGTAACATGTCCAGTTTGGTTCTGAATGACACCAAAGATGGAGAATCCACAAACAACCTGGGCAACCCATGCCAGTGCTCTGTCACCCTTACAGTCTTCCAGACTGAAGAGTTCCAGTGCTCTCAGCCTCTTCTCATACAAAAGATGCTCCACTCTCTTAGTAGAGTGTGCATACAGATACTTAAGTCAATTATCCTTCTTGTACTGGGAAATACTAATGTGATTATGATACCTAACAGAAATAGATGTAACGCTAACCTCACACAAACTCATGTTCTGAAGAAAATTACTTCTTTCAGCACTGCAAATCCAGAAATATATGAGATGTTTCTGACAAAGGAGGCAGTTTAATGACACCATCTTAAAATAAGTTTAATGAGGCTATCTTAAAATAAAGTGATTTAAGTATTGTTACAATTTTCCAAAGCCTGTAAGCAGTAAAATATTTTGTTGGGTTTAGCCAGGTTTTACCATAATTTTACAAAGTTCTCTCTTAATGTGCAAGAGTAAATATGCAGTCTCTCTGAAATAAGAAAAGGCAATTCAGAGACCAAAACCTCACAAAACTTATGTAACCAAAGCAGTACTCAGTCTGGATTTTAAATCCTTATCTTGTAGGTGGGAAACATGATGGATTTCTTCAAAATGAACCAACCATGGAGAGAGTCCAGGAAGTCTAATATCACATTGGCTCTATGTGCATGATTTTATAACATGCTAGAAAGAATCCCACTGGATTCCATGATCTCTGGATCAGGTCCAAACTCAATCAGTTCTACTGTAATAGCAACAACAAAATTTTGCAGTGACTTACCTTGTCTGCTACCCATTTCTTAGGCTGTACTTCTCGGAAGTGTTTAATTCCATACGTTTCTTGGCCATATTTGCCTGCCATAAGAATCGATGGCTTGTACTTCTCATTTTTATGATATGAAGAAAATGGCAGAAATCTGAAATTCAATAATATTTAAGAATCAGTTATGCTGTACTCTAGATGCCACAGGATTGAGATATATATATATTCATATAGATATATATATGCCAGTGTTATAGGAGGTGACATGATTACATGTTCCAGATATTATCCACTATCTTCTTAACGCTCACTCTCAGTATTTTGAGAGGATTACTGTAATTTCTCCTACAACTGCTTTTAATTAAATTTGGAGCAAAGAGATATAAAGTTCCAACCGCATAAAATAAAGATTTTCTGTATTAAGATATAAATTGGTTCACTTGCATTGTTAGATTATTACTTTGGCTGTTTCTGCACTACCAGCTGGTGTGACGTGAAGACAGAATGAGCAGGGTTCAATTTGCTGGGATCTGCATGTTGTCACCTCGAGTCTTAGCAGGTAGTGCAGTCTGTGCCAGCTGTCAGTGGTAGGCATTCACCATGCACAAGTACAGAGTTCATTTCTGGAGGACTTGCATCTGCTTTACAAGTCATGCAGGCCCCCAAACATAACCTTAACCTGCTTTCAAGCATCAGGGCAGACTTGCTTTGCGTACCATAAATTATGATTGCATTCTTTGATCTCTCTTAACAAAAGCTAAATTAGCCATAATCTCATTTAGCAGTATAGAAATTTATACAACTACTACTGGTAATTTCCACGTATTGGCAGACCACAAAGCAAATAAATTATTTCTTCTGAATTCACAAACTGTGCACTTTATGCATGTCCCTATTAGCATATTCTGGAGATTGATTCTTTCGCCTTTGGCCATACTAATGGTGGATTCCCTTCTTGCATTGTGCCACTGACTATTGACACGCCACTGACTATTGACGTTCCACCTACCCACTGAGGGCACTGAAGAGGTTTTCAGGTGGATGTCCCTAACTCTCAGAGAGAACTACAGGCTTCCTGGGTAGGTTCCATAGCAAACCATATGGAAAAAGGTGAAAGACACACAAAGCATCTGTAAGAGATGCCACAAAGATGTCTAGTTCCATCTAGTTGAGTTTGCTAGACATGTTTGCTAGACAGTTGTAAGACTAAACAGGTGCATTTTATTAGCAAGTAAAACCTGGTGAAGTATTTTTACCATTTCTCATATTCTGAAAAATCCAACATGCACTCCCTATTCTACATGTGAAGGAAAAAAAAAAAAATCATACAATTGAATTATAAATACATGCTTCAGAAATTTAAGGCGTAACTTTAGCAGCCAAGAGAACAGGGTTGGCTAATCAAAATCTTTTCCCAGTTGAAAGGTTTTCAGAACCTAGAGTCTCTGTAAGAGTTATTCAAACTTTTTTTTTTTTTTAAGATGGGGATTAAAATACTTTCTCAGGTAACACAGAGTCAGAAAATTATTTATTTGGATGAACTGATCCATCAGCAACTGTTTGAATATTGTATTTTTAAATTAAATATCTTGCTTCCAGTTTCATTAAAAAAAAAATAATCTTGCCAGGTATATCAATTTATTTTATCAAGTACCACAAACAGATGTCATGCAAAGTTAGTGAAAGAAAAACACTGAGTTAGCAGACTTTTAAATTATACAAAGCTATAGTAGCATGTGTATACTCATGGGAAAGGACACTCTCACACAAGACAGATTATGGTACTTGAAATGCTAATTTGCACATGGGATGGACATCATACACACACAAAAATTAATGTGGCCCCAGTGTCCCAGAGAATACATCGAAGGTGCTGTGAGCCGGCTGCTCCACTTGCAGTTTTTATCACTTCTGAATTGCATTTTAATAGTACATTTTTCTTTTGTTCAGACATGAAAGAAAATTGGCTTTCTCAAGGGACTGGAAATCTGAGAAGACAAGACTAGCAGTTTAGGGATTTGCCCATATATGCATAGAATTTAGTTGAGCCATAGCATTCATAATTCAATATGAATATTGTGTCTGTAAAATTTGTACACAAGACAGCCAAAAACATCTTGAGAAAAGTAGAAGATAAGGTAAATTATAGTTTTTCCTATGAAATTTCCAACATAAAGGTTTTAATTTTACTGTGAATCAGTAAATCTTTGCCCTTTTGGCAAACGAGTACCCAAAGTAATCTGTGTTCTACCGCATTTGCTTAGCACAAACGTGATCTTCTGTATTCTGCCACATGACTCCTTTGAGGTCTCACATAGACAGGCAGAGTGAAAAAACAAAATTAAATCTACTACAGATTTTTGAGGAAGAACATTGAACATCAAAAAAAGTACTAAAATTGACGTGAAGGAGCATTTTAAAAAATGCAATAGGGTATAATGGTATAAAGTAGTCTGAAATAGAAACTTTCTTTTTAAAATTTTAAAAATTCTATGTGTAGATCTGCTGTCAGAGTCAGGGAGGCAGAACCTTATAGAGATAATGATCTAGCCAATAAGGATCATACAGAATCATAGACTCAGTAAGGGTTGGAAGGGACCACAAGGATCATCTAGTTCCACCCCCCCCCCGGCCATGAGCAGGGACACCCTACCCTAGAGGAGGTTGCTCACAGCCTCATCCAGCCTGGAAAAATTCAATGTCTGTTTAAAGTAAGTAAGAATTTATGTGGGGGAAAAAAAGTGATTAAAAAGAACATTAAAACTTTTTTTTTTTTTGGTGTTAATTAGGGTAACCAAATTAATGGGAGTCATAGAAAATTAATTATACCCCCACAACCAATAATAATAGTAAAAAGCAATAGCATTGCAAAGCACTTCAGTAATGGTACTGTGTTCTCTAGCTCTGTATATACACATGACAAACCTTTTCCCCAAATTAATGACAGCATGTGCTCCGAATGTGACAGAAAAGAGTGATGGAAGGAGATGAAAATTAAATCCAGGCAATATTATGATGCCATTATCAACCACACAAGTTGAGACCTCAACAGCCTTCTTCTGCAAAAGACTTGCTCTCAGGATTCTTGCATCAAGCTTTCCACTTTCCCTTGTGATTTAAGTGTAAATTCAGACATTTAAAAATGTTTTCAGTAAATAAGGCTGAGGGAGCTGGGATTGTTTAGCATGGAGAGGACGAGGCTCAAGGATGACCTCATTGCTGTCTACAACTACATAAAGGGAGGTTGTAGCCAGGTGGGGTTGGTTTCTTCTCCCAGGCAACCAGCAACAGAACGAGGGGACACAGTCTCAAGTTGTGCCAGGAGAGCTATAGGCTGGATATTAGGAGGAAGTTCTTCCCAGAGAGAGTGATTGGCATTGGAATGGGCTGCCCAGGGAGGTAGTGGAGTCACCATCCCTGGAGGTGCTCAAGAATAGCCTGGATGGGGCACTTAGTTCCATTGGCTAGGGCTGGGTGCTAGGTTGGAATGGATGATCTTGGAGGTCTCTTCCAACCTGGCTTATTCTATTCTATTCTATTCTATTCTATTCTATTCTATTCTATTCTATTCTATTCTATTCTATTCTATTCTATTCTATTCTATTCTATTCTATTCTATTCTATTCTATTCTAAATATGACAGAGAAAGAAGTAGCAGGATCAAAGAATAATTAAATTCCATACTGATGTTACACTGTGCTATAAAATGTAATTGGTATAAGCTGATCCTTTCCAAAAGATGATGATGTAATGGGAGATGAACTTTCCCTGAAGAAATAAATTTTTAAATGAAAAATTATTTCATTTCACACACCACAAAAACTTGAATGAGCAATATGCCAAAGAATACATTCAAGATAGAGGGAAAAAGTTGGAACCAAAAATGGGAAACTATCAGATTCTTCAAATAGCCTTATTGCACATACACAACCTGAGAGACGACCAGGAGCAAAGCTGGCAGTGACACTGGAAATGAAGGCCAGCTGCACTGCTGCCAGGACTACACTGCAGTGAACCTAATCAATGTAAAAAGACCTAGAAGCTTCAACGTGATAGTCATTCCTGGACATGACAGATGTTAGTGGTGTGTATATAAATTTCAAAATATGCTCTAAATATTGCTTCCTATCCCTTCAATCATTCTGTCCTGCACCTTCTCACTATTATTAATTTAATCTTTCTAATCCTTCTTTCCTCCCACATTCTTACTCCCTTTTAGCCTCCTTTCTTCCTGCATTGCTCACTTTCTGTCTCACTTATGGTAAAATTTCTCACTATTGTAACAGGAGAGGGAAGAGCCCTTCTAGATGGTGAAGACTTTACAATTGGATTGAGTAAGACAACAGAAACAGCAGAAGAGTCAGAGCTTGTGTCTATGACAGTGTGAGACAAGAGGAGTGAGCAGCAGCATAAACAGGAATAAGGATTTTTCCCAGTGCTATATGGTACCTGCCAGTATAACAGATTCAGAGGCATTATTTTTTCTTGAATTTAGTGGCCCTTCAGCACTTTCTCTGGGCCAAGAGGCAAAATGCTAAGTCTACTTGTGCAAGCATGCAGCTTTGAACTTCACCTAGGCTTCTAAGAAGGAACTGACAGTAGGTCCACTTCCAGACTGCCATACATGCTGCATTAACAAGGCACAACAAGAAATATTAAAAACAGAGAACTAGAGGAATATCTGCTTAGATGCATTTTCAACTTTTTGTACTTGTATGTATTGTACTTTTTCATAATTTAGCAGTAAAAATACTACCAGTCTTAATTTTAGATATGTGACAGTGTTACCACATTTTTATCTGAAGTAGTTCTGTGCAATTCAATTCCTTGTTGTCTTGCTCTAATTCAAATAAAGCAATTTTATCTCACTTTGAGTAAGGCTATGAACAATTAGATCCACAGATTCCCTATTGGGAAGCTGTGAATCTTCTATCTTTTCTCTCCCCTCCCCTTCTTTAAATAAAACATTAAATTACTTTTAAGCCTTCAATTTTGGGTTATATCCAAAGTAATTTCTTCATCAAGTCTGACAGATTCTATCTTTTCACTCGGGGAACAAAGGAAGAAGTACAATAGTTTTCCACCGCAAAACAACTACAGCAGTGTAGCCATTATTCAGGTGACAATGAGTGCACATTACAAATAAAAACAAAAAAACCCAAACAACAGAACATGTTACATAACCTATCTCTTCAGATTACCTTTAGAACAGCATTTTTTATCATAAACCCCTTATTTTGGTGCATTATTACAAATACTGTCTACAGTAATAAACTAAATATATGATTTTTCAATGATCTATCAACAACTTTATCCTAACATCAGTAAACATAAGAATCCTCTAGCTGGTTTTGTTTAGCCCCTGTCTGCACTAACATAAAATGGCAAAGAAAAGCATAGTCAGGTTCTTGTAGGAAGTAAAAGAGGTCTCTTCTGCAGCAAATTCCAGAATTTCTTAATTATACACAGACTTATTATCTGCATCCCCAGTGTTATAAAGTACCAGAACTTCATTAGAAAAATTAAGATGGAAAAATGAAGGCTCTACTTTGTAAATTTCCAGTGGAAATTAGCTGGAAGAAGCAGAGGAATACTGGATCAAAAGAGGGTAATCATGCTTAACTGTGCCCCAGAGCACCCGCATGTATAATACGATTTGCACAGTAACTACCTCTCCTATTACTGCTTGTTTGGAGTATTCTGTGTTAATGGGGTTAGCTAATTTAGTATTTTAACTTAAAAAGACTCTGCTGATTAATAAATGTTGCACACTGTGCTAGTAATTAAAATAAATGGAAGAGTTACAAATAGAAGTTGAATTGTTAAGAAAACATTATCTGAAAATATATGATAATCCCTGTTTATCATAATACAATAACAGTCCGGAAAATATGCAAATTGCTGAAGTTGCAAAGCATATGAAAAACTAAGCACAATTGGAAAAAAGTTTACAGATGTGTTGTAATTGTAGGACGTAAAATGTAGTTGATTTTTTTTTTTCCCTGTGGCCAAGTCAGAAATACAAGAAAATATCTTATAAATGTTGAAACTGAAAGACATTTTCTAAATTTTAAATCTTGTTAAGGTGACTTGCTTTTTCAATTTTATTACCATTAACACCAGGCAGTTCATAGCACTGGTGTTTTCCAAGTGTAGAGATTATTTATGTCATTACCTTCTCTGTAAGCATACCTTTTGTGCAGAGCACTGTGCAGCACAGAAGAATCTAAGTTGGTTGATTCTAAGGCAAAGTGATATCTTTTTAAATTTTATTACCATTAATACCAGGCAGTTCATAACACTGATGTTTTCCAAGTGTAGGAACCACAAGGATCTTACCTTCTCTGTAAGCATACCTTTTGTGTAGAGCACTGTGCAGCACAGAAGAATCTAAGCTGGTTGGTTCTAAGGCAAACTGATATCTTTTTAAATTTTATTACCATTAATACCAGGCAGTTCATAGCACTGGTGTTTTCCAAGTGTAGAGATTATTTCTGTCATTACCTTCTCTGTAAGCATACCTTTCATGCAGAGCACTGTGTAGCACAGAAGAATCTAAGCTGGTTGGTTCTAAGGCAAAGTGGTATCTTGCTGAGAACAAGCCCAGGAGGAGCCTGGTGCTGCGATGATCGCGGAGCATGTTAGATACAGGTTGTGCAAACATTTCACTCTGCTGCACACAAGTGAATTAGCATGTTCAGGATCATCTTGGCTGTCTCCAGCATGGCACTAAGCACAGACACAGCCAGAAGCTGAGATGATTTTGCCTGGTCTCACATCAGACTACAATAAATCAGGAGATTTCAACCTATTGCTAGTTTATCACTATTCTGTCACCATGCTGCATCAGATTCTGACACGTGCTGACTCTTAAGATGTTTAGTAGTGTACTTTGAAGTGTGAAGCATATTACACATGACAGATTTCAGTAAAGTTAATGAAAATATTTTACATTTTTTTCTCTGGAAAATTAGGCCAGCATGCAGCTCCATGCAACTGAGTAAAGAACTTTTCATGCTTAGTGATCTAAATCTGCTGGATCCAGCAGTTGGTGTCTCAAACTAGACACTAGTTTATTAAGTGGCCATCCCAAAGGAGTCCAATTGTCATTTCTATTCAAGTGGAGGGGGAAAGCACTTCATTTGTATGAAAAATAGCACAATAAGGCAGTAGCAGCTTCAATTACATGAGAAAAAAAGAATCATTCTTATCAGGCTAGATTACCCAGTTTCTCTCTCATTACAAAATGGGAAATTCCAGCAGTTATTTTATGTAAGTGCAACATTCTCTCTTGCTTTAATACATATTGCTTTTGCCATGCCTGAAATTCTCCCACAGTTTACCCAGTTATTTCTGCATTTTATCAGGTGCAAAAACTTTCTGGGAGCTTGAAACTCTTAGAGAAAACATATTATTGCTTTAAAGAACCCTGAAAACGAAAAGGAGACAGGAATTCTGTGTTGTTGGAAATTACAGGCATACACCAACAATTTATCTATCTTAAGAGATACCACACAATAGTCACTCTGGAAATGCACAGATCAAGAATTCAGTTTGTCATTTTATGTAAGCACAAGTTTTCCCAGCAACTGCCACACATTTCTGCTGCTCATTCTCTCCTTGCTTTCTAAAACAGAAGAATAATCAGCACAGGAAGCTCTACCAGGAAGAAATACAGTCCCAAAGTACACAATTACATAGAAAGAGACAGAAATTTGTCAATTCATAATAGACACTGCTGAGAAAAAAAGCTACTGTAGAATCTAAGTAACCCTTTGTTGACTCCTCCCAGGAGAACAGCATCCCATACAGCAGATGCAGCATTATGAGTGAGTGTTAGTCCTGATGATGACCTGCAACTCTGTCATCACCTTTTCAAGGTTACAGATGTGACCCTTGCATGGTTGGCTGGATATGAGGCACAAATGGAATGATCATGGCCTGAAAATGTATAATGCACTATGCATTCAGAGTGCATGAAGCTGAGAAACTGGTGTTAGGACATTGCTTCTGTGCATTAAGTATGGTACTAAATGCTTCCTTATCCATAAGGTAAATAAAGATCCTATATCAATTAATATCCATCGAAGATGGAGACTCCAAGTTTAAACTGCACAAGACCAAAGCCTCATGATTCACTCATGAAAGAGAGTCAGTGAATATTTATTACAAGATCTGACCTTCTGAAGTTGTTAATACAGTGATGGGGTAAACCTTATCAAATAAAGCCTGGGCAATATGGTCATGTCTATAAATGAAGGACATCATCCACCCTTTCTTGGATTCACTCAATGAAAAGCACACATTAAACAAATGGTAGAATACTGTTACCTAGTGGACTTACTGGTGGGCTTTGGTTGGTTGGTTGGTTAGGTTGGTTTGTTTTGCTATTTTCACTGGCAGAAGTTAAAAATAAGATTTAAGTCGAAATGTGAAAGTTAATGAAAATTAAATGAAAAAATACAGATAGGAACAGAAAATGAGTATATTTTTGCTTGCAATTTAACTCTGTTATGTTTTTGGCATGAAAGGAATAAGAAGTATTATATCATATCTTTGGCATCAAATATAAAAAAATAACATTCCCTAAAAGTGGAAAAGTAGCCAAATTAAGAGATGTTTTTCTTTCAAAATTGTTTTTCAGCAGAATTACCATTTAAAGTCACTGCTAAAATTAAATCAGGAAAAACATGAGGGAAACAATCCAACAACAAAAAGCACAAAAGCCAAGCCATGCAAATGCAATTGACTCTGGCATTCCTAAGTCCCAGTCCTGAAGCTGACACATGGCAATATGGTGCTGATAGAAAGGCTTGAAAGAGATCAAAGATGGCAAAGCATCATGTCCTAGAGAATAAGTGGATCACAGGCGGCTCATGAGGAAAAGGGATTCCTTTCTGTTCTGAATTCTGTTATGAAAGTGTCAAAGGATTGCCAAGAGCAGTGAATTCAAGAGAAAAGCTGATAAATTTTTTTTTTTTTTTCTAGTTACCTACAAAGCCTGAGCAAGGGACTTAGCAGGCTTCTATTATGATTGGACAAAAGAGCTTTATCGTGATAAGAAAATTGGAAATATTTTGGCAGTAGCCTTAAATCTTTTAGGACAGAAGCCTTAAATCTTTTGGGATGGATTATGTCTGTATTTGAGATTGTATGGAAAACAACTGGCCTGTCTGACACTATTACAGATGCTATGGCTTAGGAAACCAAACTGCTTCAAAGATAATTACAGTTTTTGCATCGTGTTCTAACATGTGCAACATATGCTCCCTTCCCTTCCAAGTGAGCTTTGGTAGTCTTCTGGGAGAGAAAACAAAATTGGCATGCAACACCATTTTTTTCCTTCCATAGTCTGTAAGGTCCTTGAATATGAAGACTGAAACAGTAGTTTTTATTTGGGAAGGTGCATGTGGCAAAACTGAATTTGTGTTTGTTTTCCAAAACATAAGGAAAAATATCTTTACTGTGGGGGGGAGCAGGCTGCTGAGAGAGGTTGTGGAGTCTCCTTCTCTGGACACCTGCCTGGACAGGTTCCCATGCAGCCAGATCTAGATGAATCTTCTTTAGCGGGGAGGTTGAACTGGTTGGTCTTTGGAGGTCCTTTCCAACCCCTACCATTCTGTGATTCTCTGATTCTTATTTCCTATGAAGCCATCTGTTGCATCACAATGTTATTACAAGTTCCTCTACAGATTCATGGATACGGATGGCACATGTCATACAATTACAAGATAGGGTCTCTGCCCTGAATAGTTTATAATCTAAGGACACAAAATCTGGGAGTATGTACATAGAATGCTTGCTAGTAAGCTGTCAGGTTTGACATTTCATTTTGTCAGGCATGAAAGGTTTCTGAAAGCAATGGAATAAAGAAAACATTCTCATAACAATATACAACCCCCCAAAGAACTTACTCGTTGTCGTGTACACAGTTTCTCCACTTCTCTCTTTTCATGTCCTCCCTGGCCTTCTCTAGTGGTGAATGGGCTGATGCCACTCGCAAAGTTGGCTCCAAAGGCTTGTAGCGCTGCTGCAGCACTTCAGCAGTATTGCGGAAAGGCCCCTGAAAGGCATAGGAGTTTTACCAAGGGGTTACACTTCTCTTTCCTTCTTTTATTCATGACACATCACTGATGAAAGAGGAGACCGGGAAGTGTAGCAAGATTTTTCTTCCAAAATAATTGAAGTAGTTCATTTTCATAGAGCGTTATGAATAACACAAAGGTTGATACTGTGCTCTAAAGATCCAAAAAGAGAATGAGAAGTGTGCACTCAAGATTTAACTACTAATAAATATTTATTATTGTAAAACTTGTATTTTCCATATTTCAAAAAATGGTGAAATACAATCTGCTACCCAAGTATTAGCTGCTTCTAGATTCTGCTTAAGCAGAAAGCTCAAATCTTTTCCTCTTCACAAGATAAATAATGTTTCACCTTAAAGAGCATGGTCTTTTCAATTTAATTGTAAAGATATCTGGAAGAGAATTTAATACATAATTTAAGATACAATTCTTATAATACAATTGAAACTAATGACTTCAATAATACAGCGCATAGTCCATTTTTGAAAAGTCTAAATCCACATTAATTTCATTATTAAAAAAAAAAAAAAGAAAGCCCATAATTCTTTCACAAGCTGCTCTCTCTATACACACACACATGTGTATGTATATATATATATTTTCCCCCCCAGATTATATTGTTTAATAACTGGTCATGTCAGCATCTACCATCTAACAACAAAAATAGCAGCAGGAAGTCCTTTCCTGCACCATCAACATGATATATTCCGTGTCTTGCTTTTAGTACTAACCAGTAAGAACTTACCTGGAGCATAATTAGTACCACATTACACTCATGACAGTTTAGTGGTAACTAACTCAGCATTTAGAAGTGCTCCTAATTATTTTTAATTTTCTTCTCATCATTGTTGATCCCGCAATGAACTAGTGAAACCTTCTGAATTGATGAAGAGACAAAGAATCCTAATCACAACCTTTAGTCTTAAAGATATCCTTCTTTAAATAGGTTATCACTAACAAGTCACAGCTGGAGTTACTGCAAGCACTGAGTGAAGACTGTGGGGCTAATAAAAAGAAATGATTCACGCCTCATTTATGTTCACTTATGTTTTACATTAATAGAAACCAATAATAGGAACCAGTTACCATAAAAGTCATGGACCGTAAATAACACAAATGGCAAATAAGTATCATCTAGTACTTTTCACAGCTGGACAGGAGGATTGCTATATTTGAAAGTAGTTAATGGATTTTTATTGGAACTTTACTTTTTAAAGGCACAGCATTAAGATGTGGAGAGCTCTTTAAAGATAACAGTAAGCAAGTGGGCACAATATTTACACTTCTTGCATATATATTCTTGCTTCTACCTTCCAAGTATATTTAAAAAACCAAACTTTCATTTATTATAGACACAGTAAGTCTTTAAAAGCAGAATGAAAAATGTTATCAACTGTGAGAATATAAGTAATACTAGAACAATTCATTAAAATGGTATGCATTGTTCTAGTAACATAGAATCTGACAAGATATTGAAAATATTTAAATTTTATTTTAAAATGTGAATACTCTGCATTTTAAGATGTTTGCTTGAAATGAAAATGTGGAACACAGAAGAAAGAAGCATACTATTGACAGTCTTTTTTAGTGGTGTCCTGCAATAGGATGTAGGGTAATGAGTACAAACTGGAACAGCAGAAGTTTCACCTCAAAACGTGAGGAAAACCTTCTTCACTGTGAGAGTGTTGGAGCACTGGAACAAACTACTCAGCCAGGTTGTAGAGTTTCCTTCTCTGGAGACTTTCAAGACCTGTCTGAATGCCTTACTGTATGACCTGCCCTAGGTGATCTTGCTTTGTCAGTGTGGTTGGACTCAGTGATCTCTAGAGGTCCCCTCTAACTCCAACAAGTCTATGATTCTATGTTTGCTTTTGCATTTTAATAGCAATAACCACTTAAGAAATATCTAAGATGACAAGGCCTCTATAATTTGCGTTTAAGTATTTCCATTTTACAAGATCAGCCTTAAGATTTGTGGAATTGCCCTAGCCAATGGCACTAAGTGCTCCATCCAGTCTTTTCTTGAACACCTCCAGGGATGGCAACTCCACCACCTCCTTGGGCAGCCCATCCAATGGCAAATCACTCTCTCTGTGAAGAGCTTCTTCCAATTGCTGTTTTCCCTTAAATAAAGCTGATAGGTAGGTAGGTAGGTAGGTAGGTAGGTAGGTAGGTAGGTAGGTAGGTAGGTAGGTAGGTAGGTAGGTAGGAAGGTAGGTAGGAAGGTAGGTAGGTAGGTAGGTAGGTAGGTAGGTAGGTAGGTAGATAGATAGATAGATAGATAGATAGATAGATAGATAGATAGATAGATAGATAGATAGATAGATAGATAGATCGATCTTGTTCAATTAAACAAGTATAATTGAAATACCCATGCAAAATATCCAATTTTAATGGCAATAAAAATTTTACACACCTGAAAGAATAGTGGAGTAACAAGTGACCCAGGCAGATAATAGGAAAAGAAGCTTGGTGCTAAAGAAGTATTGCCACAGACAACTAGGACACAAGTGTATCTAATAATTAAATTTCTTATTCTCACACCAGACAACTTTCAGGATGATGCCTTCTGATGGATTTTCATTTCCAGCTGTTTCATCAGCTCAAGCCAGTGTCCTTTTCCTAGACATACAACCCTAAATTGTCAAAAGTGTTGTGCAGGGATTTAGCCGTGTGACTCCCATTAACATCAAGAAGAGTCGCGCAGCTAAATCCACGCGCTGTGCTTTGAAAATTTACCCCACAGTGTACATCCCAGGGTGCTGAAAGGATTAAAGTATTATATAGTAAATTCCCTCTTTGAGGTGCAGAAAATAAACAGAACTCTTCTGGTGTGTTCTAAAAGGCTATCTGTGCATGACTGCTGTGTGTGCATCTGAACTTAGAAAGGTCTATAAAATATTTCAAAACCAAAGGGAAGCTTGTAAGATACTTCATATAAAGTAAAGTGGCTTTTCAAGAGCAGCTTAACAACTGAAAAACTCTGAATACCCTCTTTATTTAAAAGCATGGCTCCTGTACCATATTCACTAGGCAATATCTACCCCTCTCTCCTGAGAGACATTGCATTCAGTCACATCCAACTGAAGGACTTTTAGTCCCAGAAGGTAAAGCTATAATGTCATATTTATCTCAGCTCCAAAATCCCATATCACCCAAACTATTGGCTCACACTTTGTCTCAGTTCTAATGTAAGTCAATGTGTTCATTACATGAGGAAGCTGAATCTTTCAAGGCAAGGAGAACATATGGAAGGAAGGACAAAGGTGGAGAACTGCCTTGAAGTTGGTCTTTACTGTAGCAAGCAATGTGGATCTCTGTGCAGCTCAACTCTATCTTCTCCAGAGCTCTGCATGTTCTTCTCATTCTCTAATCCAGTTGCCATTGCCTCCATATCCCACCAATGATACAGACTTGTCCTGCTGTAGATGAGTTCAGTCATGACACAAAGGTGAGAAAAGCCATTTCTGTGTGCTACCCATGGCTGTCCCTACTGAAGAACTATGTGGATTCAATTAATAAACTACAGGCAAGTTGTGGCAGATAGCATGGGTACACATTGTTTATTGGTCATTTCTGTTCTATAAATTCTGCAGCTAAATGATAGCTGAAAGTTACTGAGAAGGGTTAATTTAGAAGTGTTGTCATCCTAAGCAAAACATGGATAAGAACATGAATATAGGGTGGAATACGAAGAAAATTAAAATTGTAAGAGGTTCTGAAGACATTGTGCTCGTTCAGTCAAAGTGGTATTGAAAGTGTATGTCTGAGGTAAGTAGAAGGTTCAGTAGATTGGACAAAGTGAATTTTTTTTCAGAAGAGAGGGAAAGACAGAATAATTCCATTCCCAAAGTAACTGCATTAGGCATTCCCTGGTAAAAGCCACATGTCACTCTATTGCCATTCAGTGAGGAGCATAAAAGCCTGTCTGCTCTGTATATTGGACACATTCCCAGCAGATTTTGATAATAAGGTGACAAAAACTATTTTGTCGTCTTGTGGGATGTTTACAGTGATGCATTATCTCAGAGATCTCCTCTGCTTTATAGAAGAGACAAAAAATGCTATCTGCAACATATGTTGACATCAACTGAAATCGGAATTGAGATCATGGCAGTTAAAAATGGGAGCTGGGCAGCTTGGTCATGATGCTGAACAAAATGTTGAAATTCTTGTAACTACAGCTGACACACAACTAGTGGACACAAAAAAGTAGAACCTGTTCTCTATTGAGAGGGTGTCTCTTGACATTCATAAGGACAGCAACTGATAAAATAGGAAAAAGTTATTACAAGTGCTTAATTTGCCCTATTATCTGTGTTTATTTTCCTAATTTTAATTGATTTCAATTTGGAAGTTAAAACTTCAACCTCTGATGAATCCTAATATTGATACTCAATGATATCAGATCTTCCCTTTGAAACACCAAAAGTAACACTGTGGGTTTTTGGTTTTTTTTTTTCCCAAAAGGACGTAGGTAAATTCTAAAGAATCACATTTTCCTGGTTTTTACATACCAGCTAGGTTTCTTTTTCTTTAAGACAAATCCATTTCAAACACTTTATACCCTGAATGCAAGCATTAGACCTATGCCTAAAATCCATGCAATGAACCAAATGGAGATATTCTATGATAATATGTGATAAAATACATGAAGGAAAGATGTTTGGAAATGTTACCTGGGGTTTCTGCCTGCCAATAGGTGGCAATGACTGCTCTGTGGAGAAAGTCGGAGGCCTTTTACAAGTTGGCCAGTCATAGAGTCCGTAGGCAGAGTCACTCTTCTTTTGCTGCCGTCTGTGGCTCAAAGGCTTTGAGCTCCGTAAGAGCAGTTCCATTGGATCTGGGAATTTTCTGAATGGCGAGTTGTAGACGCCTGCAATCTGAGCAGAAGTTGGGGTTGTCTTTCACTCAATTGACTAACTCATTCTTGCATTTATTCTATGAATCAAACCATCAAACCAATTAAAAAAAAAAAAAAAAACAAAAAACCAAAAACCCAAAGAACATAAAATACTCTGCACAAAGTTTCTGACAACAGCTGGCATAGTTTAAATGAACCTCTGGGCATTGCAGCACAGTTACAAAAGGGTGTAAATAGGATAACATAAAATGGAATCTGTCTTGTGGTCCTTTAGATGGAAGGAAGAACTTTCTGTATCTCAAACCCATATTTTTCAGTCACATTTGATCTTTAATTTTTCACAACAGTATTCAAAGAAACCTGCCAGTTTTTCCCTGAAAATAACTAAAAGTGTACAAATTTGCATCTAGTTTTAAAAGCAAACTATGACAGTTGTTTTAAAACCTAAAGTTTAATTTAAACCCTAATTTAAATCCCTATATACAATAGGAACAAATATATAATACCTATTATTTCCAAAAATATACTCAAAAAGCATAAATGCTTAAGCAAGGGAATATCTCATACCTTTAAAGTTTGTGCTAGCTGACTCATAAATGGACTAATACACTGACAACTGCAGCATTTTTAGAAGTAAAACTCAGTGATTAAAGAGAAATACAAGAAAATAAATGGAATACCAAAACCCAGTAATATTTTTTCCAACAAAATGTCCACATCAAATTTCTTCAGCTATTCAAATGTATTTACTATTAACAGTATAAAACTTGTGGAAAATAAAAAAATAGAACAAAGATTCATGTACCATTAACTGACTTAGTGTAACAATACTTAATATAAAGCATACATTTGAAATTCTGAACAAGTAATCTACATTGTTAACGAGATGTTATTATCTAGGAAGTCAAAATAATATGACAGATTGTTCCCAAATCATTCCCACAAATGTAAGGATTTATCAATTGTATATAAACAGCTCTCAAATAGACATATGTGAGTTTCCTGAATTAATTACAAACTGTTAAACATGACAGCCTCTATACCACATTGCACAAAGCCACTAAATTTCCCATAGAACAGATTATATATGCTTCAAGAACATCTACAAAAAAAACCCAACAAAACATAATGAGATACTTTAAGGATACATTTTCTACAATAGTACAGAATATGCTTAAGACTTTTAAAGTATGCTTTCTAAGATTGTCCTTTGCTTTTATCATAATTTTATTTCCTCAGAGGTATTGAATAAAAGTACTAGAATAAGATATCAGTTTCATGATATGGGGAAAGGTAAGGGAAAGAGTAAATGTTTCAAATGTTGCATTTCTCCTTTGGAACACTGCTGAAGACTCATGAGAAAACTAAGTAGAGTATCAGCCTCCTCATAAAGTATTAATCTCGTGGGACTGAGAGGATTGAACACTCCCCAATTAGCTCTAATGCATTTTTCATTAATATATCCTACAGGGAAGTTTCAATGTCTTGTGTCAAAACAGTTAAACAAAGCCCATGTAAAATATTATTTAATGGCGGGGTGGGGGGGAGGTGGAATTCCATAGATAGGAACTTATTAAAAATATTGTTGGACTATTCAAGATGTTATGGGCTATCTCTTCAATTCTGGAAATGATTCAGCTCTAATGACAATTTATTTTGGCCCTCTCTTCTAAGTTCCCATCTTAGTGTAAACTCTGTAATCTTTTCCATTACACTATTGGTCTAAAAGTGTAATAACAGAGAGGACATGAGTAGATATAAGTGGTAGAAACATAAGCATGCCCAATGATCACTGGTTGTTTCTTCAGCTCTTCAGCATGCCAAACGGAAATGGCATAGATCCATGCTTCAAATAGCAGGCAAGCAGAATGGCTGGAGTGAATGCGAAATAGCAGCTCCATCTGTATGATCCGTAAATTCCAGCTGCATCTTAAAAGTCTGGCTCTTACTGACATAAACTCCCAGTGTTCTAACTATTTTTATAGTATTGTTATAATTGCAATTTATTTTTTTTTTATCAGCCCAGTGCACTTTTGCTTGTGAACATTCAGTGCCCTGTAAATGTTACATAAACACAAGTTCCATATGTTGTCTTGGGCTTTATTGCACCATTCTACAATTATCAAATGCATTTATATTATGTTCTTGTTAGACAAGTTCTCTCAAATATAGAATGCTGCAGTCAAGGTCTACCTTTCAAATTAGATTCCATGCTGGAGATACACAAACTGTCTCTGTGCCACAGCCATTATGGTTCTTCATGCACTAGTCCTACCATGGCCATTCAATCTGCCTACATTCTGATCAACAAATTTTTGCTTTCACTCTGATGATGACAGTAGAATAGAAAAGTGATTGCCTGCTACTGTATTTTCTCACATGTAACAGAACTGCTCATTGTACTGTTACTTCATTCTTCCACCCGTTGCTTTAAGATTTGAAAATCTGCTTACTGGATGAATGGTTCAACTGCCAGCCTACAGTTCAAAAGAGAGGGAGTGCAATTTATCACCATTTTTCCAACAGCAGAGTTTCTATCTAGACAGATAAAATTAATACTAATCTACTCTAAATTCCCCAAGATTTGTGGTAAGGTTTTAGGCCTAGATTTCAAAGTGGCAAAGTTTGGTGAGAGAAAAGGGCATGGGTTCAATTCTACCTTGCAGTTCAGCCTGATCTCTGACAAATTTGCTTCCCTTCATTTTTAAATATCTTTGCAAGTCAAAGTCTTATTTTTGCAATTTCTTGCAAACACTTGTGCTGTGTGCTGCCAGATGCCTTATCCACTCTGTACTCTGCAGTGGGCTGCCAGTTTTGCAGAAATCTAAGAACCTGGAGGATCAAAGGAAATTTGCTTTAAAATAACCATTTTGAAAACAGAGCAATGTGTGAAATGCCTTACTTCATCCTCTCTTTACTTTATACAATACTCTCTTAACTATAAAACCATTGTGGCTAATACCACTTTTTCAACGGTAGGAAAGTGTCCATCCTGAGATAGTACCTCATGCTTTGATTCCAGTATTTTCCCCACCTTTACTCCAAAACAAAATACGTTCTCCTCCAAAACATTACTGCAGGTTACAAAAACTACCTCTTGTCTGCAAGGAGAATGACACATTTTTCTGCATCCGTCTTCCTCATAAGTAAGAAAGGCCCTTGTCAAAGCCAGGTTTTCTGGGACTTCATTTCCAGGAACAATTTTCTAAAGTGACAAACACTATGGGGAAATCTGCGCTAACCGTTAAAAAACCTACAACTGAGTTATTTGCAGTACTGTCATGCTTACTTCCACCTCAATAAGACCAAAGAAATCTCAGGAGGCAACTCTGTTAATAGCTTCCTACTGACCTCCTTGCATCAGGCCCTTCTGGTGAATGGTGGCCCAGTGGTGAATACGGCAAATGAGGTATGAAAGCACTGATATTTTTTTTAAGACTGTGGTTCTGACTCGTTAGGGAAAATAATAATTAAAAAAAAAAAAAACTTTAAAAAAGAGAAATGAGTTATACAATAGATATATTTTTCCCCTAGAATTCTCTGCCTCAGACCTTCCATCATGGAAACCCAAGCATGACCTGGAATATTAATTGTGTCAGGTCAAGCATACTGGCAAATGTACCATTTGTTACCCAGTCATCCCTAGCATTACATTAATATTTTGAATCATTTTGCATTTCTAACACTCTATCATTTAGTTTCCTCCCAATCACTTCCTTATCTTTGTAATTAATGGTGGCAGATAAAGAAAGAAAAAAAAATAGTAAGAAAACAAATATGAATTTAATGAACATTAGCAAAGAAAATATTTGTTGTTGTTTTTTACGATGCATAGCTTCCACCTCTAATCAAATATTTAGGGCGTGCTGTACCATATCCATTTTTGTCTTTTCTTGTTTACCATTTCTATAAAGAGATAGACTTAACTGTTGTTTTTTTCCCTAGAATACAACAAAGAAATTATTAAGTAGCTTGTTTTAAGAGCTAAGCTATGAAAGAAGAGACCAGCAAAAGAAATAGAAAGAAGGAAAAAGTGAAATAAAAAATGTGCAGGTAGGAAGGGAAAGAAAGGCTGTGTTGATTATGCTGGTTAGTTCCTCAGAGAAGACTGGTGATTCTAAGTAGTATGATAAATGTGAACAGTTTCAGATACAGAAAAAACTCATTTATGAAAGAGTTCTTTCTTATTATTCTTTCCTATTTCTTTACTTTTAAAATGTATATATAAAATTTCAAACAATATGTGCCTTGATACAATGTAGCTGCTGCACTGCAAATAATCACACACACTCCAAATGGAAAATAAAGTTGAGCTGAAGATAAAACGTAAGCATGAAGTCAATATGAAGTGTATCCTCATATCTATAAAATATTTTTTACTGTAATTTAATTAAGCAATAATAAAACTATGCTCTCTTTTAATTATTTTTTTCCATATCAACTCTGAAAGCCCAAAATAATCAACATGTATCAGGAATATAAATGTTTTATTTCACTGTCGTGTAGTGCTGAAGAAAAAAAAAAAAAAAAAAAAAAACAAACAAACCCAAAACAAAAGCTTTGAGGGAGGAAGAGATTGTAACAGTAAGAACCTGAATAAATTCCTGCTTTCTTCTTCTGGTCTTCTAATGGGGAGTTAAACAAGAATGAAAAGGCTTCAACGAAATAGGGTCTTAACTTGAAAATCCCTTTTTTGCTCCATTGTAATTTGTGAAAAAACTAAGCAAGCTGTGAGGAGAGGTAAGATATCTTTAAAAGCCATAAAAGTAAAAGCATGAAGGAGAGCTGTGAATGAAATATTTGCTAGAGATGGGATTGCTGAATCAACACTGACCAGTGCACTTCATCATAATTATCAGGACATACTACTGCCAGGGGATTTATAAAAATCCCACTCAGCAAATAATTGCCCTGCTGTTAGGAGCTAGTCGGAGTGTTAACACACTGTCACAGTCCAGCGTTTAGTAAGATATTCAACATTCAATTACTCTTGCTGAGAACTAAAAGGAAACATGATCATTTCTCAGCTACTGCAGTTATGCTTCCACATGAATTCCAGTGAACAACCTTGTTAATCCCCAGATGTAGTTTCTCCAGGAGGTAAAAGAAATACCTTAAAACATTAATGACTCACAAGGAAAAAAAAAAAAAAAAGTGTTTATACAATGCTGAAATCATGTCTGTAAAAGAGTTGTAGTTACTTCTAAGTAACTAGTTTATTACAGGCTCTCAGAATATTCCATATGCAGTGATAAATAAAAGGATAAGTCTTCAATAAGAAATTTCTTGGGGGAAAGAGCCATCCATGAAAATTGTGTAAATACTGTTCTAGCAACAAGTATAATAAAACTATGTCCATGGACTCAAATTAGAAACATGAAAATATTTCACTCACATTAGAATGTAGTCTACTAAGAAGAGTCCATGGGTTTTTTTAACTATTATGAACACATTTTTACATTAACAATTAAGAAATGCAGTGTAAACTTTGTTCAGACATGAGAAAAAGACCACAGTGTGGCACAACATTCCAATTAGAGATTAAATTTCCTTGCCACGGCTGACAACAGGAAAAAGTCATCAAGTTTTGTAAATGCAGATTCAGTTTTCAATGAGCTAGAACTACCCCTGTAATCCTTACAAAAACATGCTCTTAATAATTTAAATAAAAACTGGAGGACCTAACCTGTTATTGTACCTACAGTATTCTAGCTTTGTTTGAAATACTGCTTTTATACAGAGAGTGAGGAGTTCATAAATGAGTGATGAGTAGCCTATATTCTTTCAAGTGGGATTAATTACCTGTCTTCTGCTTAATACATATTCTGCTTAAACAGAGCAATAGAAGCATTAATTATAGTTATTCTGCCTTCAAATTGTAAGGCTTGGTTCAGTCCTTTTCAGCTGTTGCCTTGATATCAAAACTATGGTGCAACTGCATTTTAAGTGTACTTTTATAAGTAAACCAGACCCCAGTTATATGGACTATAGCATGAGGTGTTATGGACACATTCAAGTGTGGCATCCTAGACAGACTGTAAAATCAGCCTCTAAACCTGCATGGACTTGAAGTTGTAGGTAGGAAACAAAACTGTAATTGAGTCTCCAAACAAGTGTCAACTGTTTGGGTATTTAGGCAACAAAAGAAAAAAAAAACCAAAAAAAACCCAACTGCATTGTTGTGGTACAATATCCAAAACACAGCAGTCCAACAAATGCAGAGGTATCCCAAAAATGTATTCACCTTTCATCAACTCTCTCTCTGACCAAGGTTTACTCTGTCAGAGTACATCAGGGATAATAACCAGAATGAGCGAGTTATGACATGGGACACAATACTCTTACGATAAAGACACGAAACAGAGACAGAGAATTTAAAGTTCTCTTACCAGTTTCTCATTTGACTTCTAGCTGATTTTGAAACAAATAGAAAAATACATTTTAACTTGCTCACAGACTGCATCAGGTTAGAAGGGACCTCAAAGGTAATTTTGTGCAACAACCCTTCAGTGATCAAGGACACTTCCAGCTAGATTGGGCTCCTCAGAGCCACATCAAGTCTTTATTTTCAAAATATGAATGAGAAATTCTATTAAAGTTAGCATTTTTTCTTTAAAAACTGTTGGGATGTGTGCAGGATCATGTAAAATATAGGAATCTCTGAAACCCAACCTATTTCTACATCTACCCTGTATAGATGGGAATTAGACAGCTTAGTCTGAAGAATAATCTCTGAAGGTGATGTTATTCTTCCATGTCTCTATAACTGCATGTGAACACACAGACAGCATTTCCTTACTTCACAGGGTTATTTTGAAGGCTAAAATTATTTATTCTTATGAGAAGTTTTCAGACCACTGAAACACTCTTTTAAATGTGTGATTTTATGTACATCTTTCCAATGAAAATTCCATCTACTGTTATTATCATAATAGAAAATATTAACTTTGACAAATCAACTTGAAATTTGCCTATTTTCTTTCTTTATAATCCTCATAATTATAAAAATCCTTCTAATTATACCTGTTACTATCTTTGAATTTGTAACTTCTGCTCTTCTTAACATTAGAGATGGAAACCTTACAGAAATTTTGTTAACAAAATAATAGCTAAACAGAGAATTCATTCACGTCTCCAATACCAACCTAAAGGAGGTAACATTTCATTGCTTTTCGTGGTTTCTTACATCTGTTGCATTGTGCTTACATATGAATCTTGCCTCACAGACATATATTTTGACAGATTTATCAAAGGATTTGCTGTAGTAAACTTCTAGGTTAAGACAATGACTGAAAACTCAGGCAGTGCCAGTACGTTTAACTAAGCTGTTTTAAATGAGACCAATAAACAATGAGGTGAAGTTTCAGTGAAGTCATAGGACTGTTAAGTATACAGGAAAGAGTAAAGAAAAGTAAACAGAGCCATGTTAGCCAGATGAATAAAGCTGGTCAGAAATTAGTAGAAAAGGATGATGTTAACAAGAAAAACTGAAAATTTTATTGAAAGATTGTCAAAATAGAAAAATTGGAAGCAAAGAAAACGATAGGAGGAGGAAGCTAATCAAGTTTTTACCATGTGTATTGCAGGACCAACAAAATTCCCAAATTATCTGTATACATTAGATACTAAACAAAAGCATTGCATATTGAATAAACTCTGCAAGTCAATGAAAGAAACGTACTATTATACTATTCACCTGCCTAAGAGCTGATAAACAAAAGAACATCACTCATCTTGACGTCTCATCAAGGCAAGGATACCATCAGTGCCACTTAACTAACAGCAAGTTTGCTGTCGAGAAAGGTATGGTATTTTATCTTGGTGACTTCCCCTCTGCCATTCCTAACCTAGCCCTTCAGATGCATTTATCTCTTATTTAATATGTACCTCTGTTGTACAAGTTTCAGATATTACCTGAGTAACACCATATGTCACATCAAACCTGTACAAACACCAGATGGACTACTACACATTAACTATATTTATCCCAGTAACCAATATCTGTGAATGTGTGAGCAATTTAATTGATATTTGCACTGCACTGTCATTTCCTTGCAATACCAATTCTTTCTAAAAGGTGTGCACCACATCATACACAAAGCCAACACTGAATATGCAACTCACTCTTAACAGTTTTCTGACCCTGCAGCAATCCAATCCTTTTGCCACCCCAACTGACAGCAATAGACAAAATGTGGTCATGTTTTTCTAAGATCTCAGCATGTACGCTTTTGATAAATCACACAGCTTGTCCTTTAAACTCTGCCATTAATCCTACCCACAGGAGTTGAGGAAGAAGTTTGTTGTCAAAAAAAAAAAAAAAATCCACACAAATAGAGATTATGCAATTCAGGTGTTGAAAAAGACAGTTTAAGTACAGGGACCTTCTAGCTAGTGGATTTTTAAAAGATTAATGCTAGATGCAGAGATGCTAAATGCTATAATACACTGTAGATACAGAGGTGATCCTATGCTATAATAAGATATACTTAGCATATACTTAGCATGAGTGACATGACTAGTAACAAGCTACTTAGAAATAGTGCCCTATCTACATGGATATGCCTTTACAACTGAGCTTGTATAGAATCATCCATAAAACAGCACTCTGACTTTATATTCTATTTTCTGTTAAGCTCTTTCTAATGACAGATTTATTCTTTTGGTGCAAACTCTTTTTTTTTTTTTTTAAGCACACCTTAGGAAAAATGGAGTTTGTAATACTGTCGCAAAATATGCTCAGAATTATTAAATTTGTTCTAAATTTAAGTTCATCCAGTCATTTCCTTTAAAAAATAGGACGTGGATATCTTGTTTTCTGGGGAGTGTGGCAAAGAGAGAAATTACTGATTTCTGCTGGAAACACTCACCACTTGTGCTGGAATGAAATTTATTAGAAGAATGAATGGGAAGGAAGTACTGCTCACTTACACTGGGCAAAAAAAAACGATCTGAGATCTTGCATGGTTTTATGTTTCTCATAAGAAGTAGGTTATGGTGTCAGCATTTGCCATTTTCTTTCCATTGTTCCCTAGTCTATGGAGTTACCCTTTTCCAAGCATAAACATCCCACCACACTCACTTGTCATGCAATTACAGAATCATAGAATGGTGTGGGTTGGAAGGGATCTCTAAAGTCTTTTCTAGTCCACTGCCCTGCAGTAAGCAGAGCCATCCTCCACTAGATCAGGTTATTCAGAGCCCTGTCAAGCCTGACCTTAAATATCTTCAGGTATGGGGCCTTTTCCCTGGAAAACTTGTTCCTTTGTTCCATTACCCTCATCCAATCTGAATCTAATCTAATCCAAACCCACCGCCCCTCATCCTATCACTACAAGCCTTTGTAAACAGTTTGGCTTTGATTGCACTTCCTCTCTCCAGGGAGGCAAAAACCCCTTCTTAGAGAAAAAGAAAGGCTGATTGAAAATGATATGAGCAAACCTGGGAAATCTATGGAAGCTGTAAACTTTGCCACTATGTAGTTTTGACAAAGAGTGCACCAGATAGATTCTGGAGGTACATGTTGCCTTCCTGCACTTACCTCCTTTTTATATCACCATGACACTCTGTTAAGTAGCAGAATTACAGTCCTGAGTTTTCCCAGTGATGTTAGTCTCAAAGTGCAAGAGCTGGACTCAAATTCTAAGAGAACTAAAGATTTTTGACTGAGTGTGCAAAACACTTAAAAGTCATTTTCGGAATTCAAACCTCGTGGAACTAACCTAGACATAAACATTATTCTTTCTTCAGGTACCATGTCTTCCAGAATCACAAACAGCTCAGCTACTGGCTGCTTTCAGTTTACTTTAATTTGTCCTTCTTTTTGACAGAAACATTAAGCAACATTAGCCAAGATCCCTTCTAAGTGAACTGAGATTGTGTGTATAGTGCCCCATGAGGCACAAGACCTGAATGATTTTCCTATAGTGAATAGCTGTGAATAGACTCATCCATCTGACTTCTGATGTGAAAGTGAATGCATGAAGAAGGCTTGCTGATCAAACATCCCTGTCACAAGTTCTGTAAGAAGGATTTCATGTAAATTGAGAATCCTCTGGAAAGAATCTTTTATAAAAACACAACAGTGCAGCATGAAGTGCTTTATATACTAATGGTATTTAAATGCAGCTGTAAGCCTGCCTGAGAGCGAGGAAAGCTCCCTCTCTCCTCTTTAATTTAAATGGGATTTTTTTTTCTTGTACAAGCTTTGGAAAGTACTCAGAAATATCTGATTTCTTGGCACAGAAGTGATGAGTGGATATTAAACACCCATGGATAGGTGGGGATGTTCAGTGACTGGGGCACCTACATAAAAAAAAACAAACAAAACCCAACATTTCGGTTCATCTTCAGGAAGTATTAGAACTTATAATGAATTATAATTTCATCCCTTAAATGTTTTAGAGACAGGATAATAAAATTATAACATTAAAGAGGGAGGAAATAAAATGTAAAAGGTAAGAGCTAATTCATTCTTCATGCTAGCTCAGTCCTTGGCCTTTCCTGAACAGACACTGCCAATAGCAACAAATTATGTATAATCATTTTGTGATGTGGACTGTTCACTCGGGACTAAGCTCAAATGACCAAACTTGCAGCCTTGTCTCTTAAACTGTAGATCTGAAGATCAAAGGCCAGAGCTTTATCCACTGAGTCCTCACCTTTGTAAGAATAAAACTGCCAGGTGTCCAGAGATAGAGTGAGTGTCAAACAGTGTCATTTTAGACCAATTGTTTTTCAAGTTCTTACAGGACAGCACATTAGGTTAGAAGCATATTAATCAGTTATGCCTTCTGAATATTCATTAGCCTGCTCCAGGAATGATTTTGTAGCTTTTTTTCCCCTTCCTCACTTCAAACATTTAAAACTGATTTTAGAGCAATAGCAAGTTCAGTAGAATTTTCTCCTGACTTCCAAGAGTCAGACACACAGTCAGTCTGATGTTTATGAATTGCCATATCTGTTGACAGAAAAGTGTAATTAAAAAAACCCATTAACTCTTAAGTTTCATAGCAATGCTACTAAACTCACACACCTCCCCTTGTAGAAAATTATTAACTCAAGACAAAGAATCTTAAATGTGTGTATGCCTATGTAATATTTTGTAGGCAGATCAAATTTCTTGTTCCTGAGTTGAAAGTGTTTTGAGCTGACCAGGAGCTGTGTAACTGCATTAATTCTTGAGCTAATATACCGTGGCTCTCAACAGGGCTAATTAGTTTGGGTTCAGCCCCATGTTATAGCTCCAGATTGGCTTGGAAAGTAATCAAAGCAAGCTCACATCTGTGAGTATAAGGCTATGTGTATATACCTGGCATCAGTAACAACAAATAATGCATACTAATTCAAAGTCTGATATCCATTTTTTACTCCTTTTTTTCCCCTCTATTTTTTATAAAGGTAACAGTTTATTGAAGAAATAAATGCTTGAAAAGCAAGTTAATTCATGAAAAAGGCAAAACATGTTGACTTCATTATAGGCCATGCTATTATATACATACTAGACACCCTGTGCATTCATGACACTAGTGTGCTTCAGCTTTACTCTTTGAAATGTGAAACAATGCTAGCAATTAGGAAATGAGGAATGGGCACGACCTTAAACACACCCATATATATATATATGTATGTATGTATATAATCAGTGGAATAAGAAGAAAAAAATATATACCTTTTATCATTACAAAACAAATTAATCAGTAAATATTTTTTTAAATTGTGAGGCATTTCTAACTGAAAACAATCATGATAAATAAGCTGATTCATGCAGGACTAGGAGAAGCTTTAGCTGAAAACCTGCATTTACAATCTATCCTAAAAACAAGCAGAACACAGCATCAACTCAAGCTCAATTAAAAAAAAGGGGGGAAAAATGAAATCACTTCTCAGTTTAATAACTTGTTAGTTCTTGACAAGTACAACAACACAACAATAAGCCAGTCAAAATGAGTTTTTAAAGCGAGGTTATGCCCTTCGTGTTGTGTTATCACAGTGGCAGATCAAACTGCTGACTTGGGCTCTTTCTGCCAGCAGTGCTGATGCTGCCTCTATGAAGCTGCTGTCACGGAATAGTCATGGTACCTGCTCTTGCCTATAGAAAAGCACTAAATTGAACTCGAAGTAGTGTCTTTGTGATATCTTTTCAACAAGTCATGTCCCATTCTGCCTGCTAGTTTATCTCTGTCAGGCTGGGGCTCAAGTGGTTTGCATGAGCTGCCAGGGACAGGTATACTAACCTGCTGAGTGCTAAGGAGGTAATGCGTCTTTCGGGCTTGGTATTTCTTTTCCTTTTCTTTCTTTTCTAGGTCTCTCTTTTTCTCTTCATTTTCTTTCATTTCTGTATACTCTTGAAGCTCCCTCCTGTAATAAAATAAGTAAGTCTGACAACCAGAAGAACAAAAGATGTGCTAATGTTTTATTTTGCATTAACCCTTCAGTTTTCTGCTACTATACATTGGCAGTATATTTGACACCACTAGAATGCAAAATGACAGTTCATTCAGTTCTGTAGTAGCAGGATTCCATATGGATATGACTGTGGAGAAATAGGATTACATTTATAAAACCTATGAACAGTGCATTAGTCCATATTGTTTACTATTTTGAAGAATATTTTAACCTAGGTGTTTTTACAGCTTGATTACATAGCATTCATAGCATCTCACTTTTTTGTCTTTAAAAACCACTTTAATTTTAATTTCTCTAAGCAGAAATTGGTACATTTTAGGATTTTTATTCTTCAAATGGTTTCAAAACAAAAATTCTTCACTGCAGTGGTTTGGCAGTTTCCCGTGTCCCCCCCA
>VWZI01023910.1:246756-299221 GCA_013396835.1 Psilopogon haemacephalus | reverse complement strand
TCTCCTCCCCCCCCCACTTTGAAATAACCCAGGCTAGAACTCAGATGGCTGGAAGATTTATAGTTGTCGCTTTACACAATATGCAATATATAGAGATATTTACAATATATAACAGATATTTACAGATTTATACAGAGAAAAGGTCATTACAGAAACACCACACCCCTCCCAGAGATCAGAGTCCCTAAGAGGGGTTTCCAACCACCCTACCACCTTTCCCCCACTTCCCAAACTTATCCCACTGTCTTATGTGCCAGATAAGTGAAGGTAGATCGGCTGGGGGGGGGGATTAGCAGCAGGAAAGTAGTTACTGAAGTTACACAGATCCAGCTAAGAAGGCAGGGAGAGAGATGCAGTAGCCAGCAGGGTGCAAAATGGTCTGCCTTACTTTTGTCTGGGTTCTAACTTTTATAAATTTTTCAGTAATCTATGAGTGAAGTAGAATCATCAATGTTTTCCTTTCTCAGCCTATAACCTAGTTTCTCATTAAAATCCTCCAATTAGTTCAAGCCAACACACTCACTTAATGTTTCAGTTAGTGCCTTGCAACACCACCTTCTAATCTGCAGAGGAAATCTTAATAGAATGAGAGAAGATGGGAGAAAGAGAACAAGAGCTGGAATTGATTTCTAGATTCTTGAGCCTTTTGCAAGGTTGAGAATGTAAAGCAAAGAGAAGAACTGGATGTAAACATTTAAACTGCACAAAGTCCTTAAACGATGTCTTCATAGCATTAGGCTTCTTTCAAAGGTCAGTTTCTACTCTGGTCTGATGCAAACGGTACAGGCCAACACATGAAATAAGAACTTAACTACCTCATGAGACACTGCATGACAGAGATTTGCTCCCACCTAGTTATATAGCTATGCGTCTGTGTACTCAATAGGCTTCAGGATATCCCTTCTTTGTAAAAGAAATAAGGAACTGTACCTAACGCCAGCTCTCAAAGAATGGAGAAAACTCACGATTAAAACTCATGATTTTAACCGGAGGTTTAGAAGAAAGCTTTAACAGAAAATAGGTGTAGTTTTCTTCATCAGTGGCTCTTTTTTTTTTTTCCATAGAGCCAGGCTTGCCATAAATTATGCAAACACTGGAGTGAATTAATGTTCTATAAGAAACTAAATTGTGAGCTATTGTGCACAGTGCACGTGTGTGGAATATTTTTGAACCAGTTGAAAAAGGTTAGTTTGATTAACACTTGTTATTCTTGTTATTAAGAAATGGCTAGTTCAAATTAACCTGTGTGCCAAAGACACCAAGCGTATTCAGTCAAGCATTTAGATTGTTTAAAAGTTAATTAAGTACATAAATTCTAGTTTGGTTTTCTTTTTTTTTTTTTTTTAAAGCATGTGTGTATATGATAAAATGAAAAGCAAAAATGTACTATTCACATATCCAGATAATTCAAACATCCCCACAAAACAGGTTATTTAGAGAGGTCCACAATAATAGTCTCAGATATTTTAATGAGTACCAAATCACACACCCTAGGATAAGGGTCAAAGCCTGTCAGAATATGCACATGAATAAGTTTGTTGATACGAGTAACCCCACGGGAAAGTCATATTGCTCCTGAAAGTGTTTTTTGAGATTGTGACATAGACTTCTCCTTAATATTTTAATTACCATAATGTGAAATTAGTTCATCAAAATACGTGAAAGAACAGTAATTGCTTTATAAATGTGAGCAGTGCGAAATTACATTCTCAAATAAAAGTTGCAGTGTTGAATTTGTATTTGTTTCATGCTAGCCTTCAAGTTTTTATCGACTAAGATAAGCAAGATGTTAAGCAATTTAACGTGTGTTATTCCAACTGTAAAAGAACAAAACCAGAGTGCACAGGAAAGAAAGATTGGGAAAGATGTATAGGCCTGTTTCAACCCACGGAAATAATTTTTGTTGCAGTTTACTGTTAAAGCTGCTAATACAATATTTCATACAAGGTTACTTATGAAGCACACTGACGTTTAAAAATCACCATGCTATGCTTTTGCAGCAGTGTAATTTTTTTCCCAACATAAGATTAAATTGCAAAGTAAATGAATTACTTAGAGTGGCATGGCCCCCATTTTGCCACCCTTCTCTTGAAAATTGCTTATTAATATGAAAAAAGAAGTTGGAAAATAGCCTGTTTTACTTTATGCATAGCGTTTTGGGGCCTCAAAGCCTGCAGAGCCTGACTAGCTGCACATTTTAGATTGTGTTGGCAAGCAGGGACGATGACCTTGCTGACCTGCATCTCAAGGCTATTATTAATCGCTAAGTAACCTGGTAAAGCCAAACAAATTTGTTTCCATTGAAAGGATCTCTATCTGTGTCTGAGAATTTGTGCTGTACCAAACAAACCTCATTAACTGTGTCCATTTTTGACAAAGAACTAGGAGTTGGAGAGATTGGCGACCTTTCTTTGTCCTTAAAGTACAGATTTCAGAGTCACTGCATGTAGGTGCATAAGCATTTTTACTTGGAAACTCTCTGTTCTGTATCAATCAATCATAAACAAATGAATAAATAGACAATGCATATAGTATCAGCTTTGTTCTCTTGTGCCAATTTACCTTCAATATCAGAGTGTATGATCCTTCCTTTACATATTTAGTATTATTTTTGTTCCTTTTTGATTACAGAGCCTTCTATTCAGCTTTACTACCGCTGTCTATAACTGATCAGATGTCTGTCAACACATTACTACAGTTTATTCACATTCTTATATACTCAAACACTTGTTCCCAACCGTTGCTATGGAAGCTTTGATATTTAGAACACAACTGGTGATGAAAACCCCCAAATAATATAAAAATATAAATCTATATTACAGCTGTAATGATAATGGGATGCAAAATGTTTCCCACTGTCATTAATCTGAATTTACCAGATTACTTTGAATGAATGATTAATAATCACTATTTGTTGAAAATAAATGAAGTCTAAAATACTTTTTGAAGTTCAGTGTAATTCATGATCTTTTCAGACTACTACAATCCAAGTCATCATGATCATTCGTGATTATTAGATGTTCTCACTAATGCTGCACCACAATCCATTTACATTTCTGAAGTTTTTAGAACAGTTACCATTTTCCACATACTTGTGCTGCCTACACATGTTGCGTTCAGTTGTGCTAAAATATTCCTAGCATGCACCACATTCAGTTGTGCTAAAATATTTCTGTGATGCATGAACACTGCTTTGTACAGTTGTACAGAACAAGCAGACAATTCTGTCTCAGGGAAAATAGCTGCCAAGGTGCTTCTCTCCAGAAAGGCAGTACAAAATAAGAGGTATGTAGTAGTCCAGACATTGCAAGACTGTTTTAACACAGTAGTGGATTTATTCTAAAGCTGTTTGAACCTGAAATTTTCACCACTTCAACCACACTCTCAACAGCTTGGATAGGAGCAACAAAAGCAGAGAATCTAAGAGTAGTTGGGTATGGATGTAGTGTTTCATACAATAGTGTTAATTAGCTAATGCTAACACTCTGTCCATCACGTAGGGGATTCCACTGAATCGTGAAAAATATGCACAAGCATAAGTGACACTGAAGACATAAATTTAGACTTCCAAATAGAATTAGACTTCCAGGTACTTTACATATAAATGTGTTTATTGAAAAGTTTCATACTTGTGTCATGTATGCCTTCCCAGAGAAAATAAATCCAAATTCTATTAAAGTCAATTGAAATGTCATTGAAATTAAAACGATCTCTAGATGAAACCCTTACACTTACTGCCAGCCTTCTCTTTGTTCATATATATCTTAGGTTCATTGAGCAATAGGAAGTGATTTTTTTCTTTGAATATATAATACTATGAATACTGGATAAGATGTATCATACTTTGTGGACTCTGGACAAAATTTGCTTCAGGATGAAATTTTCATGGTTTGGTACGAAGTGGGAGAATTGAATACAGGCAAAACACTTGCCCAGGTTATTTGGGGAGAAGAGTTCTGTAGATGCAAAACATGAGTTAGGTTAATTAATAGTCTATTTCCATATATGAATCTGTCTGCTGCATGGCTCATAGTTGGAATAGTTCAGTTTATTTTAACTCTTAAAACCGAGAAAGTGGGTAATTTTTTTAGTACATAATCTTTTCATTAGCATAAAGCTTATCTTAGCAGCATCTACTGCATCTTCCTACAAACCTGGCTTCTCATATAAATGTAGTCCATGCAGAGTTTCTCCTACATAGATTCCTATGGAACATCTTTGTAGAGGAAATTCATGTAAGTTTCAACAAATAAACAAATAATTGGTCAATAAATCAGAATATCAACATTTATTAGTGCAAATTTAGGAATCTTTTGTTAAATAAGTGAATATAGTGGGTGACCCAAAATATATTTGCCTTGTCAGAGGGAATTTTCTGTGTAACTGGAAACCAGCATATCATTATCAAAGTATGTGCTCAAAGCTCAGAATTAAAAATAATGTTGTGCAACAAATCTGTGAAGTAGCTGTTGATTTGTTAATAATAAAATTACTTGCATTGTAGAGTTTGAAAAGAAACCGTTTTCATATGACAAGGTAACTTATTGTTATTCTGATACTTCATTATGCAGTAAGCAGTGGTGCTGGTTCCAGCTATGAGATGCAAATTCAGTTGACAGTGCTCCTGCTGTCTGTATAAAGGTTAAAAATACACATATAATATTGTGCCTGGCACTTTTGGAAAGGTCTTCAAGTGATGATTTCAGCAATATACAGATTTTAATAATTCTGCATAAAACTGCATTTTACAAATTCACACTGACCTACATTTATTGAACTTCATCAAACTATTGCATTCTTTTGGCATTTTCACTGGCATTCTTTGGACCTTTCACCAGACAGCCATAAAATTATAATAGTAGCTGAAGTAAAGGGCATCTGAGAAAATCAATAATGAATATAGTTGCTTAGAGTACCCAGAAAGAGTATCAAGTTACTGTGGTTTTTAACAGTTCAGACCCCAAATCATAAAATTCCTGCAACATAGGCAGCAGGCAACCTTACCATAAAAGGAGATAACCTAAATTGATTTTACTTTCCTGGCTATATATCATCCTCCCTGCTCAAATAGAGAATATGGAAGGGAAACGAAATTAGTTGGACAATACTTTTGGCACACCACTGCATGCCACTTGGTTTCTCATTAACGTTGGTGCAGGTGAGAATAGAGTACGACTTGCCATGATAATATCATTTGACTCCATCTATTATATTTGGGGGAAAATGAAATATATGTATAGACTAGCCTAGGATGTAAAAATAGCTTACAGAGCTCTGCACTTAAAGTTTTAACACAACATACATACTATGCACTTAATTAGCTATGCACCAACAGACAGCTTGATCATCCTCAAACTTTTTCTGATTTTTGGAGTGTTCACATTTACTGATCAGAATAGAGCAGGTCTGCAACCCTCTTATTCCTCTTTATCATGATGTATACTCCTGTACGTATCCTGACAGAGTCCCTTAATCCCAATGTTTGATCTCCAGTTGCAGAGAAACATATGCTAAAAGAGACAGTCAGTTATTAGGGGTACAAGGGTCGTCACTGCCTAGGACACTCACCACAAACAGGTGTCCAAAATTCTTCCTAGTTTTAAGTGTCAATGTTTACATCAATTCATTTAACAACTTAATCATGACACTGTATTCAGAATCTGGAGAAATAGTACTGTTCTGGCATCACAGTGCAGTGACCAGCAAACTGATATGACTCCTTAGAATGAAAAATAAAACGAAATAAATAAATCTCGTGTGTAGGCATTCAAAAACACCCTATAGTTTCTATGATTAATGATTTTACAGATGGAAATTCGTAACACTTTAAAATCCCATTATAATCTGAGCATAGTAGAACAAACTCTACTCATCTTTCCTCAATCACATCGTGCACACTGCCAATAGAATTAAGTGACATACTAGTTCAACTGTCAAGGTCCACAATGTGATCAATATACTGTGCAGGAAATGCGATGAACATAGCGGTGAAGGGCACACGGTGAATGAATACCTTGTGCAGATCAGGAGATCAGGACACAGTGTGTACCAGACGATAGGAAAGAACAGACTGATGTATCGTGCTTATCCTTCCAATTTCCACTGCTGCACAGTTACTCAAGAGAGTGCAACAACTTTTCAAAATACTGATTGCAGAGCCAGTTCATAAATAAAAGGGAGAATTTTTCCTAATCCGTTATACAGAATCTTCTAATTTACTCAGAATTTTTCCTCACACCTATAAAAAGCCTACCATTTTTGGTAATTCAAAATCTTTCCAAATGATTTAATTTCCTGGAAACGTACAAATTGATGGTACCAAAATTTTTTTCTTCACCTGTATAAATGCTTAAGCTGAATTTACTTCATAATCCTATGAAGTGGGTTTTTGGTTTTGTTTAGGTTTGGTTTTTTTGTGGGGTTTTTTTTGTTTGTTTGGGGTGGTGTGTGGGTGTTTGTTTTTTTGTTGTTGTTTCTGTTTTGGTTTTTTTAGGTCTAATTTAAATAATGATGTTTCGTTAGCTTATTTTAATTTCACTAAATTTGAAACCCTGCCCATTATGGGTGTGGTATTAGAGTAATTACAACAACAAAGATCCTGTTGCCTGAGGAACTGGACTGCACCGCTGTACAGGATTTATACTCAGCTCTACAGTACTAAAGCTAGCCATAACAGGAAAAATGTGTTCATTTCATTGCTGTTTCCTATCGATACCTCCATGGAATCAGCCTGATTGATTAGCTTAACCAATAAGCTTAATATTTGGCGGTAACAAAGCTGAAGTGGCTTAGAATGGTTAGCAGAACCTTAACACAAATTATTCTGATAGCTGTTCAGTGGCAGTGGTCACTTCTTGAACAGCATCAGTGCTAAGTTGCTAAGAGAACTGTCATGTTCTAGATTTTTTTTAGCAATACATATATATATATATATATGTATATATAAAAGAGATGTCTAACCACAGCCACTGAAAGTTTCCTAGAGAATGTCATGTGAAAGTATCTGTTATCTTTTGGCACTGCAATTCCCAGAAGACTATATATGCTACCATCTGCCCAGTAATAACTAGAGAAAAAGCACACTGCTATGTTTTGCTACAGTTAAGCTGTTACTAAAACCAGAATGAATTAATTTAAACTAACTGTTATCTCCCTGCTGCAGTACAGGACAACGTAGACATATCTGTACTCCTTTGACTTTAATATGTGGTACTTGGCAACATTTACAATATGCAACATTGTGTGATTTAGAAAGCAAACATGATGTTTTACCTTCTAACGGTCATCAGCTAAGTTAATTTTCCTTCTCAGGGTATCACGAAGCAATTTGACTGAGGTCTACTCCTTAATTCACATCTTCCACTTACTTTCATACAAAATTCTGCGTATGTTTTCAAATAAAATGGCACACTTTGGTCACATTAAGCAGGTTTTACAGTGGGAAGGCAGGGAGAGCGTTCACTTATTGACCCATTACCTTAGTTTGGTCTTTTCTGCTGTAGCTGAGCATTTTGTTAAATTATGAAAGCGAAAGCATGCGACTTATTAAATAAGAAGTATGTGAGCAGATAGTGTCCATTTTCTAGCTGCACTCAGAGTACCTTAGATTACAATTAAAAAGGCAACTTATGGTGTTAAATCAAGTGTAATGTTGTACATTGACAAAAAATCTGATTCTTGTGTCTTTTGATTTTCTTTTGGGTTTTTTTTTGGGGGGGGCGGAACTCAAAAATGAGCTACACTGCAGCAGATTCTGGCAAAGCTGTTCATGTAAATGAAGTACTCACTGGTGTATGACACTGGTGTAGACACACTCGTGTATGAGCTGGAATATTTGGATAGCATAAAGGAAGCTTAGTTACATTATCATTTGTATACAAATTGCCTCTCCAAAAGAAGGGAAACACCTAATTTTATAATGTAAATTCACCCATTTATTAAATTTTATGTTTCTTTATTAAGGTGATAATTGCACACCAAGAAATAAAACAAACAAAATCACTTTGCCTTAAACAGAAGAGCTGCTTTAAGTGAGTTATAAGCATATAAAATTTGTCATCCTTCTAATGACCTAAATAGCCGAAGTGAGTAGTTCTCCAAAAGGCACATGAGGAATATTTACATGCTTTTCCATAAACTTTTAGTCTTGAACTGGTAGAGATCTTCCCTGATAACCTAGTATAGCCTGTATATAGATGGCCTGTCATGTCTCTACAATTAGATAAAACCAGAACTGCTATAATTTAATCAGTTACAACCTGAAAATTATATTTTGAAAATCAAGTTTATTAATATGTAATCTTTGGGTAATCATATTTATTCTCCTAATTTACACAATATTTATAGTACTCTACATGTCCTTGAAAGAGGGAACAGGGACACTACACTATGAAAAAGTGGCCTAGCTGCTGGAGTTCATAAATTTTGTTCAGCTTTGGATGAGTTCAAAGAATTACCATGTAAGAAAAGCCTTACAGAGGGAATTTATCTGATTATGGCAGTAATAATTACCCAGCTGTTTATTGCAGATAGAGAAATAATTCATGTAGGCAATAGGCCGTGGTGGCAATGACACTCTGCATTTAGTAAATATGCAAACTGTTCACTTCTAATTAACCAAGCTAGAGGATGCCCTTATTAAATGTATAAACTAAAAGTGCCTTCCTGACAAGTGATGAATTGTTACATTGCACAAACTCTTGCCACAGAATTACTGGAGTGAACTTGGGGCTTAACTTCATTAAGAGATCTTGTGGGATAGTTAAATGAGGATGGACAGCATAACAAGACCTACCTGACAGTCAATGATATGTTAGAGCTTAATGAAACTGCACCTCTTCCCCTCTTCTACCTATTTTACAGTGAATACCCTACTTCAGACAAAATATAAGACTGTCAAGTCTGTCTATATTAGACAATATAAAATTCTACCATTAGTCGGCTTTTGCCCACAGAAAATGTTTTGTGATCTGTCAGCAATTCTAACAGAACTTTTTTCAAAATAAACTATCTATCTAGACACTGCAGTGCCTTCAAAGCTTGCAGGTATAAAACTGTTGTTATTTTACAGCACTGTGTTGTCACACCTGGTTTATTCAATCTTCTCCAAAAATAATCAGCTATACCACAAGCTATTTGCTCCAAAGAGTGAATGCAAGGATCTCAAATTCCATCCCACACAGTGAGACTTCAGAATTTCCTTTGGATTCAAGTGAAACAAAGCCTTACGCTTAACCTGCTACAAGCTCCTACTGTTATAGGTTTAAGATCAGTGTCTTAATTGCAAACTGTAAATAAAAGTTCTCCAGAAAATCTGAGAATGTCCAGGGGGATGGACTCTCAAATGGGCTGAGCAAAACAAAGGAGATATGCTCATCCCATTCTATTGGTCTGAAAAATTCTATATAGTCTGAAGTTACAGCGTGTTTCTCCCTCTCTCTCTCTTGTTTTCCTCCTTTGTTCTCTCTGAACTTAGCTTCACTCCTCCCTGCCAACACTTGTTTGGGTTATTGCAGCGGGAGTTAAGGCAATGTGGCCTTCAGGCTGCGGTATACAGGGGGGTCTGTACAAGGGACTAAATCCCCAATTCTGTGTGGTGCTAGACCACCACACATACAAAAATACATGAGGAAATATAATCTTCCTATTCCTAAAGACTACAACCTAACCATTTACTTATGTTATCTATGATATGTTTATTGACAGTTTGATCTATATTATGCAGGACTATCTAAAAACACAGTAAGACTGCTCTCACCACTTGCTCAAGAGAGATATAAATAGAATAAGCCACATGAGGTGTGTCTAGATGAATCTGCAGCTTACTGAGCAATCATAATGGTTCCTACCTAAACTTCACAGCTTTCAGGAAGTGTCTTCCCCTTGAGTTAAAGCAGGATATTGCCTGCTCTGTAGCTTTAGTCATTTTGTTCCAAGTTCATGATTGAACTAAAAAGAAAATGGTCCATCTAAAATGTCTTGTTTTGCCAAGCACATTAATAAAAGCCTATAGTTATAGAATAATGTGTGCTTTATAAAAGCGTATGTGCTGAGTTAATTCGTATAAAAGTAGGCAAAGGAAAATTTGTATAAAATAAAAAGTAGGCAAAGGAAAGATCTAAAAATGGACTGACTTGCCAAAGACAGTTTTTATGCTCAGAATGTGCACAGAGAGCTGGATTTATGGACAACATTTTAAAGAAGGAACAACTATCACAAAATACATGACTGTAGAGGATATTTTAACCAGGTAATTCTCATAATTTTAAAGCTTTCCTCTGGTCTAATGCCCACTTAAGAGAATATGAGCATCTTAATATTGTTCAATGGAAATCAGGTGAAATTACAGAGAAGAATCAAATAACTCATTTTTTTAATATCTTACTCATCCTAACAGCATCAGCTGTTGTAGCTATCGAAGTACTCTGTGATCCTCAGTGGATTGCACTTCTAAGTTTCCTGCAAGATCTAGAAGTTATACGTAAAATCCTCTAGAAAAGGCACAGATATCTCAAATTATGTGCCCTACTACTCAAAGTGAATATTTAAATAAAGGAAAGCATATTTGTCACTTGTGTCTATTTCTGTGGCCCCCAAGGAAAGCTGGCAGGGTAGGTTTACCTTCGGAAAATGCAAACTACAGGTTAATAAGTCAAAAAGCATAATTTATTTCCTCTAGATATCTTTGAAGACAAGGAAAAGAAGATGAGTTGAAGATAAATTACTTAATTAAACATCAAGTGAAAGATAACATTACAAAAATGAGGTTTTTATTGTGGCAAGAATTCCAAGGAGCTGTCTGTAAGGCTTTGGCACTAATTGAAAATAGACTACAAAATCAATTGCTTCTGCGGTCAATGAGGAGGAACATTTTAATTGAATTATAAGACAATATATACATTCTTCAAAACACTTTGACACTTGAGAAAATGGCCAGCAGCTAGACTTATCTCTATCAGAAATGAATAGGCAGGTAGAGACTGAGCAAATTCTCCTCATATTACTATGACAACAGCTGATTTATTGCAAACCCACCTCATGGAAAATAGCAATACCTAAGAAGTTTTAAGAAGCAAAGTACTTCTCAGGTTAAAAATAAACAGACCTTAGTAATGCTCCAGTAATCAAAACTAAGCTAGATACTGTTACTTTTTTTCAGTACTATATGCTCAGGCATACTTAGAGAAAAGCTAAGAATTGCATTAGATCACCAGCAACATGTAAGGGTACTGCATTTCACTGCTCACTGAGATTACAAAAAATCAGACTGCACAAAGGATTTGTGAATATACATATTGTGAGGGGAGCAATTTTATTACTTTGCATTAACTATTTCCCTTGCACTTCTTGAAGATCAAAAAGCTTTAATGATGACTGTGATACAAAATCCACTGACAGAATAGCTAGTCAAATTTGGATGAGAGTCACTCTCTTCATGGCTGCTCCTGTGGTTTTTTCACTACTAAAGTCAACAACAAAAAGAATCTGTTGCCCATTCCCTACAGGTGTGAAATTCATCATTTGTAATCATAGGTGTTTATGTAAAGTGCAATATTTGCTAAAGCCAGAAACAGGTCTTAGTTTGCTATCTTTAAGTCAGTATTTCTTCAACAACCAAGAAAGCTAAACTACCTGTCTTGATTACAGAAGAACCCCCAATGGCAGTACTTTGCCATTGCTCTGTTAGTTTTCTGATACCACTATCTTACCAAGTTCTGTGCCTAAGGAAAAATTTAAACAGTGCCATTCATCAGTAAATGGAGCACGACATCCCAAAATCTTATCTCTAGTTGCACACCTGACATACAGCAAAGTTGCCTTACTGTAGTTTAAAGGCCAGCGTGTAGATAACCTTAGTCAAAGAACTGCAAGTTAATCACACAGTTGGGCAACTGACATCATCCATAAATTCTTCTGATATAATGGCACCAGCACACTAATTTATGTGATGTCCATTTGCTTATCATGGATTGGAAGCTGTGACACCACATAAAACAAAATTCTAGAGTCTCATATGGAGTTACAGCCTATGCTAATTGCTTTTGGCATATTCCCCCTCATAACCATTTCACCTGCACTTCCATTTAGCTTTAAGAATGGTTCAAATCTAGGTGTTTTCACTTGAAATGAAATACACTAAATTCGCTGAGAAATAATGGAATTTATTTCAGTGCATGTATCATCTGAGTAATCCACATTCAGAAAGAACAGAGTATGCAATGGTATTTATTTAAATGCAAATGAATTCTGTTGATGAAAACTTATTACTAAAATCTAAGTAACCACATTTTGTAAAATAAATATTTCAGAACAGGTTTTCATGGCTTGTTTAGAATGTCCTAAATCTTGTAGGCAAAACAGAATTTGGAACCGATGAACTATTACACAGAGGCTAAAATGTACAAATGTCAAGAAAACCTGAGTATGTACTTATGGAGACAGAGTTCGGGGTTCAAATTCAGTCTTTTGCCATCTATCATGCTACTCTTTGAATCACTTCTCAGCTTAACTACTAGGGACAGAGTGGGGACACTAGAAGTCATGACAACTATAGGTTCTGTAGAAGCGGGAAGTATTGGGAATGGTGGTGGAATCCACACACCCTTCAGCCAATGCGGGAGCTAAAGCTGACAGTCATCTTTGGTTCGTACAAAAACAGGGACTTAAGTTACGATAAGCAGTCTGTTAAGCAAGTGGAAACTCACACATAATATGACTATTATTATTTAATTATATTTTAGGTCAATTTCTGTTAAATCAATTTCTGTTAAACTTAATTACATGCCTCTGTGGCTTTAAACTGGGGCAGCTTCTATTAAGTTTACTTTCTCCTGGGGTTTTCACAGTAAAGACAAATGATAAAGGTCTGGCTACTAAATGAGGGCAGCTGTTAAATAAGGACGGTTTGTATTAAAGCTGAATGGTAAAGATGCAGCTACCGGTTGGAAAAAAACCTTAATAAGGGAAGGGTCCTGTATTTGAAAAAAATAAGCTGAAGAAGAAGAGAGAAGGAGACGAATTCTGTTGCATAACTCTTATAGGATACCCTCTTAAGGAAGTAACACCATGTCCAAAGTTTCATGGCAACTTCCTGTGAAGTTTCTTTGAGAAACAAGTGAGCAGTAATTTGACACATTAATTCAATGTATCATGTTGTTTTGTGGTGTTGTAGAAATCTGAAATACTCAATGCCAGCAAGTGCAGTAGTAGCTCTGTCCATAACCATAATGATAACGCTGGCATAAAACTTGGCAATTTCATAAATGTACTCTTTCAATTTCAGACAATTCCTGATGGGTTTGGGGTTTTGGTTTTGTTATTATTTTTTTTTTCACAATGCACAACTGAAAAAAATTATATATGCAAAAATGTTTATAAAGGTTATACTCTTACAGATTTGGTGTGACAGCTGATGAAAATCCTCAGAGTCTCTTCTCCACCTTGATCAGTATTCCTCATAAGAAAGTGGGACACTTTGGGGCTGAAGCAGTTGGCAACAATTTAGCCCAATGACAGGGAAAATCTGTTTGGCTGAGGGCCTAAACATGATCTTCACTAAACATCTGCTAGATTTCATAAGAAGAATGTTGAAGATAATATCTATGTTGGTTTTCAAATGTACCCCAGTAAAGAGACTACTGCAGTGATTCTTGATTGCACTTGAGAACTGATGCATTTTAAAAACTGAAATATATGATCCATTTCACCAAATTCTCTCACAAGTCCTGTGGTTTTTTTCTTTCTTTAATGTGAAATATGGCTTTTTTTAAACCTACAGGACCTAGATTTCTGTGAAATTCAGAAGACAGAACTTAAATTAAAAAATATATCATTTGCTAGTTAAGAGCTTGCACAGATCAGCTTTGACTCATTTTGATGTACCTTACCTTTTAATGAAAAACAGTACTAAAGTATTTACTAAAATACCTAAAAACCCATAGGCTTACTAAAAACTCATAGGCTTTATGGGTTTTAATGAACTGGGCCAAATACTAGGGAGTTTGATGAACATGCCAAAGTGCTGAAAGACAAATATTTTTGTAGTTCCTCTGTTGTGGGATAAACATTTCAGATGAAAACAGGACATATCCAAAGTTAGATGTACCCAGAAGAGATATATTGTGGGTGCGGGAAATAAAATATAAAGCTCTAATTCACCAGTGGTTAGTACAACAGGAATACCACTTGCTTTCTTGTTTTGCTCACACACAGCAAAGGTCAGTCTGATAGATTATGAGCCTTGTTCCAGGTATAGGCAGAGAGTGGAGAAGAGTGATGGAACTATTATGAACAGATAGACAGGTTGTGTCTCTGTAGTTCATCCAGCTATATGCATTTTAAACCAGAAAATTTACGGCTTAGATTTCCAAGACTTAATTCAGTCTTCCTAGCATTCTAATTTTTCAAGAAGAGAACATATTTCAAGGATTTCAGAACAAGGAGGTACAGATGAAGAGATGACAAATGTTTCAAGTCTGATTTTGCTGTGTTATGATCTAACTTTCTGCATAGAATATATTTAAATTAATAATAGTAAGAGATTAGAGGTTGTTTCATTATGTGTAACAATGTAATTTGTGAGTTACAATGCTAGGACAAAGAGAATGTAATGCCAGCTATAATTGTGGAAAATAATACAAATTAATAGGCAGCATGCAAAGGAGTTGGGTAAATTTTTTTTTCATATATAATTTGCATATATTTTATTCTCAGATATAATTTGCATATATTCTGTACCAGTATTCTGGCTAAATTGCCTTTGCCATGTGATCTAGGCAAGATTTCCAGATATGTTTTTTCACTAGATTCCCCTACATTTCCACATTTCAGAAAGCAAAGATACGTCTCAGGCATTATGAACAGCAAAAACTGGGTGGATTTTGTCCAACACCTTTCAGTTAACAACGAGAAAGTGGCGATTGTGGTCACTGAGTGTTTTATCAGTTTCCACTGCCATCTGAAGAAATAGTCATGGATCATGACATCAAATGTGCTAGAGGGAAATAATTGCCTCTATTTGAGAGAGCTTTCAGCTTAAGTACTGTGAAAGATGGATAGGAGAAATAGTGTAACAACATGTATCAACAACAATTCTAGCTAGAAGTCTAACAGGTATGAATGAATCTCTTCTATAACTATGAAAATAATTCATTTCACTATGGCTCATGTATGCAACTTAGATCCAAGTATGCACTTTGATTCATTGTCAATAATCAGGTTGAAAATAAAGTTTTGGGTTTTTTTTCTTTTTAGATAGTATATACTAGAAAATAAAATTTAGTTCATCAAACTGTATTCAAGGCATAATAATCTGTGAATTCTAAGCACAGGTAAAGAGACAATTTTTATTTTATTAAACTGCTATAAACCCAGAACATGTGTAATGAATTCAAAGAAATTAGTCTGAACTCATAACAGTGTAAATGAGAACAGAATGTGGCATAACATGCATCGGCTTAGGATAAAGAGAAAAATAACTGAGATATATATAAATTACATATAAATATGCATATATAACATATATAGGGAGATGGGGCTCTTATAGCTTGGAAGAGACTGAGAGGTGACCTCATCAATGTTTATAAAAGATGTAAAGGTGAGTGCAGGAGAATGGAGCCAGGCTCTTCTCAGTGGTGAATGACAGGACATGGGGCAATTAGGGGAAGTTGAGGCATAGGAAGTTTCATGTAAATATAAGGAGGAATTTTTTTCCCTGTGAGGGTGACAGAACACTGGAAGAGGCTGCCCAGGGGAATTGTGGAGTCTCTCTCTGGAGATATTCAAAACCCACCTGGATTCATTCCTGTGTGATCTGCTATAGGTGATCCTGCTCTGGCAGATGGGCTGGACTGGATGAGCTTTTGAGGTCCCTTCCAGCCCCTGACATTCTGTGATTATGTGTAGGTATAGATACAGATGATATAGATACAGTTACCATAACGGACAGGAACCCACACTCAGATAAACAGTATAAAAAGTGCCATGAACATTTTGCAAATTAAAAATAGGAAAAGAATGCTTTACCACACAGAGTTTTATCGTTACCTGACAACCTCATTATTCAAAGAAATGGCTTCCAGGTATTTCTTCAGTGCATAGTAGTTATGGATGTATTTCCGAACATAATAGCCTCGCCATCTTTTCTGAATCTAGAGGGGGGAAAAAGCTTACTTAGGATATTTCAAATAGACATTTTTTATGCACATTAAATATCAATTTTATTTCTCAAATAATATGATTTCCTTTAAGGTGATATCAAGTACAAGCACCAATATGTTTCAGTGAGCAAGATGAGGGAAGAACATTAAAAAAAATAATAACATCAGGTTTTAAGCCACTGTTTATATTGGGGTGTGACAATGAAAAGAAGTGTCTGCTACTGCCAGTGGCATTGCTCTGTGTAAGGACAGCAAAAAAGCAGACAGTGTTAGTGTCTTTTCTCAGGTACAACATGTGCTCCCTACTAAGTCACCACCTCATCAATATCTTCTGCTACACTCTCACCTTTGTGCTCTGGATATAATCTAAGCTAAATAGAAGAATAGAAGCCTTCCCCATAACTCAATGACTCAGGCTTTCTGGAAACATCATTTACAAATTGCAGTTCTTTCATCTCCAATATAAGATGATGTAAATCTATTTCTTGTACATTGATTATAATCTTCTCACAAAGTACTATTGCTCCTGCATAACAGACCGTCCTGGTTTTGCTGGGACAGAATCAAAGGCCAGCCATAGGCTGCAGGCTACATTAGCAGCTCTGAGTCAGGCAGCACAGCTGACTTGAGTTGCCTCACAGATGTATCCCAGATCATGAGCATCATAAAGGGGGCAGTTTAGTGCTTGGGCTTTTCTTTATCCTTCTCCTGCTATTGAGCACTGCCTTCCTGACATTTGTGACTGCCATGCACTATGTATCTTGTCTTGATATAGGGATTAATTGGGCTATTTCATTAAATCAGCTTTTGTTTTGGTCTGTGGGTCTTCTCTCCTTTTCCTGATTCCCTTTCTGTTCTGAGGAGGGGTCTTCAGATGAAAGAGTAACTCCTGAAGTTTAGCCCCAGATGCAGACTAAACTTTGCTACAAATAAATCTTAAAATAAAAAAGTAAAATCTCTTTATCTGTAGTAGTCCTAGAGCTATATTAAGAATAGAAATGTGATAGCATCCTCTGTCAGAAAGGATTCATATTTCGGGGCATGTTAAAAGGCAACAGTTGAACAACATGGGGGACAAAAAGACTTTCTCTAGTCCAGCTTTTCCCCATCATGTAACAAATCAGTTTAAACCTTTTCACCTTCCAATAAGTGTGATGTGTCACCAAGAAAACAAAATTTTGCACTAGAGCTGTAAAGAATAGAAGATAGTAACTTTTAGTTTTAGTACATTCTTCTATTTCCCCTTTTTGTCACCATGTATTTTCCTCTCTTCTCAAATAAGACTCAAAACTAATTACTAAATGTTGGTAAATGTTGTATTGTTTGGGTTTGTTTCGGTATTTTTTAATAAAAAGAGTTTGGACCTCCAGAAATAGTTTTAATCTGAGTGCTGAAATGGGAACAAGAAGTTAAGCACTAGACATGCTTCTTTGCACTAGGTAATAGTAAAATTCATACTCTGCAGCTTCACTTTCTCATACACAAGCTTACTGGGTTATAAAAGGATAGAGGGAGTAAAGAATGAGTATGCCCTAAGAGATCTGGAATTAAGCAAAATCTTTTGCACATGAATAAGAATCTTAGCATTGTTTTTCTGTTTGGCTTCAAAATTTCTCAGCAAGAGTAACTTGGCTCCCATATAGCTGTGTGCTCATTAAGGGAGGATTATGGTCCCTTTGAAACTCTTTCTGATAGTGATCACCTCACAGTCGTATATGAAGAACTGGATACTTCTGGGTTAAAGGATCAAAACTCAAACTGAAAGACAAAATACTCAAATTGTATGAAGCTGTAATTATGTCCAATGGACTCTGTACCAATCACATGTTGCATTCTGCCTTTATTTACACCATATTCTGTTCAGAATGACCTCACCAATTTCAACTGCATGAAACAAAAGCAAGAGGAACTGCAATGTGTCTCCAATTATTTTATGCTAGAATTCTGTTTCCCTAATACTTTATGTCAGATCACAAAACTGAAGAGTACAACCTTTTGGGAAAGAACTCTTTACACAGGCTTCTGATGATGTTCACATTTTCATTGTGAAAGCTCTAAATATTTGTGATATAAGGAAGTGTGTGTTATGACTGCTTCTTTTTAATTCCAAGGTGAACGCTTAAATTCTTGGAGAAAAAAGACAAGTGCATATGCCCTTCAAAGTAATTAGCAAGTTTCAACAGTGATTGGTACAAAACAATTATTGTCATTGATCAGCACTGAACAGATAATTTTAAACAAAGTCATTGTGTGCTCAGCAGATTACAGCTTGTTAACGGGCAAGTTCCAAATGACCTCTTAAGCTAGTCAAATCAATGATGCATATTCCTCATTAAGTAACATCAAAATGTAAGTGGTCTTATAAATAATGTTTATTTTAAGCACTAAAACAAATGGCAAAACCTTGATATATCAAAAGCCATCTGCTCATGGAAATACTTTTTTTTTTTTCCATAGGATTACTTTTGTTGATGAGCATTCATAGCAACCTTAGATCTTTCAAGGGAGAATCATATTCTGACAAAGTACTCAAAACTGAAATCAATTAAAACAAGTTTTCTGATTTAATTTTACAATGTGAAACTGATGTGCTGGTTGCAACTAAATGCAAACCAGTAAGACGTAGATGTAGACTGCCTTCAAAATTATGGGTGTATGTATGCCCTCAATGATATTTGAATTGCCAAAGTACCTTTCTAGTCAGTAGCTATGAAACGAAATATGTATTTTAATGCAGCAAAATAAAATAGTTAAATAGTTGAAGAGAAGGGCCACAAGGATGCTCAGAGGGCTGCAGCACCTCTGCTGTGAGGAGAGACTGAAAGAGTTGGGGCTGTGCAGTCCAGAGAAAAGAGGCTCCCAGGTGACCTTAAAATTTCTCAGAAATCCACTTTTTTTTTGTTGTTATTTTAGTGTATTCCTCACCTAGTTTAAAAGAGAGGAGGCTCCAAGGTGACCTTCTTGTGGCCTTCCAGTATCTGAAAGGGGCCTACAAGAAAGCTGGGGAGGGACTTTTTAGGCTATCAGGGAGTGACAGGACTAAGGGGAATGGAACAAAGCCGGAGGTGGGGAGATTCAGACTGGATGTGAGGAGGAAGTTCTTCAGCATGAGAGTGGTGAGAGCCTGGAATGGGTTGCCCAGGGAGGTGGTTGGAGCACATCCCTGGAAGTGTTTAAGGCCAGGCTGGATAAGGCTGTGGGCAGCCTGATCTAGAGTAGGGTGTCCCTGGGCATGGCAGGGGGGTTGGAACTAGATGATCCCTGTGGTCCCTTCCAACCCTGACTGATTCTATAAAAATATAAATAATTATTATTTTCAGAACACTCCAGTATATTAATCCTGAACCAAGCTCACACTGTGGGAATATGAAGCACTCTTAAGAAACCTAAATTTTGGCCACTTATCATCTGTGCAGAAACTCCCCAGACCTTATTCTTTATTGCCCTGGAACCTTGATTACTTCTTCAAAAAACAGATGTCAGTAAAATACAGCAAACAATGCAGGGTTCCATCTTTAGCTCTGCAGATACGGCTGCACAAAGATGTAGACAGAGAACCAGATTCTGACATTCGCAACTAAATAAAGATCTGCTCCATTGTTGCTCCCCTGATTTAAATTTCCATTAAAGGACATGACTGGGGAAAAAAAAACAAAAAAGATACTTTGAAGATTTATATCACCTAATGATTCAACATTATATTTCCATTACAAATGAATGGGAATGCATTCAATTCCTTTTTAAAATGAAAAAGACCAAATGCAAAACTTCATTTGACTAGAATACATAATTACCTCTGAAATTTGGTCTTCAAATGCCTTCTTAAAAGTACCCGGCCAACTTTTAAAGAGATGCTTTGCATCTTGTGTTTTCTCACTGACTTGGGCACCTTCCCTGTGGGGACAGGCTGAGAGAGTTGGGCCTGCGTGGCCTGGAGAAAAGAAGGCTCTGGGGAAACCTTCCAACTGCCTTCCTCTGTCTGAAGAGGGCCTACCAGAAAGCCAGAAAGAGACTTTCCACAAGGACTTGTGATGATAGGAAGGAGGGTAATGGCTTTCAGCTTGCAGAGGGCAGATTTAGACTGGATATAAGGAAGAAATTTTTACCGTGAGGGTGGTGAGGCACTGGAACAGGCTGCCCAGGGAGGCTGTGAGCGTCTCCTCCCTAGTGGTGTTCAAGGTCAGGTTGGAGGAGGCCTTGAGCAACCCTAATCTACTGGAAGGTGTCCTTGTCTAGGGCAGTAGGGTTCAAACTAGATGATCCTGAAGGTCCCTTCCAACCTAAACCATTCTATGAATCCATGAAACTACGATTTCAGCTGCATAAGTATGGAGCATTGATCCACTGTGAAATCATAGAATCAGTCACGGTTAGAAGGCACCACAAGGATCAGCCAGTTCCAACCCCCCTGCCATGCCCAGGGACACCCTACCCTAGATCAGGCTGCCCACAGCCTCTGCCAGCTTGGCTGCAAACACCTCCAGGGATGTGGCCCCAAACACCTCCCTGGGCAACCCATTCCAGGCTCTCACCACTCTCACAATGAAGAACTTCCTCCTCACATCCAGTCTGAATCTCTCCACCTCCAGCTTTGCTCCGTTCACCCTAGTCCTGTCACTACCTGAGAGCCTAAAATGTCCCTCCCCATTTTCTTGTAGGTCACCTCGGAGCCTCCTCTCTTTTAAACTAGGCAAGGAATGCACTAAAACAGCAAGAACAAAAAAAAAAAAGTGTATTTCTAAGAAATTTGTTTGCTTTCAGCTCTTTAAAATGCACCAAATATAATATTTTTTGCCTTTGAGAGAACCAGCACTAAGTCAAAGATGTAACGGGAACACATCTCTCGAATTTGAGTTATTCTGGAACCAGAAAGTTCACACAATTAAAATCTGTTCTAAGAATCCTCCTACTTTGCAGAACTTCCCTGAAAATAATGATAAAAATATTTCACCATCAAAGAATGCTTTGGATTGGAAGGCATCTTATAGACTATCTAGTTCCAACACCCCTGCCACAAGCAGGGACACCTTCTACTGGATCAGGCTTCCCATCCAATCTGGCCTTGAACACTCCCAGGAACAAGGCAACCACAATTTCTCTGGGCAACCTGTTCCAGTGCCTCACAACCATTACAGTGAAGAATTTCTTAATTTTATCTAATATAAACCTGCCTTCCTTCTGTTTACAGCCACTACCCCTTGTCTTATCACTACATGCCCTTGTAAAACATCCCTTTGCAAAAGTCCCTCATTCCAAGAATTATCTTATGTCCTTCCCATGTTTGTTCTGCATATGTAAGTTCCAAAGTCCAGGGGAAAACAGTGCTGATTTCTAATTAAATATATGTTGCATTTTCCCCCATAACAAACCTCATTTGTTGTATATTTATTAAAGTTCAAGGACTTCTCCATTTAGCAAAATCTGCTCATAATATCATCCATGAGATGAGTGCAGTTCTAAGTTTAGACAATGAGATTGTGCGGTGCTCTCTGAGTAAGTCTTTTGACATTAGACACACCAAATATCATGTATTAACAAAAGAAAAAGCACAGCCACAGGTCACATCAGCAAAGATGAAAGTCCCATAGTTTGTCAGAGTTGTAAATATATGTCTACATTTGCAAGAATGCTGGCAGATAAAATGTGGAGGGTTTTGATCAGCATTGTATATGCTAAGTCTACACTGAACATTCAAATGGGGCAAGACACATGCACAGGCCTTAAATTCAGCTACAGTTTTCAACTACAATCCAGACTACTGAGTGTAACTTTAATTTTTAACTATGTACTATTTCCCGCTGTTGCCATCAGCATATCAATCAAGTGTATATTATTCTGGTTTGCTCATTTTATTAAAAGCAAATTCGGAGCACAATTGACTTTTCATTTGTTTAACAAGTGAAGAAATATTTACCCTGACAGCCATTTCATTGTAGAAATTCATCTTCATAATAAAATATGCTGTCTGTGAATCAAGGGAAAAAAAAAAAAAGAAAAGAAAAAATGGCATATATTTCAGTTACACAAAGACAGTGCTCCTGTTTTTACATATAAAAGATAAGAATCTTTATACATAATACATAATAAGAGTTCTAGGCTTAGAGAGAATAAAATCAAACTTTGTATTGAAGAGATAGGCTTCCTAATACATAATGCAGGCTTAACCAGAAAAATCTATGGTAGTCAAACTAGGAGCTAATGGAGATATATGATCATAAAATGCTCTCCGCTGAGTTTGATAATCAATGGTGCTCTACTGAGAGTAGAATAACAAAGCAGAAATATTCACAAGTGCTGGTGACACGTAGTACTGTATGATTTATTCACTGGGGTTCTTTTAGCCAAAACTCACAGAAACATAAAAGGAATTCATATTTCAAGACGTCTGGTTTAATGAAAAATTCAAAGAAATGCTGTCTTCAGTCGAAATCGTTCAAGGATACAGATGCAGTGATGGAGCAAAATTGTGCCTTCCAACCATCTGTACTAAATGTTATGTACTTAGCTGCCTCTCAAGTAATCCTTGGGAATTTTGTTTCATTTAATATTCATTTTAACATCATAAAATCATAAATACAATGATACTATGTTACAGTGAATCCCCTGATATAGAAAACATTTCCTGAAGTCCTGGTTTCCTTCCAATAAAGTAGAATTCCTCTCATAGTGAACGAATCCCCTATTATACTAAGCAATCACTTGGCAGCATAGGTTATTTTAATGGATACATCACTTTAAACTAAGCTTTCACATCTGTTCCGCCCTCTAATTACAAATGCAAAATGAACATAATTCACAATTGTATCATAAAAAGTAAAATATAAGTACTTTGAATGCAAGAGTATGTCCTTTATTTAGCACAACGTGCAGCTTTTATGTGTTTCTCATGTTTCAGACACAAATCAAAGGCAAAAGTGCTTTCCCCTGATATAGTGATTTTCTCCCCCATGGCAAACAGGAATTCACTATAAAAGGGTTTCACTGTAATTAGTGTTATTTGAATTGCCTACTCTGATCCAAAGCAAATTGTCTGTGGAGAGCAGCAGGACTGGATTATTTATCAACAGTCTGGGCAATTAAGAAACAGTTGGCTGCAATATGTTATTTACAAATGAACACAATGATGCTACTTCATTTTAAATTCTCTTTCTTCATTACATTAAGCAAGGCATAATTCCTGCAGTTTAATTAAGGTGCATTTTAAATGCTCGCTTTAATATCATACCAATCTACTAATAATGGAAAGAGTAGAAAAGATATTTCTTACACGAAAGAAAAATGCAGAAGCGCTAAATTTCCGAAAAGTTTCACATGTATATGTAGCTGTACAGACATGTATGCTTATATATATATTTGAGGGAATCTTCATCCCAAAGGTATGAATTAGAATAAATAATGGACTCCATCTCTCCTTTTGTCTCCATAAATGTTTTCTGAGTGGTATTAACCGTAGATAGCTAATACTGGAATGAAAAAAATGGTTGCCACGTCTAAGTACATTCCTAAACTGTTCAATTAAATTGATACAATTTTACTTTGCAGCTCATTTTTCATTTCTTTGGAAGGGAATGTAAGAATTGCCCACACTACCAAATAGATAAAATACATTTTTAAAAGAAATTCCTAAGCTTTATTGTCAGATTTCTGTCCCTCAATGATTAAACTGAACAATCTCACACATCTTTGTTTCTTCTTCTCACAGTTGAAGGTTGTAAGCACTCAGATCTGAATCCACTCCATTTCACTGAAGAACGCAAACTGGAGACCTGACACCATTATGCTCTTTGAATCATTGATACTGAAAGGCAGTGGGACCATTTTCACTCTGAGCTTGGCAAAGTGTTGAAGAGCTCTGCAATTGCATCCCTGCTTGCTATTTACAGAGATAGTCAATAGCAAATATCTTACTTGGGTGTGAGAAATCCAGGCTTGCTCACAATAAAAAGGAAATTACACATTTCTGCTTTGACTCAAGGTTGTTCTAAATCACAAGTCAGCCAAATGCAGAAGTGCTTGTATAACTGTCTTGCACCAAAAGCCAAAATCTGTGTCACTGTCTAGTTTTTTTTGCAAACGAATTTGCCCTGCCTTTTCTAATCCTATTCTAATCTAATAGGCACTAATTCTGTTATTACAAGTGATGGAGAATGTGTTCATCCCTACCCTCAAAACCACAGCCTGAATTTAGCCCTTAAACTCAAGTCTATTTTATGTGCTTTCCTAGTAATGAAAATATTCTTTCCTGAACTGGGGCCTTCTTCTTCAGAAGTTTCCTTTCTTATGCCTAAATGGAATTTTCTGCATTTAATCCTGTACCCATTGCACTGCCTGTCATTCTTTCAGAGCCTTCCAGTTCCAAAGTCCCCCTGTAAGGCTGACACTCTGGGAAGTGTCATACACATTCACCATATCCACTTCCAAACCATGAAGTCTTTGTATCTGTCTCTGATGTTAACATACAGATGTCCCTTCTGGTCTACTTTAAGTCTATGATTCCAAAACATATCTGAAGCCATTGTGTATAAACTGTTGTACTTCTTTCCCCTATTCTGTTTAAAAACATATTTAGGAATCACCTTCAAATGTGATCTGATTAACTTCTTTTTTCTTTTTTTTTTTTTAACTGCAACCAGTAAAGGAGAAAGAAATGTTATTGCAAGTAGATTGAGAAAAGGAATCAAGACATGGTCTAAGTTGGAATGGGCAATTTGTTGCATTTTTCTAATAGAGCAAATACGCATTTGCCTAATTCATAGTTGTCTGGTTACTGTGGTGAACTGAACTATTTAGAGTGATCTCAAAATACTTCACTTGAAATAGTCACTTTTTTCAACTTCATCTGCAGATAAGGCTATCATGCGTGCCAGCTTCATATAATAATGAAATGCTACAAGTCCTTTTTCTTTAACAAGGGATTTCTTGACTTGGAGAGATATTGTAAAAACAAAGAGTGATGTACAGTTTCATTCATGTTCTGGTGTTTACCTGGTTTTAAAATTCATACTTTCCTGTAGCTCATGAAAGACTTTTAGAATCCAGTACAATCTCTGCAACTGAGTTATTACAAAAGCTACTGGAGTGCAGTTCTCAATTTTAGCTTCAGATTAACATTAGGAAACTAAGCTCTACTATATTCAGAATATAGAAAGTCATATAACGTTGGTCATATAAGTACCACCAAAAGGGCTTTATGACTTAATGTATTTTAACAATCAAAGGAAGAGGCGATAGGAGTAACAAATGAAATACTACTAGTAGTGGTGCACATATGGACAACCAATCTGATGAGCCTCAGCCTTTGTTATTTTCTGCATCAGTACCACTCACACTTCACAATTTTGAATATAATCATTAAAATGATTTATTATCAAGTAATCATGGGTATTTTGTGCATATGCTTTGCCTTGTTTGTTGGCAGCAGATACCAATCCAACCATTATGAGTGGGCAGATTTTGAAGTGACTTTTTTTTTTTTTTTTTGGTATTTAAAGAACTATCATGTTTAATGTATCGTTTGGTTTCAAATCAGGAGTTGTTAAAGCAGTTATTAGCAAGAGTTCAAAACAAACATTAACTTAGAAGACACATTAAGCTGATGAGGAGATTTTTGTTTCTCTTTAAAGTATTCCAAATTCAGTCATTAACTGAGTAAACACAATGAACATGGGGAATTAACTTTAACTTCATGTTTAAGTCCATCTCAAAACATACATAGTGGTCTAAAGGGAGAAAAAGGTGCTTTTATAATCTGGTACTTGTACAGCTTCCAGGTTAGCTTCCAATCAAGCCATCCTGTTCACTCTATTCTAGTCAAAGAGACAGAAAGCATAAAATTAAATATTTGAGAGGGGGAAGGTGGGTTGCCATGCCATTTGCCATACAATTCATAAGCTTGTTGGTAAGATCCTGTTTCTCTAGAGCATTGGCTAATGCTGGGTAAGTACTGGAATCCAGAAACTGGATGAACTTGTGGTCTAATTTAGAACGTGTGTATTAAATGTACTACATTATTTCACAGATTTCAGATTTGGCAGGCCCTTGTCATTTATGTCTATTCAGAACCTATCTCAGCATGGCTATTACAGGAAATCTGTGCTAATTTGAAATTGTCTTAATATGTAGCTGTGAAGTGTGCTTTTTAAGAAAGAGAGGGCAAAAGGAGAAAAAAGTAATAAAGAAATGAGGTAAAACACCTCAGATTTCACAGATACATGGAAAACTGGCATTGGCAGGGACCTCTGGGGTTCCAAGCCACTGCCCAAAGCAGGATCAATTAGAAGCAGTTGTGCAGGACCTCATTCTGTTGGGTTTTGAGTATCTGCAAGGATGAAGACTCCATAAGCACAACTTGAAATCTCTGGGCAATCCATTCCAGTATTTGACCACTCTTACAGTAAAATTTCCTTTATTGCAGTTTGTGCCCACTGTCTTGCATCCTGTCACTGGGCACCAAATCTAAATGCTATTGTAGGTTGGTTATCTGGGAAGAATTTTCTTGCCATCTCACCTATAAGGCACCACTCAGAATGGTGCAGTGCACAGTAGACAGTGGTGATGTGTTCATTTTTTATCTTCAGTGGGCACCACTGATTTTACCACTTTTATGCATAAAAACAAGTCTCTGAAGTGACATAATTCTTCTACCGGAAAATACACTTTAGTAGGCATGGACTTTAGCTTGTAATGTACAAGCTGTTATGGCTCACTTCTTTTGCTTTTTCTTGACTTGCCTCTTTTGACTGAAACATAACAATCTAAAGCTAGTTTTAAACCAATGAGCTTAAAACTAGTGTAAAATATTGACATATATTGTTAAATTTGTGAAATAAACTACTTATTAAAAAACCTAATTGTTTTATTTTAAAGGCAAATCAGTTTCTTCTTAATCACCTAAACCTAATAACAGAGGTTTTAGCTTGTGTGCAATCATAGACTTCTGCTATCTTCAAGTCTATCAAGGGAATTAGATTGACTGTGATCTGCTGTGTGCCTTAAGGCAAAACCTCAAATACTTCAAGGTTCATTAAGCAAGAAATTTAAACCACTAAAACATAGAAGAGCAACGTGTAGATACAGTGGCTTAATTTATTTTCAGAATTAAAAGTTCTGCCATAAAAAAAAAAAAAAAAAAAAAAAAAAAAAAGACATCTTGTAAAGCTCCAATTCTGCAATTAGCATCATGCAGGCAGGCTTCTGCAGGAACAGATCGCATTGCCAGTTTGGAGACTAATACTCCAGAGCTGAAAACACTTAAACGCTGACTTAACTTGACTGCTATGAGTAGGCTTACTGAAGTTAATGGTGCTTTTCATCACAGTAAAGTGTGTCTGTGTATATAAAGCATCAAGCTGAGCTTTTTAATTCCAACATGAGTGAATGAACATTTTACAATATGTAACTTCGAATCTATTCTATAAGTAACCAAACAAATTCTTCAAAACTATTCTTTTACCTCTACAATTTTTCTGAAGTATCTTCTGCTTTGATAACCTCTCCACCACTTCTGTATAGAGATCACCATTTTGGTCAGATATCTAAAGTGAAATACATGATTAATGGTTATTTTTAGATTTTACAGGATAACTTCACTTTTTCCTAGTATTAAAAATAACACATAGTGTAGTATATCCATACTTACTCAAAATACAGACACTTCAGAATTAATTTATAAATGTATAAACACATGCATAGACATAAACACTTATAAACCAATATTTATACATACACACACACTTTCATTCTGGAAAAAACCCAGGAACTTCTGCAAACTTACCTGTATTCTATTTCAGCTGTCATTACAAAAGTTTAATGAAATAACCTTACATATGTAATTTGCAAGATACCTTGCATTTTCATGAATGTATTTAACCAACATACAGGACAAGTTCAGTGCAAAAAGTTTCACAGCTTTACAGTTTTCAAATATTTGACAAAACTCAAAGATATGTGGAATTTTTAATTAGCTTTCACCTTTTATTAACTTATACCTAGCTTAATTGAAGCAAAATTTTACTAAGTCTTCATTGTGCATACCTTATTATGCCACTATAAGTTCTTCAATTGATGTCTCACATCAATTTTAAAGAAAATAATCATAGAATCATACAATTATAGAATGGTTTAGGTTGGAAGGGACCTCAAAGCTCATCCAGTTCCAACCCCAGCCATAGGCAAGGACACCTCCCCCTAGAACAAGCTGCTCAAGACCTGGCCTTGAACACCTTGAGCCATTACCTTCCTGGGCAACCCATGTTCCAGTGTTTCACCACCCTCACTGTAAAGAACTTCCTCCTAACATCCTGTTTAAATTTCCCCTCTTCAACTTTAAACCCATGAAGTGAAAGAGGGGAGATTTAAACGGATGCAATCATTACTTTGGGGCTGCCTAGAAACAGTTCTGTTAAGGGATCATTCTTACCACCTAACTATGGATATCAAATTTAGAAGCCTTGCACTACAGCAAGAATCACACAGTGGAGGCAGTATTTTCCAGCAGGTAGTTCAGAGGGCCTAAATGATAGGGTAATTCAGAGTATTTACAAGTGGCTATAATGAGCCTGTAGTCATAAATCAGATGTCATATCCACCTTTGGAAAAAAGGACACTGAGCAGGATCTCTGTACACAGTTGAAGATAAATCCTCCTCTATACTTAGCTGATCTAGCCCTTCTCTCATGCTCATTATAATTACATTCTGTTTCATACATTGGTCATTACAAATACGAATGTACACGGGGAGGAACATTTTCCTACAGAACAGACTGGCAGACTTGGGTTTTTCAGCTTTCTCTTGCAGCATGCTGTTGTTACTCATGTGATGGAAAGAGAGGCACTAACGAGTCCTCTTAGGAGCTTTGTCATGCCAAGATTTCTTAAACAATACTGTGCATCTATTCTGAAGATGGATTATTTGGATTATTTCCATGCTGCATATTAGTGTCATGCCATTGTAATAGTATGAAGTTCCAGGAAACAAAAACAAATTCTTACAATGCACAATAATTTTAATTCTATTTAAAAGCAATTTTCCCCCAAATGTTCCCATTTTATTAAAATCAAGTAATACCTTGAGGAAAAAATAAAATCAGGATTGTACAATAGGCTTAACATACTACCTCAGATAGGCTCGAACTCTGCATCCTCGAAACCAGCTCTGGATTTTGACAGCTGCTTTGTACTCCCTTCTTCTGTCTTCATCTGCAGATCTGAAAATATTAAAAGTAGTAATACTCGTTAGCACAGAAATTTAGTGCCAAAGCAGAAAAATTCTCCTTAATATGTCTCATGGTTGCAGTTTGTGATGCTTTTCATCAGGTTTTTCACTTCTTCATATGCTTGAATAATAATGCAGAACTGTGTCATCTACGTTAGTTGCATATTATGAAGATAATAAGGATTTAAAGTATTGGAACTTACAGATGATGTAAGTTTTAGGAAACTGCACTTCTTATTCCCATAAAATACTGAATCACAGATTATTGTTGGATGGAAGAAACCTGCAAGGTCATCCAGCCCAACTTTTGACCCAGCACAGCAGGGTCAACACTAAACCATGTCAGTAAGCACCATGTCCACACACAGTAGATGAAGAAATTTCCAAGGCTGTTTCCAGGAAATTTAGAAAGCTGTGACTGTCAGGCTACAAAATTAAGATTCTGCATCATTATGGCTTAAAAAGAAGCCAGGAATTTGAAACAAGTGGTGTCAGCAATTTGGATAGATTCCAAAGGGATTACCATGGGGAATTTTACATGGAAATATAGCAGCCCATGCTACAACTTCTTGAATCTTGGCAGGACTTTTCACAATGGGGAATTCAAAGACATGGATTTGGAGATAATGCAGAAACGAAGCTGGCAGCATATTGGCAAGTGCTGCAGACAGGCAAGGAGGTAACAAGAGGGAACAAAAGAATCAGAAAACATACCAGGGCAGCAGCACTGATTAATATAGCTGTTAGAGGAACTAATGAAAAGGAAGAATACAGAGAAAGCTGCATGAGAAGAAAGGTTATCTAGAAAAAGATATGGGTGAGGCAGCTGAAGATGCAAGATAGATAGTGGACAATCAATGACTTGAAGGAGATTTCCAGGAACTACTAGCTGTCAAAGCTTTTTGTCAGATGACACAGTACAAGTAGGAAAGAAGGGCAAGTAAAAGGAGTTCATCAGAAAGTCGGAAAATAATTCCAAAGGTAGTCACTGCTTGCCTTCTTTCTGTGACTGTGTGTTAGGAAAATAGTGTTTGTGACAAAGCTAGAGAACAGTGTTTGAGATAAAGCTAAAAGTCAGGTAAGGGAAACCATGCATCCAAGAGAGATTAAAGAAATAGCTTTTCAGAGAATTGAGGAAGAAATTGCTACTACGAGCTTCAATGATGAGGGGTAGAATCCAGATAGCTTTTATTTATTTTTTTTACTTGTATGATTGCTTCAGAATATCAGTAACGAAGATTTCAAACTTCAAATTGTGTTTCCATTTTCATGGATTTTTTCCTATCCCGTTTTTATTAGGAATATATTTATCAAACTGTTCAATTTTCAACAACTGCCACAAGAACAACTAGGTTACTATGGGGTAGTTTTCTTAACTAGTTCATATTAGTTAGCTTTCTTACCAACCAGTTGTGTCAAAATCAATTGCCACAGTAAAACACCAACAAGATTAATTTTTATCTGATAAATTAGGATCATCCTCATTACAGTTCTTGAAAAATAAAACACAGATTTACTACCAGAGATCAAGAAGCATTAGCTCCATTCATTTTGTATCATCTGGTGTAGCATGTGCTCTCAAATCACATTAAGCTGACGCAAATTTTCATGGCCATCTGACATAGAATCATAGAATCAGTCAGGGTTGGAAAGGACCACAAGAATCATCCAGTTCCAACCCCCCTGCCATGCCCAGGGACACCCTACCCTAGAGCAGGCTGCCCACAGCCTCTGCTAGTCTAGCTGCAAACACCTCCAGGGATGTGGCCCCAAACACCTCCCTGGGCAACCCGTTCCAGGCTCTCACCACTCTCGTGGTGAAGAACTTCCTCTTCACATCCAGTCTGAATCTCTCCACCTCCAGCTTTGCTCCATTCCCCCTAGTCCTGTCACTACCTGATAGCCAAAATGTTCCTCCCCAGCCTTTTTGTAGGCCCCTTCAGATACTGGAAGGCCACAAGAAGGTCATCTGGGAGCCTCCTCTTCTCCAGACTGCATGGCCCCAACTCTTTCAATCTCTCCTCACAGGAGAGGTGCTGCAGTCCTCTGAGCATCCTCGTGGCCCTTCTCTGGGCACGGTCCAGATTGCTGTATCATGTAGATAAAGCAAACTTCTGAGAGGGAAAGGAAAGCTGTTGTCTGACTTCAAAATATGAATGCTTCAAAAATAATTCAACGATCACTGCAAATTTGACACACATTAATATCAAAGCCTCACTTAGTAAAAGTTTTTTAAAACTACCAAAATCTCTAAATGAGATATTCTGATTTGTTTCTTGATTTTGCTGATGGCTGTGTTGAAGCAGTCCATTTTTTTTTTTCACTCTAAAGAACAAAATCAGATTACTGATCAGTCCCATTCGGCTGCTGACCTGGACCACTTGAAGCTTTCTCATTTAAATTCTCAGCTGAAAATACGAATTTCAAGAAACGGATGGACTACCACGTATTCTTAAAAGGGAAACAACTCATTTTAGGAAAGCTCTGCCAAAAAAACAAATCCCCAAACATCAAGCGTGCTGCCCTCCAATGGATTTCCATGTCTGGCTGAGCCTGCTCTGCTCTTTCTAACCTGAAATATGTGAAATACAAGCATAGTCTTCTGTAACTGATGCTCGGTTAGTGAACTGCTGTGTGTACTGCCACAAGAGTACGAGCTAAAGTTCAGGGAAAGAACAGGAAAACACAGCACTTTATATGCAGACAGGACTCGAACTTTTAGCTATGATCAGAAACTTTCCTATTCATGCTAATGATGTTGAAATTGGAGTCTAAAACAAATGATTCATTAATCAGTGAAGGGGGAAAAAAAAACCCTGCTACTATGAAGCCCAGAAACTCAAGGTGCATAACCTAATTTAGAAGAGATGCTCAGTTTTGAACAATGTAGATAATGAACATCAACTCACTCAGCAGCCCAAACAAACCACAAAACCCCAAACAAGGGAAGACGCAACCGCTGGTGCTTGTCAACAGGATAAACTAACCGTCCAGTAAAAGTGAAAGATTCGAACCAGGAGAGCAGGGCCCATGGCTTTTGTGCCACTGCCCGGGGCCCAGGCCGAGTAACTCCCTGGGAAGAGCTGCGGTGGCGGAGAGGGGAGGGAGGGAAGCACTCGCGGATCTCTGCGCCTCTCGGGAGTTTCCAGAGGCTCCTTTCCCCTCAAAATTAGTAGGGGGCGGTGGGAACAGGAGGACCCTTTAAAGAAGCGGTGCCGCTGCCATCAGGTCTCCTTGAATCACTCTGGCAATATTTGGGGGGGCCAAGAAGCTGGCGGGAGGGGTTTCGAAGCTAAACCGTTTCCAGCAGGAGCGCCGCCATCTCGCTGCCGAGGGAGACCAGGAACTGCCCGCCCCGACAGCCTCAGCCCGGCGTGGAGATCTACGCCCCACCGTCGGCACGATCCGGTTACCTGTGCCTACGGAAATACTCCTCCCGCAGCACCGACAGCCTGGCCTGAAGCTGAGCTAGAGCAGCCATGCTCGCTCCCTCCCTCCCTCCCTCCCGCCCTACCGACGCCGGCACCATGGCAACAGGACGGAACCACCAGGAGCGGGCACGGGGATGGCGCTCCCTCTGGCAGCCCTGACGCAGGGCATCAGCGGTAACAGGAGCCCCGCGGAGCTGCACTGGGATGGAACAAAAGACAAGGTGAAGAGTGCTGGAGGGAATGTGGAGTGCCTGGTTAACTATCCGGAGAAGAAAGCGAAGAGGCGAGATGGTCGCTCCCGGCTTCCTCCCGGTGCAGCAGCTGCTTCCGGGCTCTCATCATGGGGGACTGAGGAGCAGCGCTGGCCGCCTGCGTCCTCCCTTCCCAGTCCTCGCCTGCCAGTCCCCACTGCTGCAGTCAGCCACCTCTCCGTCTCTCCTCGGACCAGTCTCTGCGAAGTGGCGCCAGCCTCCTCGGGGAGCGGCCGGGGGAGGCGCCGGTTTCATGTTCCGGGTCGCTGAACCTAACCCGACCCGAGCTAAGGCGACGAGAAAGAACTGGTAAGCCCAGGCCCGGGGGGGGGCGTCTGGCCGGTCGGACCGACTGTCCGCAGGCTGGAGTGTGTTTCCGCCGCCCCTTGCCCTATAGCAGGGCCGCGGGGGCAGTGCTGGTATTTAGGGGAAGAGAGCAGAGGCACACATCTCGTCGCGGCGTGTGGGGCTTGAGAGGTGGAGGCAAATGGTACCCCTACTCCGGGCGGCCTTCCAGGTGGTCCGGCGGGCTGCCAGGCCTGTCCCGGCATGAGCCCCAGCCGCTGCTGCTTTCGTTGGAGGAAAGGCGTTGGTGCTTCCCGCTCAAGGCCTCTGGAGGAAGAGGGGTTAAAGGCTTGGCAGGTGCCACTAGCACGTTTCAACGGCTTGCCCTGGTTACGAGTGAGCAGTAGACCGGAGGAAGAAACTTTCCCTTCGTTCCTAAGAAAAGATAGCGGGCAAACGGTAAATCAGAACTTTCTGTCGCAAGTTTTTTTTTTTTTCCTTTCTGTATGTGTTCGGGTAGACCCTCTAAGGCTTAAACCCTGTGCGCCATATACTGCAGAAATAGGCAGCTTGGTGTCTTGCTTCTCTGAGGCTATTTTGTTGCAAACCAAGAATCAACAAGTGCTGCTGTGGCAATTAACAGGAAAAATACGAGGAGTTTACTGCAACAGAATTCACAGATTTGCCGTTTTATGTAATTCCATATATAAGCAGAGTGACCCTAAAGGCCAGGTTATTTTTGTTGTGGAACTATTAAGAAGGGAAGCAGAACAGAAAAGTGACTTGTTAATAGGCAGTGGAACTACACAAAGACTGATATTGGAGACGTGAAAGAAGTGACAAGTCCGAGCAACCATCTGGAAAGCCTTTCCTTTCCTTCATCTAATGTTAGGTATCTTATGATTTGTTAGGCATCAGCTGATGTGTGTAACTTCGATTTCAGTTCACTTTTAATAATAGGAGCATGGTGTGGCTGCTTTGGAGATTTTGTTGGTTGGTTGGTTTTTTTCTTCTTGTCTGTTGGTAAATTGAGGCCTTGAGGGTTTTTGTAGAGGCTATGTTATGTATACAGATACCTCCTGGTAAAGTTCCTTGATCTGAAATAGATTTTTATTTACATTCCTCTTTGTTTATTTTCTGAGAGTAGGGAAGTGGAGGAAGAGTTTTCTTACATAGGAAACTTGGTTCCTCCTCGAGTTCTACTGATAACACCACTTTTTTTTTTTTTTCCCTGTGGGTCTTTTCATGGCTTCTTTACTTTTTTCTAACTGTTGAATCTTTCTAAGAGGGCTTTTTTTTGCCCAGGTGATACATATTCACTAGAAGTACTTTGTGAATATAGTTAGGGATGCTGATTTACCTGGTCTAAATGTAACTTTACTTCTGGCCCAGTTCAGAACACATTAGAGGAATAGAGAGACTCTATTGGCAGAAGTATTTTTATTTCACTACTAATGCTGCATACAGTAGAAACATTGCCTAAGGTATGCCAAACCTGTACCTGTACTCTGAGAAAGTTTTCATTATATACTTAACCTGTAAATTATCTTTAAATTTTACTGTTTTTATCTACTCAAAGTACCTTAGTTCCAGGGACTTTAATAGTAGTGTTCCAGTAACGTAAGGTGTGGTAATTTGGCATATTCTTCCATAATTGTCATCAGACAGTAATAATTTTATTTGTCAAAATCTACAGTCCGGGGGAATTTGGTACAGAGAGAGTTGTTGAAATCCTATCTATAGGACTGCTAGTTTAGCAGTTCTAAAGAAAAATCAGTTACAAATCTAACTACTCTTTAGAGTCACTGAGTTAGTACAAAAGTTATTTCAGAAGCTGTCCTTTAAAAGACAGTTTGAGAAACCTCATTTGAGTGACGTGCGGGAGTTGGGGTTTTTTTTAATGTTTAATACTTGATGCAGAGAACTAAGAACTTGTAGTTTCTGAAAGCATCAAGCTGCTGAGCAAGTAAGTAGGTGCAGAACAGCCAGAGAGTAAGACTGTTTATTTCAGGTGGTAAAGCTGAATGTTTTTTATTTATATTGTGAACATGTGACAATTTAGGAATAGTTTGTTTTTTGTGTATTTACTGAGCATTCCAATTGTCTTGATAGTGACTTTGGTGCTATAGTATATTACCATTTCACAATTCCTGTGATTCTCCACATTGGCAATTAATTAATGAAGTTATACTTCTGGAAAGGGCAAACATATCAGTAAATGGCAGCAATAGGATTGCCAGAATTGCTACCTCTGGTGATAAATTGCTCTAAATCTCTTTCTTGGCTGACCAATTCGTTTGTTAAAGCCTTATTAAATACAGTTCATGTAGCATCTTTCAGACTGTGTACCATTGCTCTCCACCGAACGCTTTCACATTTGAATATGAGTAGATTAGTGTTTCTTGTGCCTTCTTAGATGAGTCAAATGTACTTACTGCAAGTTTGGTCCTAATTTTCAGGGCAATTAGTGGCATAATTGATAAAATCCTCTTGTTCCTCAAATACTAGGCTGAATATTAGGAAGAAGCTCTTCACAGAGAGTGATTTGCCATTGGAATGGGCTGCCCAGGGAGGTGATTGAGTCATCGTCCCTGGACATGTTCAAGAAAGGACTGGATGGAGCACTTAGTGCCATGGTCTAGTTGATTAGCTAGGGCTGGGTGCTAGGTGAGACTGGATGACCTTGGAGGTCTCTTCCAACCTGGCTGATTCTGTTCTATGCTAATATTTTGGACAAGTGTGGACAAGGAAGACCTGAAGCTTGTCTAAATAAATTTTTTCTATAAAACAGGTACCAAGAGTTGGTATAGTGTGTGATTGAAGGAGCAAACTGTTACTAGTAGCTCTATATAATCAAATATATAGGAGCTGCATATTTGGTAGAAAAAATAATTTATGGACATTTCCAGCAAGTGTTTTAATTATATCTTCCATTGTACAACAATGACTTTAATAACCTTTCAGATATTTTAAAAATGCCTCCTGTGATTTCATTGTTTTGTAAAACTGATTTGTTTACAGACCTAACTGAGTTCAAAAAGGAGAGTTGGCATACCTTAAAGATGAGAAATACCTGGGGTTTTGGATTTGCTTTTCCCTTTTCAGATAGAGATATGCTCTAACGTAGTATCCTGAGTTGGGGCTGTTCAGCCCGAAGAGAAGGCTCCAGGGAGACCTTACAGCAGTCTTCCAGTACTGACAGGGAGTCTGCAAGAAAGCCACTTTCTATGGACTTAATAGAAGGGGTCATAGTGATAGGACTATGGTGAATGGTTTTAAGCTGGGAGAAGGTACATTTAGACAGGCTATTAGGAAGAAAATTTACAGCGAGGATGGTGAGACACTGGGACAGGTTGCCCAGGGAGGTTCTCTATGCCTCCTGCTTGGACGTGTTCAAGACCAGACCTTGGGCAACCTGGTCTAGTGAAAGATGTCACTGCCCATGGCAATGGAGTTTGAACTAGATCATCTTTAAAGTCCCTTGCAACCCAAACCATTCTATGAATCTATGATTTGTCTGAAGAGTCCTCAGGTCTTGTAGCTATTCATACTGTATTACATGAAACTCAGTAAAATGGAAATCTAAGGCTTTGAGAAAATAGCTTCTGTGGTAGAGAAATGGGATTCAAATTAGTACCTTTCTGAAGATAGAGGTATGCTGTAAGTACAGCTGTGTTATGAGACATCACAGAATCCATATGGGAAAAGATTATAGAAAGTCAGATTTTATAATTCTGGTGTTCAAGGAACTACTTGATTGTTCTTGTGTTCTTACCTTGTGATCACGGTGAGTTGTGAAGGCAGCAAAAATCACAGTTCTTTTCAGACTGGATGAGACACAGATGCAGCATAACTTAAGCTGCAAGAGACCCTGTCTCATTTAACAGGAAAAGATGCAGGACTAGAAAGTAAATGCAAATGCAGCTGTCAGTTTAGTGAAAGATGCTTCCTTTCCTCATGAGTTGTGCAACTAAATTAGCTTTTCTGTCAGTGTGTGTTTGTTAAATATTTTGTGTGAAGTCAGAACTCCACATTTTTTAATATGCTTTAGGTAGAAGGTGAACAAAAATATACTTGATTTTCACTGAAAAGGCAAGTGCCCATTAGTTCAGTTAGGAGCTTCAGGACATACTAAGGCTTTCTGAAAGCAAGCTGTGTGAGCTGTTTTGGAGTAGGTGAAAGGAGTTTGTGCTTCCTCCGACAGTACTTTTATGGTCTGATTTGGTAAGGGTTAGAGAGGAAATGGGTCAGCCTTTGATGGATACATTAAGATTGCCTCAAATAAATGTAAAGGTCAGTGTAGGCAAACTGTATTTTCTTTATAGTAAAGCAGAATCTTCTGCTGAAGACATTACAGTTTATTGCTAGCTGTGGGCTGTTGCTGTAACAGCATTTTTATAGCCCTGTGTGAGTCATGCTAAACTATGGCCCAACTTAATATTTTATGTACCTCAATATGTTGTTCTACATTCCTTATTGCAAACTTTGAAATTCCTTGTCTTACTGAGTGCAGTTGGTAATGTTTTTAATAATTCTAGTTATTTTTTCAACCTATTTCAAATGCAAATATTTTTGTTACAGTAACGTCTGCAGAGATTACTAAAATTACTTCATAGGTTTGGAAAACAAACTTGACAGCTGGTTGTGCAAAGCAGAGGAAGTTGGAGAATGGAGTTTGGCTAAATAATAATAAAGCAGTAGAAATACGCTCTTGAATTTTGAAGAGAAGTTTCCTATTGTGTAGCTTCTCTTGCTTCTGAGTTTTTGATTCTTGTGAAGCAAATGAATTAAGGAGAAAGTGTAGCATTCTTTGAGAGCCGTCTTGCTCCTTACAAGGTAATATGATGATTCTACTGTACAAAGAGCCAAAGAAAATGTTAAGAGGGATTAACAGTACTAGAGATTACAGTAGGACAAAAAAAAAAAAAAAAAGGTGTGAGAAATAAATGAAAGTGACAGAAATTCAAAGTGAGACTGTCTTTCTCCCACTCTCTGTGCTTTTGGTGATCTTGCAATTGAAATGTTTGAAGCCATTTGATTGGAAATAAGTATTTCTGAAAAAGGTTTAAAAGGAATAGATATAGTTTCTGTCTGTAAGCTATTTCATGACCAGCTTGGAAATCTTCTTAAACATGTTATTCAGTTGCCCCATTAGAATTTTAAAATGTATGCATGGATATGACTGTCCATTCAGCCACCACCATCAAGTATGTTTAACAATGGAGTTAGCACACAGATTTCTGCTCTCAGTTACTGCAATGTGTTCAGATCCACAGCTCTGCTGGTGTGGGTAGAAAAGTATTTGTTTATTCTCCATCAAATTATGTTGTAAAACAAAGTGAAGAGTCTTGCTTTTAAATATCCTCTACATAATTTACTGAGTGTCTTCCATATTTATCACTTGGTGTAATGTAGTGAAGAGCATGAACCTTATTCATTGCTTTGCCTCAACAAAAGGATTCTTTTGATGCTTTGATGTGAGAATCCGATTGCTGTACAGAGAGGTTCACAGCCTTCAGAGGATTAGATTTTGGCAGCAATCGCTTACTGTTTTCTCTTCTTTCCCTAATTACGTTCATGTAATGCATGGGTGAACTTACTGAGGCATACTGAGCTATAGACATAATAAATGCTAGTGAAATTTGAGAGGAAAGAGCAAAACATTTAGAAGGATAAGGCCTTAAGCAGACACTGTGTATAGGGATATTATTCCTTACAGCTGTGTGATTCAGTGATTGCAAGTGCCTGTGTGTAGTGGGAAACTTAGCACTTAACACACTAGGGTATTGTAGTGGTGTTATCTCAACTTAATATAATGCCACCAAATCAATATTTAAATAACAAATCATTCAGATATTGCAAAACCAGAATTAGTCACTATTAAAACGCCAAAAGTTGTATATTACCAAAGAATTGATGTCTTAATTTTGGCATTTGGGCAGTGTCAAAGAAAATTATCCTTAAAAATATTTTATCATAATGGTAACTCTTGGACTGAACACCCTAACATACTATCACGGAGTATTCTACAACAGACACTTCCTTCTTTTCAAGACAGAAATATGGGAAGATAAAAGCAATGTATGGTGATGCGTTGCAAATTTTACAGAACCAATTGGCAGTGTTTTGTCACAGCAGAAATACAATAATCTTTATAGGATAGTCATCAAAACTGCCTTAAGTGACTAAAATTAATTTGGCAGGTAAAATTGTCAAAGTTTGTACTTAACACTTCATGTTAATTTGTTGTTTTCTGTTGTGTTTTGTTTTTCTTCATGAAATATGCAGGCATTTCAGCAGGACTATGGAAGAGCTGGTTCATGATCTAGTCTCAGCGCTGGAAGAAAGTTCAGAGCAAGCCAGAGGAGGTTTTGCTGATACTGGAGATCACTCTCGAAGCGCATCTTGTCTTTTAAAACGACAGGCAAGGAAAAGGAGGGGACGAAAAAGACGTTCATTTACCACTCATCATCCCTGGGAGACTGGTCACTGCTTAAGTGAAGGTTCTGATTCCAGTTTAGAAGAGTCAAACAAAGACTACAGGGAGAACCATACTAATAAGAAAGACCACAGTGACTCTGATGACCAGTTGTTGGTTGCTAAACGTAGGCCTTCCTCAAACTTAAATAACATTAGAGGCAAAAGATCTCTGTGGCATGAGCCAGATTTGGCTGTGGACAGTTTGGGAAACAGAACTTTGCGCAGGAGAAGAAAAGTAAAACGGATGGCAATAGATCTGCCACCAGAAGTCTCTAATGCACTGACAATAACTCAACAGCAGGATAACAGCAGAGACCAAGAAATGGACAATAATAATAAATCATACCAACACCAAGAGTTTTCTAAGAGCAAAGTGAAAAAAAGAAAAGTAGCTGCAGCTCGACAAGGACCAGAAATCTTGGATGAAGGAGTGGTTATAGAAAATGAAGAAGTGAACCAAGCAAATAAGGACAAAATGGAGTATGAGGAGCAAAAAGGCTCAGATGAGAACATGAGTGACAGGTTATTCTTTCTCTTCCTTTTTACAAAAGCCTTGGATAATATTTCTTTTATTACTGTTGCTTGTACTGGGAATCTTTGGACATTTCCGTAATTTCAGATTTAAAATTTTAACATCAGTATTATCTGTCTTAACAAGTTATTCCTTACATTTTAATTTAAAAAAAAATCTACTACATGAATTGCTCAAGTTCAGGAATTCAGCCTAAAATGGAGTCATGTAGCAGAGAAGTAACCAAGAAAACAGTTGATTGAATTAATGCATTGTAGTTGTTTCAATATTAAGAATGACAGCGTATACAAATGATCAATATGGTTTTTTTCTGTATATTTCAACTACTGACAGTTCACAGACAAATTAAATGTTATTCCAATTTCCAGACATGGGTGCTTTGACTGTTATCTCTATTCTTCAGAAATGTCAGTGCTTAGAGTCACCATTTAGACAGTATGTTTGTATGTGTCATGGGCATAAAAAGTCTGCAGGTTGTCAAGGATATACATCATTTATGAAATGCAAAAACCAATTTACAGTTCAGAAACACCTGAGCTTACCATTAGAAAAATGAAAGAATGATGGCCCTTTGGCAGTACACCTCATCCATCCATTCCAGACAAGCAGCCATACTACAATGGTAATTGTTTCTGAAGTAGTATTTTGACAATTGAGTAAGGTGCAAGTAATTTTTCCACCATACACAAGGGATGTTACCTGGAGGGCCTGGTAAGCTTGATTATGTTTTTATTCTGTGTGCTTGGCTCTGAATGCAGAAGCATCAACAACAAAGACTTGTATTGAAACACAAATTTGGTCAGCTGCTTGACTGTACTAGTGTCCCTGGGTGCTTTGTAAACAATTTACCTGTAAACTGTTAAGCTTGTTCTGTAGTGGAGAGGTGGAACTGAGAAGCAGAGTACCCAGGGATTTTGACCAGAGCAGACACTGGTTACTGTAATAACAGCAGTATTGGTAACTAACTCCAGTCATTGCTGGAAAAGTTCTTCTAAGCCATTTGTTTACATGGCAGCCGTGTCCCTCACCTGTGAACAATAAGCGGCTGAAAGGGTTGAGTGAATCCTGATTCTTAAAGATTGTTTTTAAGGTCCTAATGACGAGAGCAGAAGCAGTGCCTCAGGGTAGCCAGTGTGTAAGGTCAGACACTTTGCTTTGACATAAGAGAGAGGGAAGTGTCTTGTAAGGAAGCATGTAGTAAGCTACCCTTTTCTTTGACTGAGAATCTGTTCCCTCAAATTTGATGCCTAAGGACAGATTGTAAAAAAGATCTTTGGAGCCAGGAATCATTGCATAGTTTATTGTATGTTCATGGTCTTGTTGCTTTTTTATTTATTAAAGATTTTCTGTTATGCTGCAGGGGCAACAGTTCTCAAACTTGAAAATCCTGTGGCATGTCAGTCCCCTCATAAACTCCCAAAGCTGTGCTACTTCCAGATCAATCAGAATATTTTTTTCCCCACAAGATAAACATTCTTGATTTTAAATTCATGTTGCTTTTCAAAATGCCTAATGCTTTGATAGAGCAAATGATGTTACTTTTCAAATCATAGCTCAAATGTTTGTCTCTGGCCCCAGTAAATGGGCTTTCAGATTATTCTCATCCTCATAGTGTTTTCTGCTTATGCACATGATTGAGTGATAGACTATCATTGTACTGAATTTTTTGCAATGGTCATCTGTACCAAAGGATTTGGAAAGCACTGAATTAGACAAATTTCCATACTATGATTGAAATCCCCCATATCTGCGTACTGTATCTGAATATTTTTAACTAATTTTAAACTGACTTCACTTAAATGCAGTAGTATCTCTGTATGAGATCTTTTAGCTAGGAGAATCAGAAGTGATTGGCAAACTCTGTTCCTAAAAGTATGTTCTAAAAGGAAAAGCTGAAGTTTAAAAAGTGAGCATGAGCTTTTCAAAATTTGTGCAAGATGTAAACTAACAAAGCATCTTGGGTTAGACTCATGCCTCAGCAAAGTTTACTGAAGAGGAAAAATAAAATGTATACAAAATGGCTCTAATTTTGTACATTTGTATATCTACAATTTAGTAATTATCTCCAGGAGGGTTATTTTTTAGAAGTTTAATATTTGAAAAGAAAACAAAGTCAATAGCTTTTAATGGGAGTTGTTACTCCTATTTAAAATTAATTACTTTCAATATACACATGGAATTACTTCAAAATAACATATTTGAGGTGCACATTAAAAATGCTAAGTGACCCTTCTTTTGTAGGTTTTGTGTTCAGACACCAAACACAACCATAGCAGGGTTAAGTTATAGTGTGAGGAGTCTTCAAGCTTGTAAAATGCCCCCATGTAAAGGATTCCAGAGATGAATTCCTCTGAGACTGATTTTGAGCACTGAAAGTAAGCTTTTTGTCACCAGAACCTGTCCTTTGCTCATCCTCCCTTGTCCTCAGTGCTTAAACTCCTTGGCCAGTTTAAGCCAAATTTGGCAATGTCTGGAATTCTGGATGATACTTAATGCTTGCAAGCTTTGGCAATTGTTTAAGTGACCAAATTGAGAAATTTCAATTGCCTCTTTTGAAAGAGGGCAGCAGTGTAACTCAGATATGCCTACCCACTGGCGTGCCAGTCAGTGCCAGTACAGTTCTGGGTCACAGGCTTTATTAGTAAATAAAGGTCACAAGTGTCATATGAAGCCAAGGTATGGAACAATTTACGGGTAATGGCAAATAATAAAAAATATTTTTTTCTTTGTTTCCACAAATGTATAAATGAAACTGAGAGAGCTGTTTGGATAGCAGAACTGTTCCTTATAAATTTTTGCTTGAACTCACTGTTTTATAGGACTAAAAGGGATCTGTGACTTTTTCCTTTTTCCTGATATGTTGCTGAGCGTGGAATTGTCAACAAAAAAAGTAAAGGAATTAGCAATATACAGTGCAAAATTATATTATAACTGGAAATAAATTCCATTGCAAAAGCTTTCTTGTACTTAGATATTAAGGTATTGATTTCAGAGGGTTTGAATTTATTCAGTGAAATGATTGCCATGTAGCAATTATTTTGGCTGTGATCCCTGCCCTATATGATTGCAACGTAAGATGAATGAACACTGTGGCTGTTCCAATGTTTTGGTTTTATGATTTTTTTTAATTCAAGTGTAAGACTTCATGTATGTTTTACTAGGAGTAAGTGTAGGAAGGTAAACAGACCTCAAGTTCTTGCAAGTAGCTTGTTTACAACATAGAAAGTAGCCATAGTGTTTACAATTTCTGCTTGAATTTGTGCGGCGAACTGATTTTTTTTGTTTTGTTTTTCAAATCATTCTACATTTCAGTGCAAGTAAAATGTATTTAAATTTTGCTGAGAACATTAATTCCTCAGCAGAGCTGTTTTGTTGGCAATAAATGAAGTAAATAATTTACAAAACGTCCTTCTGAGTGAAACTTGCCAAGGCATCATCTGTGTTATTAAAAGGCAAGTCTACTATCTGGAGACACATGAAATATTGTTTACAACAATGTTTATACAGCAAAGAACAAAATACCTATGGATGTCTTTGAATTTGGAGAGAAGTGTGTGCAACATTTTACATTTGTGTTCTAATTTTGAGGCCATGATAGAAGTCACATGTACCTTGCATCATACTGATGTTAAAATCATTGGTCATGTTTATTCTCTTTAGGGTGACCCTTTTTTTACACTTATTACAAACTTGTTTCTTTCTCCCCAAGTAATAAGTTGTGAAATCTTAAGTGTTATCTTTTCCCAGAATATTTGCAAATGATGTTGGAAAGGTAATTTGATTTTCAGACTCTTATTTCTTGTGCTGAAGGAAGGCTTAGGCTGCTTTTGATTGAGACTTTTCCTATTTTATTGAGCAGTGGTGTTCCAGGATCAAGCTGAATTGCACAGCATAAGAAGGGGAACAGTGAGCATTTGATGGAAACAGATAATAAAATGCATCAATTGTGTCAGCACCTCGTTGCAGTCACATCTGGCTTACTGTCAGGGTACCATTAGATTCCTGTGGTTTTATGTGCCAAAAATAATATGCTTTGTAGTTAATGGAACTAGGATATTTGCAGTTTGATTAAAAAAAATCATCCTATTTTCTTTCTGATCTCTGTTGGGCTTAAGTTCAATCTAAGCACAGCCTTGTCTCCTTAAAATTTTACGACTGAAAGATCAATTGTTCTTTTGATCTGTTTCTTTCTTTCTCTTATTACAGTGAATCCAGCAGTCTGAGCAGCAGTGATGCTGGATTGTTTACCAATGATGAGGGACGACAAGGTATTGAAACAATCTTTCCCTTCTCCACCCCTCAAACCACATCAGTTGCAATTCTGTAAGCGTTACAAGTTATTTCATAGGTTAATTGCTATATTGCAGTTGCTATTGCTCTTTCACTGAGTTGAAGTATAGCTCGCCTTCTAGGTTTTTTGAAATGTTAGTAGAGACTGCGCTGAACCCATGACTTAGTCAAAACCTGTTCCTTATGAATTATGCAAAATTAATATTAATATCTATATCCATTTGAAGATTGTTAATAACTATGAAAATTGTTTATTAACATTAAATCTCACCAGAAAAAAATTATTTACAATGTTTGAAATGCACGGTTTGGACATTTATACACACGTGGAGCAGGCGATCTAGAACACTTAAGCAACCACTAGCAAATACAAACATTACACTTAAAACTGGAAAGAGGTTCTTAGTTTCATTTACACCGCTTGCCCACTAGGGGGACTCGAGAGGCTCCTTTCTCTGCTTGGGAAGACAGCACAATAGAATCTAGTTAGAAAATTTCTTACAAAGATCTTTGAATGTTTACTCACAAAGTAGTATCAGACAGTACCCAAAACATTTGAGGGGAGTTCTGTCAGTGCCTTGAAAGTCATTGCAGGCAAAGCAGAGCATAATGTGGTAGGGCAGAGCAGGCAAAAAACCAAAAACAAAAGCAGTCATGTGGGGCAAAAGCTTACTTATGGATTGCCCGAATGTAGTGGCCCCTTTGATCACAGAGATTCACCAATCAGAATGGCACTTTGGCAAACCTGACCTGAAGTCAGGACTTGCTTTCCCTTATTTGGGCAGTACAAGTCTGGGCAAGTCTTATCTTCTCACTGTGCTCTGCTTCCCCCTCCCAGCAGAGGGAAGGGGACAATGGGATCATGCTTGGGCAAGCCAGGAAATGTATCTTCCGTGACACTGTTTTGAGCAGCGGTCTCTGTAATATAATGAACTTAATCCTTTGGAGATGCTCAAGTTCTATCTCTTAAGTTTTAATTCTTCAGTCACTCCAATTTTCAGACAGAACTCTGTGATCATAGTTCTGCTTTACAAACTGTTTTTGAGATGTCTTTTTTTCCTTGCTTTTTTTTTTTTTCCAGATTGATATTGGCAGGATTTTGTAGTTCTTTTTCATTCAGTAGTTTGAAAAATAGTTTCAAACAAAGGCATGTTAAGTTAAAAGGCACTTTAAGTTAAGCTTCCAATACAACGTTAACAAAACCATAATATTATTAAAACACTTCTTGATATTACTGTTGTTCTGGAAATAAAATTGCAAAGAGTCAAATTGCAAGTATATTAGTGTATTGCATCACAAATTAAAGATATTCTGTAACCCTAGTCCATTTACACCTACTGGCATACTTAGGAAGATCCAGAGTTGACTTAAGTCCCTCTTAAATCATGACGTGCAGCACTTGTGAGATGTCCTTTAAGATCTAAGCAAGTAGGGAAAAAAATTATACTAATAAAGTGTTTAAACACTTAATGTTGGAGAAGGTCAGGGAATGTCAAAGTTCCACTGTGGAGTTGGCTAAGCTTTTAAAGATAGCTATTCCCTATTTTATGATTAAATATATATTCATTACTGTATCCTTTATGAAGATGAACCACTAATGATTCAGTCTCAGAATTCTATCCTTTTGTCTTCTCTATCAAGAAACTAATTTGGAACATGTATAACATCTCAGTAGCTGCAGGTGTCAGGGTGTCGTTCTCGAAGAAATGGAATTTGCAGTGTCAAGTATAACTTTGAACTACTTTGGCTTATTAGCTTATAGTCTTTGCCAAGTGAGAAAGAAATAACATTTAAGTTGTCTGTGACCTAAATAGTCAAAATCCTAAGTATTGTATGCGGATCACAATGGTGGAGGTGAGCATAAAAATGAGATCATGTGATGTTCTTGGTGTAACTTACTAACAACAGTCCTGTGCTGTTGTACTCCAGAGCAGATTATGGCATTAGATTGGATGGGAGGATATGGGAGAATGTCTCCATATGAAATTTCACAGTTTGAATCAGAACAACTAGTTGTTTAAATGGAATAGTGTCTGAATGGTGTCCTCCTATCGGTATTGCCAAGGTAGTTCTGTAGAGCACAAAGAGCAAGATGTGATATACCTCTGTGGATGGGTAATTTAAGATTCTGCTTTCTTGAAGCTCCCTGTCCTCAAGCTGATTATAAAACCCAGTTTTAGAATTCTGTATTTACTTTTTACCTTACTTATGTTTAGTAAGACTTCTTTTCAGATCCTGATAGTATTTCTTGTTAGTTAAGGTGTCTAGAACCTCTCATTTTACACCAAAATATTCAGAAAAAGTTTAGAAAAATCAAAACAGAAGAGTTAAAACTTAATTGTGAACCACAGGTCAATCTAAATAAAAGATGTAATTCTCCTTCCACAGCTGTCTCCACTCATTTTAAGATATTCTCCAGAGAAACCATACCTGGATATAACAAAAGGAGATAGTTAATGCTGAATGCATAGAGATAAATAAGGATTACAATAAACATGGAGAGTAAGCTGAAATATTCCAGGAACTCAAAGGAACTTAGACATTGTTTGTACCTGTGTATCTTTTTCCATTTCTGTTTTCCTCTTCCTCTGTCCAAAAGTTCGTATTCTCTAGTCTCTTCTAATTTTGCTTTTAGTTGCTATCATTAAAGGTGTAAAGATCACATTTCACCTGCAGCTGACCACTGAGAGGCTTTAATTATTTTATACTTTCTTCAAGTACCTGTCCCAGTGAATGTTTAGAGCTATTTTCACTTGTGATTAATCTTGAAGTATTCTATTTGCTGCAACAAGTAATTTGGATAAAATGTGTTTGGATTTTATTTTTCCTCAAATTTTGTCTTGGATCATCACTTTTATTTTCCTATTGTTGAGTTGAGTGGCAATAGAATTTTACACAAGTGCTTTTTGTTCTTGAAAATTTTATCTAATAAATCTTGCATTTATTTCTTGCCTGGTTCTACCTTATCAAAAACTGAAATGTCAAACAAATAATTTATATACAGAAATAGTGTAGCATAGTTTGGATACTTTTAAGTTAAAATATGCAGCATACACTTTGAAATCTGATTTTGGGGTCTAAGAAAGGAAATTTGCTGTGTCTTACATGAAGATAGTTTAGAAAAGATCAAAAGATATCTGATTTCTATAAAAGAACTTGTTTTAAAACAGCCATAACAATTTTATTTTTAGTTGCTAGCATGTTTATGAGCTAAGTTTAAGATCATGTTTTCAGTCTGGTTTTACTTCGGATTTCAAATCCAAGTATTTTAATAGTAGATCTATAAAAATTGTCAGTGAAAATGACCAGCTTGGTGGTATAATGCAGTATAATTCCTCAATCATATGATACTGTCAGCTTTCATTTAAACTCAACTTTTTCAAAACTTATTTCTAAATGAACTTAATCAGATTAACTTCATTTGGTCACATCTGCTCATGATTGTTTTTGCCTTTTACTAGCCATACAAATCATGAAATTAAGCTAATTATATACCATTATCAGCTGCAAAGAACTAGTTTCACAGTTTTATACCTTTTAATTCCCTGCATGAGATTAAGACTTGTTTTTTGTTAATATGTAAAGTGCAGTAATTTAAATGGATTTCCCTGCAGTTATTGCCAGAGGATTAACTAGTTTATTATTGTTTTTCCACTGTTGTAAATTGGCTTTAAAACATTAGAGTTTATGTGGTTTCATTGATGGCAATGTTTACCATGCTATAGAGAAGCATTTTTAAATAGAACTGCCTTAGATGAGTAATTGTTATGCAGCTATGAAGCAAAAGAAATAATTGTCCTGTCAGAGTGTTGATGGTAACATCTGATTTTCATCTTCTCTGCTCCTCCTTCTGTTTTGGGGTCTTGGGGGGGATACTGCCCTCACACAGGTGATGATGAGCAGAGCGACTGGTTTCACGAAAATGAATCTGGTGGAGCATGTGGAATTACAGGGGTCATTCCATGGTGGGAACAAGAAGACTCTACAGAACTGGAGAGAGAGTTGCCTGATCCAGTCTTTGAAAGTATCTTAACTGGTACTTTCCCTCTTATGTCCCACGCGGGGAGAAGAGGTAAGTAGCAATCAAGGAAATGTAGAATCAGTTGGGTAGAACAGCAAGATATCTGTGCATTATACGAAAGATTATACAGTTTGTTTTCTTCAACTATTTCAGTTTAAAGACATAATTATAAATACTTTTTTAAAAAACCCAATGATTAGAGAAGTTGGAAGGAGTAAAATTTGGCTCATTTTGATCACTTGCTCTTATTTGTTGTCTTGATGTTTGCATTGAGAATTGAGTGTTATTTGAAGTGATTCTTACGTTCCATTTGGTTCCTGGCTTCTGTGATAATATTTGTAATTTTATAGAAGTTGATTAATTGAAAGGCTGGAAAGACTTGTGTGGCCATGTGCTTTGCTTTGCTACAAGCAATATGGTCAGGCCATATTGTTTGTAGCGAAGAAAGAATGATTCCTTTAAAGCATGGATTGTGATTGTAACTTAGAAAATACCAAATATATTTTTCTTTAAGAGAGACAACTGTGCACCCACTGTAACCACTGATAGGTTATACAAATGTTAGATTGCATTTATACCTAGAAACATGCTCTTGTCTAAAGATTGAAATTGTCAGACTTACTGCTAAATATTGTTGAACCTTCTCTCTGTGACAAGGATCTCATTCATGTTCAAATACAGATGTTTTATATGAGTTCAAATCACCTTTAAACTACTCTGCACTTCGAGTAAATTGAATACTTTCATGAGGCTTATTTTCCAGATGCTTGGAATTATTTCTAAGAACTTGGTCACTGCATATTCACCAGATTTAACATTTTCTGGTACTAATGAAATCACTTTCCTGCTGTAGCTCAGTATGCTCTGCTTATGTAGCCAGCTGTGTATAGAACCAGGATGGCAGTAATAGCTATAGAAATGTCTGTTTTCATGACAGCGTAGCCTTTCTTTTACTTTTTCCATTCTGTGATCTTTGTTTCCACCAGTACAGTGTATGAAAATAATGAGGTGTTTTTCTGTAACTGAAGTCATGTTAATAGATTGGCATGTAATGGCGAATTTTACTGGTTACATGATATAAAAAAATATTCTTACATCAATTTGTACTTCTCTTTTTTTTTCTTTTTAATAGGCTTCCAGAACAGATTTAGTCATCTTCACGGAATGCCAGCAAGAAACATAAAAAAGGCTTCAGGAAACCAGAATGCCATGGTAGGTGCTTTCATTATTGTAAACTGATGTACTCTGCTCTTAGAGGTTTTTCTTAAAGCATATTCCTCTCATGCTTGTTTCCTGATATTGTAAGCAGGTAATGAAATGGTAAGACTAAGTGCCACTGATGTTGTTTGCTTTTTTAATACCTGCACTCTTCCCACTGCAATTCTGTTGTAATGGAATGTTTGGGAGAAACAGTCTGATACTGTTTTTCAGTACTTATTTGAAACAAGTGAAGGAGAAGGGTTGGGGAGAGGGTTATTTAACATTTTCAGTATGTATTTTACATCTATATGAAAACGTTTCTCTCCTCTTACATTGAAAATAAACCAAAGTAATCTTTTTTTCTGATACTTGAAAGCATTCTAGGATGTACTGTGGTAACAGTTCTGATTTATTTATTTTATTATTTTCTTTTTCTCCAAAAGTTTGCTTTGGAAAAATCTGTTCTTATTCTCTTTTGTTTACCTGACTTCTGCATGGTCAGGGAAAGGGTATATACAAAAACTTGAAGCAAGTTAGTGATCCATGAATTCTTTCTGACTTCGTTTTAAAGCTGTGACTACAAGTGAGAGATCTTTGTGAGGTTTAGTGCTTTCAGCTCTAGGAGCAATGCTTATAATTGAAAGAAAAAAAGAATTCTATCTGTCCTTGCGTTTTTGTATAATCTAGTTGTTGGATTTTCCCATATCTTTTTTCCTTAAATTAGATTCTAATGAATTTTTAATTGTTTGTTCTTTGTGGGAGAGTGTGAGGAGAAGAAGGACTTGACTTTTTAAACTAAAATGTTAAAATGTACTTTTTTTTGTCATGCAGTCACCTTTCTTACCAGGATAGTGTTTGAAAAAGGAGGAGAATGTGGAAGATTTTATCAGTGTGTAATAAACATATCCCAGCACAATAAATAGCACAAGAACAATACTCTTTATTGTTTGAGAACACTAATGTTTTAGAGTTTTAATTCACCTAAACAAAATAAGGTGCTTGTGAAAAATGTAAGAGCTGTTGTATGTAGAGAGAACAGAAGGGAACTGTTAGAATTTTAACTCATTCTGAAGAGGAAAGGTTTTTATAATTGAAGTCCTTGTCTAATATCTGCCATTTGGAGCTGAATAAGATGCTTTAAAACCTTGGCCTGTGCTCTTTGCTGTTAGTGGTCATGAATTAGATGAATGCTATCTGGTTCTTGGTTTCCTATCTACCTATTTTTATTTTTGGTTCAGTGCTTGCTTGAGCATATCTGGGATTTGTAGCCCATTTTCTAGGCTTATTGCAATTTCACTCTGGTATTTTATAGGAGCTATTATAACTGATAGGTTAGCTTCATGGTATTGATGATACATGGCTTAACTACTCTAAAAACTGCCTTTTCCTCTAAATTGTGAAAAGGTGATTAAATTTCAGTTGATGAAGATATACTGTGAATGTGTTTATATAATAAAAAAACCCTAATGTTTATTTTCTGCTATGCTTTTTGGATTGTCCTTAGGAATCTATTTTTGTCTTCCAGTCATGATATATTTTATGTGAAGATGGTATTCTAGTTCCCTTTATAACAAAACTACAGGCTGATCTACTAAAGATTGATAATTCAGTTGCCTCCACTTACTAAATAGATCATTTACATAGTGCTCCAAAATAAGGTTGATGTGTGAACGTATCTTCTAAGCCACTGTTCAGGCAGGAGTGTGAATGTAGAATAGATATGCAGTTGGCTCTTCAGATGCAGTTTTCTGACCATCTTAATGACTATTTATGTTTGTGGCCGCATCTGCTGCATCTGTCTTTGCAAACATAGCTATATAAGTCAGAGCTCATGTACCCCCTTTTGTCTGTGATTGCTTCTAAAAGAGCATTTTTTTATTAGGTGCTTCAATCCAATGACAGAAAAAAAACCCATGTAATACCTGTGACATCTGATAACACAGAACAAGAAGTAATTACTGCTATTAGATAGTAACAGTGAAGAAAAGCAAGAATGCTTTTAGAAAGATTAATATCCTGAGGAAAGAACACTGCAGACTCAACTCATTGAACAGGGTTGTGGTGTGACTTAATTCTTTTTTAACAGCAAGGAGTCTGATGGCTGTATCACTGCTTTGACACAGACTTTAAAGAGAGACAAAGTGAAAAATGGAGATTCCTACTGAGGTGCACTACCTCAGAGAGACATATTATGTTTATTTTAAGGTTGTATAGTTTGTATCCAAGGAATGTGACTGTATAGTTAGCCCTTGGCATTAAGAGTTGAATCTTTTCTTTTTTTGAAAGTTTATTTGAATGTTCACAGTTCAAACAGCTAGCGAAGCCTTGAAGAGATTACTGGTTTAGGCAGAATGAGTAGCTATGATAATACCCTCATATAGCCTCATCCTCTGTCAGGAAGTCCTTAGTGCCTAACTGTTTGGACATTTTCTTGTAAGAGAATCACGAGGCGAAGAGTGTAATTATTTGCTATATAGGGAGGAAACTACCAGCTTATGTTATTTTCATACCATGGTTTTTAAGAACCGTGGGAGCAGAGAGAGAGAGGAAGAATGATGCTCTTTATGGACCAGTTGGTGAACTTAATTTTTTTTTTTTTTTTTTT